>CM064877.1:76125766-76373955 GCA_003313485.2 Penstemon barbatus | reverse complement strand
TGTGCCTAGCTGTTTATCTTATCGAATCCCAACAAGGTGGTGGAATGAACCGAGTGTTATGAGGTGGAGGAGTACAAATGATGAACCTGGAGCATCTGAAGTAGCTGGGCCCCGTGGAACTGCCCGTCGTTTATGTCTAGAATTCGACGTCCTTAACTATGTAGGAGGGGCATTGTATGCATATGTTGGTGGTACTTGACCTGCTAGTCGCTCTTGCTCTCGAACTAAGGCTAAAGCACTTACGACGTGCTCTTGAGCTTCCGTCACCTTTTGTACATCATGGTCGATATGGAATAACCCAAGTAAGTGGTGATACGTTGTAGTTCTTGAATCTATATGAAAACAAAACATATACGTTAAATCCTATCTTGATTAAGATTGGTTGATTAAGGTAATCTAAATCTCTAAGATTCTTACCTTATCCAAAACTCTAAGTTTCCCAATATACCCAAATCTCCAAGATTCTCAAGATAATCCTATTTGATTAGATTAGTTTAATTAAGGTAGTGTTTAATTCTAACAGAATAACTACCTTATCCAAAAACTCCAAGTTTCCTAATCTTCTAAAATTCTCCAAAGATTTTCAGGACATCCAAAATAGGCAGTAATTGAATCCAACCAAAATTCAGCCACGGAGTGACGAACAGGGTGCCGCCACATGGCAGCACACACGCGGCCACGGAGGCCGCGCGTGAGCCGCACGCAGCGGCTGCTGCTGCGCGTGACAGCACGCAGCAGCGTGCTGCTGCGCGTAGCCAACGCGCGGCAGACTGCCCGTAGGCAGTTGCCGTGCGCGGCACGCGCAGCCAGCGCGCTGTGTGCGCGCTGCGCGTGCGGCAGCGTGCGGTGGCCGCGCAGCCGCGGTGCGCTGCCGCGTGCCACCGCGGTCGAACCTAATTTCAAATTTTTTTTTTTGATTACTTTCGATTTAATTAAAAACAGTCCTAATTAAATCATAATCCAAATTAAAATAACATGATAAAAACTACGAATCTAAAATTACCCATTAACTCTAAGTTAACTATAAAGTCCTAAAACATGCAAAGTTATAGAACTAGCCACATAAATCAAACATATGATTTAATAAACACAGAATTTGCAAATTCATATATATACAAAGCCTAGAGTTGGCTCTGATACCACTGTTGGGATTCGGTAAGAAAAACAGCCCTAGGCACAGCGGAATATAAAAATTTTCTAGGGCCTCTTAAAGAATCTTGCCAGGATATTCTCTAGTTGTATATATATGAATATAAATAAATGACAGTATAAGTTTTCTCGTTTATACCTGTCTCCTTGCAAATCCTCGGCTAGCAAGATGAGCTCTGAATTCTGACCCCGGTTGATCGACCCACACCTTTGGTAGCGCCCCACGTGTTGCGCCTCTACGAGTTGATACACCACAATATCACGAAAATTAATATATCCTAATCGACTAGAACATAGGGTATATTAATATCTAGGTTTTAGAACGACTTTGGAACGAAAAACAAAGACGAAAAATTCTTCCAAAGTGGAAGACAGTTCGGCCGATCACAGGGAGAGGGAGAGAGAATTTTTGCTTTTCTTGTTTTTGCTTGAAGAGTTGTGTGTGAGATATGAGACCTAGTCTCTTATTTATAGATATCTCATACCTAATCCTTCTAGGATTAGGATACTAATTCTCCTACATGGGCCATGGCCCTCTTTAATTAGAAGACTAAGTCTTCTAATTAATTCATGGCCCATATTAATTAATCTTTCAGGGCTTTATTTAATCTCCCAATTAAATAGCCCAATTAATTAAATCATCTCCCAATTAATTAATTAAACTCCAAGTCTAATTAAATTAATTATTCCATTAATTAATTAAATCCTAATTAATTAATTTACTCATAAATTAAATTCCAATTTAATTTATAATCTTGATCCAATTCCAATTGGATCCATTTCGTTCCATATGGGTCGACCCAGTCGACCCACCCATTTAATCGACCCAGTCGATTTTGACCCAGTCGACCCAGTCGACTGGTTCGTTCTTGTTTCCTCGCTTTCGCTTCATGTGTATTGTGTATGCCCCCGTAGGTTCACCACATAATTGGCCGGGTTGTAATTAAATATTATTTAATTACTCGAGCAATTAATACTCTAAATTAATCGAACACTCTGTCGATTAATCATTCCAAAATTAGCACCCCTGCTAATTTGGGAATTCTCCCACACTCCACGGTCGATGTCCAGTCACAAGCCCATGGAGCCCAATCACTGGTGAATTAATTCAGTGAACCTTTTATCATTTACAATTTCCATATACGACATAATCTCTCCATCGATCAATCTCCCAGTCGAGACTTAAGGGTATGGTCTTTATCGGATTCCCTTTTCTTTTGTCTTGACCTTATGTACTCTGTCTCGAAATAAATTCTCTTTGACTTAATCTTTATGAGCTACTTACATAAAGTCGTCAGATACCTTGGCCAAGGATTTTACCAGAATTAATTTCTCACAGAAATCCATAGGAGAATTTCCCAACCTATCAAGTCGGGTCAATGGATCCTTTGTTGATGATATGAATCTGCATACGAGTTCCTCTATACCCAATGAGTCCACAGAGACTTTCTGGCGATCCCCAGTCAGTCGGAACTCATATCAAAGTATAGACGTTCTCGCACCAAATAAACCTTATCACCTCAAGTAGTTAGGGATCGTTCCTCGTATACTATTGCAAATTGGAATAACTTCAACCCCGATATGCGACTACCGCTTCCATGGTGAGTTATTTCCTAATTGGGGTATTCAGTGCGCTTGCCATCCCAGCAAGCCACCCACTTATGTGTATCGACTATCCCAGTCACGCTCGTGGACCCCAGCGTTCTCCAGTTCATCGGAGTATACACAATAGTGAGAGTCTAACCGAATCCAACGATGTCCTATCTCGATTGGATTCTACGACTCTTGAATATGTTCTAGATCACGGCCTTGGAGATCAGTCCACGGGTTGTCCCATAGCCCTGTGATCTAAGGACTTCTATCCTTATGCGTAGATAAATATTACATAAGATAAAGATGACCATTTAATAAAAGTGCATTCATTAATCTAAATTGAATAGTTCCTTATTAATTACAATTAATGCTAGCCATACAGCTGGCTTGCAGGACACTATTTCTATCAATCTCCCACTTGTCCTAAAGCCAGTCTTTTATGTTCTTGAGTCCCATCTTATGCAGATGTTTCTCAAATGCCTTTTGAGGCAGAGGCTTCGTTAGCGGGTCCGCCGTATTATCTTCTGAGTCGACACGTTCCATCTTAATGTCTCCTCTACCAATGATATCTCTTATCACATGGTATCGTCTTTGTACGTGCTTGGATTTCTGATGAGATCTCGGCTCCTTTGCTTGCGCTATTGCCCCATTATTATCGCAGAAGATAGTAACGGGCTCAGCGATGCTAGGTATCACATCCAATTCCTGGATGAAGTTCCTCATCCAAACACCTTCCTTTGCTGCGTCACTCGCGGCAATGTATTCTGCTTCAGTGGTTGAATCCGCGGTTGTTTTCTGCTTGGAGCTCTTCCAGCTAACCGCACCACCATTGAGGCAGAAAACGTATCCTGATGTCGACTTGAAGTCGTCTACATCACATTGGAAGCTCGAGTCTGTATAGCCTTCCAATTTCAATTCTCATCTGCCGTATACCAAGAACAATTCCTTAGTCCTTCTCAGGTACTTCAGAATTGCCTTTACGGCTATCCAGTGCTGCTCACCTGGATCAGACTGGTAGCGACTTGTTACGCTAAGAGCGTACGCTACGTCTGGTCTCGTACATAGCATACCATACATTATGCTTCCTATCGCGGATGCATATGGTACTCGAGACATATTGCTTCTCTCTTCAGGTGTCTTTGGGGCCATAGACTTAGAGAGTGCAACTCCATGTCTCATTGGAAGCAATCCTCTCTTGGATTCTTCCATATTAAATCTTTTCAAGATTTTATCTATGTACTGGGATTGGGAGAGGCCCAGCAGTCCTTTTGATCTATCTCGGTAGATCCTTATACCTAGTACAAAGGACGCTTCTCCCATATCCTTCATTGAGAATTGTGTAGATAACCATGCTTTAGTTTCAGACAATGCTTTTACATTGTTTCCAATGAGAAGAATGTCGTCAACATAAAGCACCAAAAATTCAACTGTACTCCCACTGATCTTCTTGTACACGCAAGGTTCGAACATGTTCTTGATGAATCCAAAAGTTTGGATTGTCTCATCAAAACGAATGTTCCAACTTCGGGAAGCTTGCTTTAGTCCATAAATGGACCTCTGGAGTTTGCACACCTTGTGTTCATCTCCTTTGGATGCATATCCTTTTGGTTGCTTCATGTAGATCTCCTTATCAATGTCTCCATTGAGAAAATCAGTCTTTACATCCATCTGCCATATCTCGTAGTTATACCACGCAGCTATGGCCAGCAAGATCCGAAAGGATTTGGGCATTGCGACGGGCGAGAAGGTCTCCTCAAAGTCGATACCTGGTCTTTGAGTGTATCATTTTGCCACTAGTCGCGCCTTGTAGGTAATTACCTCTCCGTTCACTCCAAGCTTTCGCTTATAGATCCACTTGCAACCCACGGGAGCCACTCCCACAGGTGGATCTACCAAGGCCCAGACCTTGTTTGAGTGCATGGAGTCCAGTTCGGATTCCATGGCTTCGCGCCACTTTCCCGAGTCTATGTCTAGCATAGCCTCTTCGTAAGTCCTTGGGTCGGTTAGAGACTGTCCAGTCTCATACAGCAGACCGTAGTACCTCTCGGGTTCTCTACGTTGTCTTTCTGACCTACGAAGTATCGGTGTACTTTCTGGTGCACTTTCATGCTCTTGTTCTCCTACTGCCTGTGGTGACGGATCAGCTCGATCGACCTCTAAGGCCTTTTCAGCTTCAGTGACCTCATCTAGTTCTACGTTATTTTCTTTCTTGTCCACCAAGAAATCCTTCTCCAAGAAGTGAGCGTTCCTCGAGACAAACGTTGTTTGCCTTGTAGGATCGTAGAACTCGTATCCTATTGAGTTTTCCGGATACCCCACGAATTTGCACAAAGTGGATTTAGTTTCCTATTTATCTCCCACTAGCTTTTTAACGTAAGCGGGAGATCCCCATATGCGCATGAATGCGTATGAGGGTGCCTTGCCAAACTATAGTTCGTATGGTGTCTTTTCTACGGATTTCGAAGGTACCATATTCAGTATCTTCGTTGCCGTGGGGAGGGCATGTCCCCAAAATGAAAGAGGTAAGTCAGTGGCACTCATCATGGATCGAACCATGTCCATCAAGGTTCGATTCCTTCTCTCTGCTACTCCATTTAACTGGGGTGTTGCAGGAGGAGTCCACTGCGATAATATTCCATGCTCTACAAGATAATTCAGAAATTCGTTACTAAGAAATTCTCCACCTCGGTCAGAATGAAGAGCCTTTATCGTATGACCAAGTTGATTCTCTACTTCCATCTTGAATTCTTTGAATCGCTCAAAGGCTTCAGACTTGTGTTTCAACAAGAACACATATCCATAACGACTAAAGTCGTCAGTGAAAGTGATGAAGTAGTCATGGCCACCTCGGGCGCTTTTTCTTAGTGGTCCACATACGTCAGTATGTATTAAGTCCAATGTTTGCTTGGCTCGCTCAGGGTTTCCCTTAAACGGCAACTTAGCCATTTTACCCTTTAAACATGGTTCACATGTCGGCATTTCATTAATGCGATTGATTTCAATCGCGCCAGATGATGCTAACTTTTGAATCCTTGACTTAGATATATGTCCAAGTCTAGCGTGCCATAATTGGGCAGATATTTCATTATCTTGTTTCCTTTTGTTTTGTTGTACGTGCATGACTAACTCAGGCGGTTTTATGATGTAAAGTCAATAATTCAATGTACCAAATGAAAAACTAAAACATGAGCTTTTATAAAATCAATACTATTCAATAACATGAATAAAAGTTTTTCATTAATAACTAGGTACATAAATGAAAGTTTCCTAATGACTTTATCAAACCACCTAAATCTACTTTTGCCTACGGCCTTGATAGCAGCTCCAACTCCATTGCCTTATTCAAGGATCCAATCCTCAGGCTCCAGTTTTCTCAATGCTCCCATCACCTACAAGGATGAGAACTCCAGTCAGTGTCTAACACCAAAAATGCACAGTTAATTGTAAAATTAACTTTAACAAGGAATATACTTGTCCGAACTCTCCAGAGGTTCGAATTTAATCCTTTCCTTTGACCTTGTGCAGTAAGGAGCTCTGGTTTCCATTTGTCTTGGTTTTGAACGCCGCCCAGTCTTTTCGCCAACCCTTGCTTTCTTTCCAAAAGAAGCTTCGTGTTCCTCGAGCATTTGTCGCAGGACATGCACAGTGATCTCTCGTCTCTGGAGATTCAAGTCCGCGATAAATCGGTCATATGATCTAGGAAGAGATTGCAGAATAATATCCACTCGGAAATCATTGTCCATCACGACACCCATATCATCGAGTTCAGACAGAAGTCGAATCATTTTTGTGTACGTGGATTCCGACAGGAGTTTCCCTTCTCTTTCTTGCTTGCAAGAGTTCCCTCGTGATCGCGAATCTGCGACGACCATCTCTAATCCCATAAAGGAATTTGAGATTCGAGAGAATCTCTTTCGCGGATGCCATATGCTCATGTTGCAAACGCAGATCAAGTGACATATATTCCAACATGTACTCACGAGCTAAGCCATCATCCAATTTCCATTTGGTGATGCTTTTACGGAGCTCATCAGGAACGTCATGTGAAATAGTAATGGGTGGTGGCACAGACAAAACATAGGATATGTTTTCAGCTTCAAATAATCCATTCAAATGATGCGTCCAGAAATGCAAGTTGGGTCCAGTTAAAATATTACGTTCAAGTGATGAGATGGACAAATCTCTAAGTGCTCTAAGCTCTTTTGACATCATATCTATAAAACGACGATAGAAGAAATAAATACGCGAAAGATTAACTTAAAATGCACAATTCACAAACATGGATTTTATTTGCAAATTACTCCCACTATTTTAATCAAAATCTTATGCCCCCACATAAGTTTCGGGAATTTAAAATATCCTAGCGGGCTTAAGGCCCAAATGCAATCTCCTAGTACCCACGACTCGTTGGCCATACTATTTGATCCACTTGGTGGTCGACTACGTCAACGGTTAACCATCGCAGCTAACCCTTAAGTTCATTTAGCCTCGTTTTTCGATATGGACCCACGACTCGTGAGACATCCATATTTACTAGCGTTAAATCAGGTCCAATACTCGTGAAGAGAAATAGTTTAATCCTAGACGCCCCACGACTCGTGAGACAGCGCCTAAAACCTTACTATCCCCTCCCTTGGCACTAAACTCGTGCATCGAGGCAATAGACATATTATCTTCCTATACCTCGACCCACGACTCGTGAGACATCGAGATATATTCGTACAATATGCCTAAGACCTAGTAATTGGATAGGCTCAGACCATAGACACTATTCATATGCGCCCGTTATTCGATTTAATATTCTAATTGAATTTTAGGTTCAATTGGAGGTTTTCTAAGTGTGCGAGGTCTCATCAGATTATGCTTATCTTGTTTACGTTTTCTATCCTAAGCATGCATCTCATACATCAAAGAATAATGTGCGAAAAAGTAAACATTCATCACCTAGCAAGATATGATTGGTCGATTGCCCATCCTATGCGATCCATCACGAGCCATGTGATGAATCAATTGGTCAGTCTAGGGTGAAAATTAAATGTCCTAACTATTACAATTTTTAAACCCATACATCATGGGCCTTCTTGTAATATCCAGCTTGATTGGACCTCTATGTAATGAATTGGGCCTCCATGTCCTCCAAGGTAAATGGGCCTCCATGTGGATCTCCAAGTCTTCAGAAGGTCTTCTCGGCTCCAAGCCTAAACTAAGTCTAACTTAAAAATAAATGGTCCTATTCTATTACATTTGTTTGCGCAAGCAAATGGCACCAATCAGGCCCATTTAATTACAACCCAAAATTTAAATAAACCAAAAACAACACAGGGCTTAAGGGCAAAATCGACCAATCCACACATTCACTCAAGAACATGTATAAATTCACATAAGGGCAAAAATGTAAATTTACCGGCTCCTTTAATTTTAATTCATAAAATTTATCCAAGTTAATTAATTTTGAATTAACAATTAACCTCTAAAATTAATTAGCTCTTACTTGAGCTCCAAGTAATCTACAAATCCTATCTTGATTAAGATTGGTTAATTAAGGTAATCTAAATCTTTAAGATTCTTACCTTATCCAAAACTCTAAGTTTCCCAATATACCCAAATCTCCAAGATTCTCAAGATAATCCTATTTTGATTAGATTAGTTTAATTAAGGTAGTGTTTAATTCTAACAGAATAACTACCTTATCCAAAAACTCCAAGTTTCCTAATCTTCTAAAATTCTCCAAGATTTTCAGGACATCCAAAATAGGCAGTAATTGAATCCAACCAAAATTCAGCCACGGAGTGACGAACAGGGTGCCGCCACATGGCAGCACACACGCGGCCACGGAGGCCGCGCGTGAGCCGCACGCAGCGGCTGCTGCTGCGCGTGACAGCACGCAGCAGCGTGCTGCTGCGCGTAGCCAACGCGCGGCAGACTGCCCGTAGGCAGTTGCCGTGCGCGGCACGCGCAGCCAGCGCGCTGTGTGCGCGCTGCCGCGTGCGGCAGCGTGCGGTGGCCGCCCAGCCGCGGTGCGCTGCCGCGCACCGCCGCGTGCCACCGCGGTCGAACCCAATTTCAAAATTTTTTTTTTTTTTGTTTTGATTACTTTCGATTTAATTAAAAACAGTCCTAATTAAATCATAATCCAAAATTAAAATAACATGATAAAAACTACGAATCTAAAATTACCCATTAACTCTAAGTTAACTATAAAGTCCTAAAACATGCAAAGTTATAGAACTAGCCACATAAATCAAACATATGATTTAATAAACACAGAATTTGCAAATTCATATATATACAAAGCCTAGAGTTGGCTCTGATACCACTGTTGGGATTCGGTAAGAAAAACAGCCCTAGGCACAGCGGAATATAAAAATTTTCTAGGGCCTCTTAAAGAATCTTACCAGGATATTCTCTAGTTGTATATATATGAATATAAATAAATGACAGTATAAGTTTTCTCGTTTATACCTGTCTCCTTGCAAATCCTCGGCTAGCAAGATGAGCTCTAAATTCTGACCCCGGTTGATCGACCCACACCTTTTGGTAGCGCCCTACTTGTTGCGCCTCTACGAGTTGATACACCACAATATCACGAAAATTAATATATCCTAATCGACTAGAACATAGGGTATATTAATATCTAGGTTTTAGAACGACTTTGAAACGAAAAACAAAGAAGAAAAATTCTTCCAAAGTGGAAGAACAGTCCGGCCGATCACAGGGAGAGGGAGAGAGAATTTTTGCTTTTCTTGTTTTTGCTTGAAGAGTTGTGTGTGAGATATGAGACCTAGTCTCTTATTTATAGATATCTCCCATACCCTAATCCTTCTAGGATTAGGATACTAATTCTCCTACATGGGCCATGGCCCTTTTAATTAGAAGACTAAGTCTTCTAATTAATTCATGGCCCACTTTAATTAATCTTTCAGGGCTTTATTTAATCTCCCAATTAAATAGCCCAATTAATTAAATCATCTCCCAATTAATTAGTTAAACTCCAAGTCTAATTAATTAATTATTCCATTAATTAATTAAATCCTAATTAATTAATTTACTCATAAATTAAATTCCAATTTAATTTATAATCTTGATCCAATTCCAATTGGATCCAATTTCGTTCCATATGGGTCGACCCAGTCGACCCACCCATTTAATCGACCCAGTCGATTTTTGACCCAGTCGACTGGTTCGTTCTTGTTTCCTCGCTTTCGCTTCATGTGTATTGTGTATGCCCCCGTAGGTTCACCACATAATTGGCCGCGGGTTGTAATTAAATATTATTTAATTACTCGAGCATTTAATACTCTAAATTAATCGAACACTCTGTCGATTAATCATTCCAAAATCAGCACCCCTGCTAATTTGGGAATTCTCCCACACTCCACGGTCGATGTCCAGTCACAAGCCCATGGAGCCCAATCACTGGTGAATTAATTCAGTGAACCTTTTATCATTTACAATTTCCATATGCGACAAAATCTCTCCATCGATCAATCTCCCAGTCGAGACTTAAGGGTATGGTCTTTTTATCGGATTCCCTTTTCTTTTGTCTCGACCTTATGTATTCTGGTCTCGAAATAAATTCTCTTTGACTTAATCTTTATGAGCTACTTACATAAAGTCGTCAGATACCTTGGCCAATGATTTTACCAGAATTAATTTCTCACAGAAATCCATAGGAGAATTTCCCAACCTATCAAGTCGGGTCAATGGATCCTTTGTTGATGATATGAATCTGCATACGAGTTTCTCTATACTCAATATGAGTCCACAGAGACTTTCTGGCGATCCCCAGTCAGTCGGAACTCATATCAAAGTATAGACGTTCTCGCACCAAATAAACCTTATCACCTCAAGTAGTTAGGGATCGTTCCTCGTATACTATTGCAAATTGGAATAACTTCAACCCCGATATGCGACTACCGCTTCCATGGTGAGTTATTTCCTAATTGGGGTATTCAGTGCGCTTGCCATCCCAGCAAGCCACCCACTTATGTGTATCGACTATCCCAGTCACGCTCGTGGACCCCAGCGTTCTCCAGTTCATCGAAGTATACACAATAGTGAGAGTCTAACCGAATCCAACGATGTCCTATCTCGATTGGATTCTACGACTCTTGAATATGTTCTAGATCACGGCCTTGGAGATCAGTCCACGGGTTGTCCCATAGCCCTGTGATCTAAGGACTTCTATCCTTATGCGTAGATAAATATTACATAAGATAAAGATGACCATTTAATAAAAGTGCATTCATTAATCTAAATTGAATAGTTCCTTATTAATTACAATTAATGCTAGCCATACAGCTGGCTTGCAGGACACTATTTCTATCAAAAACTATTACTCATATATAAACAATATTACATACCAAACCCTCATATCCAACACTGGTACCCCTGTACCCTGTGATATCACTTTGGTGCCTTTGGTGTGGGTTTGATATCAACACCCTCGTGATATTCCTGTACCAAATATTGTAAGCATCACTACAACCCACATGTTCTCCCCTTCATTTGACATGACAATGAGCTCGTCACGTATCTCCCATAAGTTCGCATAATCCTCGTGAAAAACAGTCCAATCAACATCATTACGCCCCCGAAGGTCAATATTGTGTATGTCCATAACGGTGTCACATGAGATTGGGATATCCTGCCACAAGCCAAACTGTCTAAGCACCCGATCTGGAAAGTGTCACTCTACTCTGTCATAACATATTAGAGGTACCCTAGACCTCCATATATTCTCTCCCTGTCGACAATAATGAGGCAACTCCTCAAGCTGGTATGGCTGCCACTCAAATTGATTATCAGTGAGCAGGTCAAGTGGGTCTCGATACACACGTAAGACATGAGTAGTAACATGTTCTAGAAATTTTGCAGCACGCCACCTGATTATGGTTCAAAAACATCGAATTAATCAAACCAATTTTCAAGTACTTGAATCATAAGTAAATAACAAGTATGCGTACTTACTTGTACCCAGAAGGACCAGGGGGGTATATTTGAGGCACAAACTGAAGGCCATATTCAATATCCGGACGCATGCACCGAATTCTCTCCCATACCCAAACCTATTTTATAGTTATCAAAATAAATATATATACAAAATATATTGTAATTAATATATTAATTAACTGTAATTGGTGTACCTGTAATAACGTCAAACACCCACCAATCTGACTATTCTTTGGGTTAGTGGTCCGACATAGTTCACGATACAAATATGCTAGAGCCGCACAATCCCAACTGACGCTGCCAATCATGTCCAAATTTTGTAGATAGACAAGATATTTCAAATCTACCTTATTCCCCGATAAGTTAGGCATGACAACATCGCCAATCATTGCTAAAATAAGCGCTCTCGCATAATATTGCATTGATACATCATTAGCATTATCGGATAGTGGATGAACAATTTCCATCAACCATTTCAAATTCAACATACTACCAGTAAATTGATTAGAGGGGGGCACAACACCGAACAAGTTGTCGCACATATCTTGCCATTCTTCCGTGGAATAGGTTGAATCAATTCCACTAATAATATCCCCTTCAATTGGTAGACCAAGTAATACTTCTACATCATGTAAGGTAATGGTGGCTTCGCCGATAGGTAGATGGAATGTATGAGTTTCCACAAGCCACCGCTCGACCAATGCATTAATCAATGCCCAATCGTACTTGATTGCCCCAATACGATAAATATCGTAAAATCCGGCTTTAATTAAATAAGGCACCACTCTTTGGTCAATCGACGACCAAGGAATGGATCCATCCCCATGACAACACTTTAGGGCCGCAAGTTCTTCCCCTTGCCAAATCTTGGTAGGCCGGTGATGATCCTGCTGAGTAAGAACAGACGAATCAATAGACCCAGGATGTACAGTATCCATGAACTGATCGGCGTCCATCTCTGCTAAAAATATATTTACAGTATGTGTGAATCAATAGGCCAATATGCATGAGTAAAATATATTTTTATATCTGTAAAAGTGACAACAACAAACAAGTATAGCCATCAATCACAAGGTTTGATAAAGAAAATAAGTATCAACATTCGATTCGAAGTGAATAATTGCATACTCAATTTACCTAACTAGTTCATCGTCATATACTTCAATTGTGTTTCACAAGAAAGAACAAAGATGTAAGGTTGTTCTCTCTAATAATGAACTTATATATGCAGGGGCGGAACTAGAGGGTTTCGATTGGGGGGGGGGGGGGGGCGAGATTTTTTTAATAGGAAACTCATTATCATTTTTATGCCGTGATAAAATGAAATAAAGTAATAATGTCTTTTTATTCAATAAAAGGTAAAAAAATATATTGTTAATTTATTTTAAGAATCCATTTAACAAATGATTTAAGGAATTAATCAAATGTAGAGACATTTTATAACATAAATTCAATTCTATTAAAAAAATGTTATTAAAGTACCAAAATTAACACTAAAATTCTTCTTTTTTTTTTGTACTGCTTTTAATATTCTTGAGTGCATTTATGAAAATTAAATATTCTTATCATAATATATTTACATTTTCAATTCAAGGTAATATGTTAGTCAAACTAAAAACATTTATAAATAAGAAACAGTTAAAAGAATGAAAAATTAATCTAGCATAAAACATTTAAAAGAAATAAACAACAAAACATATTTAAAAGAAAGGAAGTAGACATGAGGTTTCAAACCTGTACCAATTTAGTGAAACTACAATACACTAAACCACTAGGCCATCATCGCTTCTTTACCTATTATCACAATAACACTACATATATAGACTTAATTCGGATTATTCTTGGGGGGGCGGTACCCCCCAGCCCCTAAGGCGGTCCGCCCCGTACTTACTTTCACCTGATATAGACTACGACTAGGCTTCATCATGAACTGTGACTTTGTTTGCCTCACATACATTATATATGTGAGGCAAACAAATTCACAGTTCATGATGAAGCCTAGTCGTAGTCTATATCAGGTGAAAGTAAGTACGGGGCGAAATGCGAGGCAAACAAAGTCACAGTTCATGCAGTCTATATAATTCCATTAGTGAAACTTCAAAACATACTCTACGAAACACATCAATGCCATTGTGCAAATACAACCTTTCATGGACTCAACCTGAAACCTAAAGATCCAAGATAAGACATTTCGGATTTTAATAATACATGTTCCTTTCTCCTACATAGAATTTGTTATGGCTGCTCTGCCAAATAATGGATGGCAAATCATCAAATTCAAACTTTGAAGCAAACAAGCAATACCAAATTTAAAAATCCATACAGGAAAGTCTAAGTTTTTCTTAGGTGTATCATCCATTTTCATACCTCGTGCAAAACACATTGGTGAAAATAATCTCATAACCTCACGCTTCCTTTTCGACTTATTTTAAATTTTTTAAAATAACTAATGCTGTAGCTCATCATAGTTTCGAACATACCAAATACAAAAAGTTCATTAAATAATTTAAATGAGTTCAAATTAACGAAACACAAAAGTTGCCATTTTAACCCTATCCCCTTGTTAATAAGGTTCCACATTGAGTGATGAATGATAAATAAATGGAGACAAACTAATGAAAAAGAATTATAGAATGCATATTCACATAGTCTCTTATGCGGCAGAAACTAAACGAGCAAGAATTTGAAAATGGGAAGGAAACTAAAAAGCGAATTGTACCTTCGTAGAGAGATAGGGAGAGATGAGGCACGGCTGTTAATTACAGAAAAAGGAGAAAAAGATCAGAAGATTGAAGATTGACAACGGCTGCGGGTTAATTTTCAGGTTCGTCTAATTTTTGGATGAGGCTGCGGGTATAATTTTCGAATTGGTCTAATCTTTGGTTGGTAATTAACATAATTAGAAAAATCGATATTGCTAGTATCGATTTTAACTGAATTTTTTTTTTTTAATATTCGGAGATGGCTGATGAATCGCTATTGGCAACATCGATTTTAGGTGAAATCGACACTGCCAATAACGATTTTAACAAAGAGGTACATTCAGGGAATTACTTTTCAATTTAGGTCATTTTGGAAAATATTTTGTATAATAAGCTATATAGGAAAAAAACTCAGTTTTGTCGTAAAGGTCTCTTGTTGCTTGCATATTATTATTCACACACATGTGACTATTTTAAATGTTTCGTTAATTATTGAGAATCTCCATATATTTATTATTATTACTTGTGCCGCCACCTCAACTTCATTGCAATGTGAATATGTGATTGTGTTCCTTATTTTAAGTCTCACCTCATTTCATTTCCAACTAGTTGATTGTTTATTCTGCTACCAAAAAAATCTTTACCATGTGAAATGGATATTGCGACATATATTATATGTTTATTGGACAAACAAGAATCCAGGTAGGAAATTCCATTCTTGTAAGAAGTCCTGAGAATAATGGTTTCTTGACAAAAACATTTCAACACCCTTTTAATGCTGAAATAACGTCTGGAGTTTGCAGTTGAAGAGGAAGACATTTTTTCTTTTGTGATTGTGAATAAAGAGGAAGAAAATTAGGGCTCTGCATATGTGACCGTCTTTTATGTAATGAAATTGGGGCAGTTGACATATCAATTTTCCCTGAAAAAATTATGCCACATGGAATGAGTCTCCCCTCAAATTCAGTTTTCATGAAAACTGAGGGGCACGTGATAATCTCGTGACAATTCCGTCATTAATTTAACGGAAGTATTAAATGTGTAAAGTTGATTTGAGAGATGGTATCAAATGTGTCGACATAAATAGTTGTGGTATCAAATCCCTAAAGTAGGTATAATTGTGGTATCAAAAGTGAAATTCTAAATTCAGATTTCACGAGAACTAACGGGCACGTGACAATCTCGTGACAATTCCATTATAATTTGACGGAAGTATTAAATGTGTAAAGTTGATTTGAGATAAGGTATCAAATGTGTCGACATAAATAGTTGCGGTATCAAATTCCTAAAGTAGGTATAATTGTGGTATCAAAAGTGAAACTATCTCCGTCTGCAATAGAATATCTATACCAAGATAATTCATCATAAATTGTGCATTGTGATTTGAAGTCGAGCAATATACTGTTGAATATATGGTGGCACGTGTGGGAGACTTTGGGATCGCAAAACTTCTAACACATGATAAAAAAATGGCACAGTCTAAAACTCTAGGCACCATTGGATATGTGGCACCAGTGGCGGAGCTAGACCGATTTGCTTGAGGGGGCGAATTTTTTTCGAGGGATGCATTAAATAAAATAAATAATTAAGAAAAGAATATATTCTTTTATAATTATTAACAAAGAATTTTTTTTGAAATGTACATTACAATAAATAAAGAATATTATATAAAGAAAAGTGCACTAATTAAATATAATTATAAGGAGAAAACCTTATATGTTATAAAAAAAAAAATCTTATTTTTCTTACAATTATTCAGATTTTTTTTTTTTGGATATGCACTAAATAAAGAATATTATAAAATCTTGTATTTTAATAACAATAAAATATTATATTCCTTATATATAATCATTAAGAAGAAAGAGAAAATTTAAAGAAAAGCTTAACTATTGAGGAAGAAAGAATTTTTTTAAAAAATAGCTTAAAAATTGAAAAAAAAGAAAGAAAAATTCTAAAAAATGGCTTAAGAATTGAAATAAAAATCATTTGCACCAAGTTGTATTCGAACACGGGCCTCCAGCATGAACCTTCAAATTCCCTAACCAACCGGCTAACATAGTTAATATGCAAATCACTACTACTAATAATATTTATTCCAAATATGTTTTGGGGGGGGGGGGGGAGGGCGGTCGCCCCCCAGTCTACACATAGCTCCACCACTGCGTGGCACCAGGTATAAATATTATAAATACTCTAAACTTTTCTAGATCAAAACTTTTTGTAATTTCATAGTTTTCAATATTCGAAGGCATAGAAAGAAGAAAAAGTTCTGCAAACCAAAGTTCATAACAAACATAAAACAAAGAAATGTGGCTATATAACTCCAAACCACTCAATATAATTGTCACTTACTATTTATTCATGCTTAATTTAAGAGTGAAATACAAATAAACCCTATGCTTTGCTTAATTATAAAAAATAATAAAAAACTTTGTGTTATTTTTATTAGAAAACCTCGCACTAACTTTTTATTCCCAAGAAACTTCCTTTTAAGCCAATTACACCTCATCAAGGAATGACAAAAACACACCTATTCACCTATAAAATTGACAATAATCCCTCCGGTATCTTTGCAAATTTGCAATAACTCTCATGTCTACTTGAAAAATTAACAACAACTTTCATATGATTTATGAGAAAATTTCAGATGGATTTTTTTATAACGGAAAATAGAACACAGGGGGATTTGTGCTAATAAAAATTATTCATGTCTATTTTTTTAATAATTTGGCAAAGCACAAGGAGTACTTTTGCAATTAGATCTATCATTTGTCTTTGCTAATTTGATCTGATATGTGAATTTCGCAGAGTATGGATCAAGCGGATTAGTATCAACTTTCGTAGACGTTTATACCTATGGGATTTTGCTAATGGAAACTTTTACGAAAAAGAGACCAACCGATGAGTTATTCTTAGGAGAGTTAACAATGAAGAGATGGGTTTCCGAATCTTTTTCCAATACTATAATGCAAATTGTTGATACTGAATTATTAAATGCAGATGCTAACATAGAGGAGTGTTTGGTTTCAATCATGGAAATGGCCATGTTACCAGATAAGAGGCCTAATATGAAAGATGTTCATGTGAGGTTCAAGAAGATCAATATTAAAGTAGATAATTAAGGTATATAAATATATTTGTTAGGAAATGTCTAATTAGAATTGTAATAGTTCAAAATTTCTCCATGATATTTTTCTGTGTATTCAAATAAGAAATTCAAAAAAGTTTGTTGTTTTTTGAGCCTTGATTTTGAAGTTCAATTTTGAATTTCTTTAGCCTTGATAACACAGAAAGTGAATTGTGTGGTGTATGGAGGGGCCTGCTGTAAATAATATGGTTTTACTAATGTTTGTTTTTCTTCAAAGAATGGATCCCATTAATTTTATATAGTAGAAAGAAAAGTCGATGTGAAATTAGGTAATTGAATGATGTAATTTGATTAACTTTCTGTAGTAGAAGACTTACAAAATTATTATTGTCAATGAGATATGAACTCTTTTAATTATCCATCACTTGAGATATGAACTATTTTAATTGTACATCACTTGTACGAAATTTTGGAATCACGAAGCTTCTAAGATCACATGATCAAAGAATGGCAACAAACCACTATTCTAGTTTGAAAGCAATTTATATTTTTATTAGAAAAATCCCCCTTACTTCCCTACATCATTTTTTACTTGATGTGGAAAAAGTAATTTAAAGTAGTTTATTGGGGCCATGCCATGGGAGATGTGGAATCTGTATATTGGGGCACGCATGATACTTTATAGTTTTGTTGTTTCTTGTTCCAATAAAGGTGAAATCGCTCACCCGGGCGCCCCTCACCTCCCTGTCCGACGGGATTGTGAGAGGAGGTAAATCATGGTGACTCAACCGGCAACAGAGGCTGGGACCAGTACTCACTGCGCACAAGGAGCCCCCCTCATTTTTGAGAGATTGCTCCCACACTGCCGCTGGTGAGGTTCGATCCTTGGTCACTTGTTCCAACTTCCCCCTCTGATGGAAGGATTAATGGAAGGACAGGAAAGAAAGTAATTATGGGGGCTATGTTGCATTTAGACGGATACGCAAATACGAAGATGATACGATATAGATACGGCGACGCTGATTTTTAAAAATTTACTGAATACAATACGATATGGATACGAATGTAAAAAATATAAATTTATATATTTATTCATATTGAAATAAGTAAAATAATACATGTAAAATATTCATACATATTGAAATAGATCAAGTTCAGTTTCATAAGTACTAAATTGCATAATTTTTAGAAAAAAAAAATTATTTAGTAATATATACTATTAATTATGCATAATGTTCATTGTTTTATTATGTTATATAAAACATGTCCCGTTATAATAAAATTATCTTGTATTGCAGTTGTATATAATACAAAGTGTGATTTAACGTCTTACATTGATCTTACCAATTGTGTTGACTTAGCAAAATTCAGAATAGAAAATGTTTTGGATACGTCTAAATAAATATCCGATACGTGTGTCCAACTTTTCTTTTTAATTATATTTACCGACACGCCACGTGGGGTGTCCAATACGTATCCCACAAGTATCCGAGGAGTATCGTATCCGAAAAGTGTCCGATACGACATTTAATAATTTTTTGAAGTATCCGTGCTTCATAATTATGGGGTTGTTCATGTTTTGTTTCCTAAAAAATTGGGATAAATGCATTATACTATTATGTGTTATACGAAATACAAATATAAAATTGTACTTTAATTTTTTTTAACAAACTTTCTTATACTTTCAGAAATCCTGCATGAAACACATAATCTCTCACTCACTCAAAATATGTGCTATCATTTATCGAAATTGGAGACTTTACTTCTTTCACTGAATAATCTAAGTGGAGGTATCCCAACAAGTTTATCTTCTTGTTCACAACTCAAGAGACTTTTGCAATTAGATCCATCCTTTAACTTAGCTAATTTGATCTGATACATGAATTTCGTAGAGTATGGAAAAATCCTTTAGTAGAGCATTTTATTTTTTTCCAGAAACTGTTAGGAAAAACCACAACCAGATTTAATGAAATAGCAAAAATAATGAACACAAAATTTACGTGGTTCACCCAAAATAGGCTACATACACGGGCTTTTGCAGATCTTTTAATAAAGGAAGATAATTACACCGTGTTTACAAATACTTACAACTCTCTCGACTCACCAAAGAAAATTACTCACTTAATTTTCACACAATATCTTTCACAGTTTAAGAAAACACTCTAAAATATTGCGCTAAAAAATTTCTGCCTAAGCTAAATTTGAAAGAATTGCTGAGGAGAGAATGCTTGATGGTGTTCTGATCGGTGTGTCTTTGAACTGAATGAAACAAGGTATTTATAGGTCTTCAAAAAACATTCCCTGCCAAAACAGTTTGCCCACTTGCAAAAGGAAATAATGATTTTGGCCAAATTCATGCTGAAGTTGGCAGAGAAATTCTAACTGATTTTTGCAACTTGCAATTGTAAATTGCACAATCCATCAACTGGTGGCCCCACTTATTGTTACAACAATCTCCCACTTGAAGACTGATTTCAATCTGTCTTCACACCTGATCAATGCAACAGTCATTCCCGGTCTTGTCAGTTTTGGAGTCCAACTGAAGTTGAACATAACTTCTGATAGAATAGTGTCCTGCAAGCCAACTATTTTGGCTGCATTTAATTGAAAGGACCATTCAATTGGATTAATAAATGTATTTTATTATTATATGGTCATCTTTATCTTATGTAATAATTATCTACGCATAAGGATAGAAGTCCTTAGATCACAGGGCTATGGGACAACCCGTGGATTGATCTCCAAGGCCGTGATCTAGAACATATTCAAGAGTCGCAGAATCCAATCGAGATAGGACATCGTTGGATTCGGTTCGACTCTCACTATTGTGTATACTCCGATGAACTGGAGGACGCTGGGGTCCACGAGCGTGACTGGGATAGTCGATACACATAAGTGGGTGGCTTGCTGGGATGGCAAGCGCACTGAATACCCCAATAAGGAAATAGCTCACCATGAAAGCGGTAGTCGCATATCGGGGTTGAAGCTATTCCAAATTTATAATAGTATACGAGGAACGATCCCTAACTACTTGAGGTGATAGGGTTTATTTGGTGCGAGAACGTCTATGCTTTGATATGAGTTCCGACTGACTGGGGATCGCCAGAAAGTCTCTGTGGACTCATATTGGGTATAGAGGAACTCGTATGCAGATTCATATCATCAACAAAGGATCCATTGACCCGACTTGATAGGTTGGGAAATTCTCCTATGAATTTATGTGAGAAATTAATTCTGGTAAAATCCTTGGCCAAGGTATCTGACGACTTTATGTAAGTAGCTCATAAAGATTAAGTCAAAGAGAATTTATTTCGAGACCAGAGTACATAAGGTCAAGACAAAAGAAAAGGGAATCCGATGAAAGACCATGCCCTATTAACTTAGAACGTATATCTATTAACTTAGAGTTAATGTAAAATTTTAATTCTAAAATTTTATCGTGTTAATTTTTATTTTGGATTAAATTAATTAAAAATGTTGATTTTAATTAATTAAGCAATCAAACACAAATTAAAACAAAACAAAAGCAAAACAAAGTAATTAGATCGACACTTTATTCTCTTGGCGAGAATTAATGTCGACCTTAGTGCTGGGCACAATTCTTTGATTTCCTTTTGTAGACACAATTCACGTGACATGTGTGTAAAGGCATGCATGTTGTTTTAATTTGGCATATGTGACGTAAGTTTTGAAGAAACATCATGTATTGCAATTGATTTTATAAATTGCAAAATGTTGATTTTTAGTCAACTTGAAACCGTACGTACCACGGACATGTTTGGTGATTCAAAAATTTTCGTGGCAGAATTTTGGATAATCTTGAACAAAATCTTGGAGATTTGGTTGTTATGGAATCTTGATGAATCTTGGATTGATCTTAGAGATCTAATTAAACAAGGAAACTTAGAGTTTTGTTTAATATAAGACATTTAATTAAAATTAATGTCTTGTAGTTAATTACCAAGATTAAAGATCTTAAAGATCTTATTAAACAAGGAAACTTAGAGTTTCATTTGTGATAAGACATTTAATTAAAATTAATGTATTCTAGTAAGTTACCAAGATTAAAGATCTTAGAGATCTTATTAAATTAGGAAACTTGGAGTTTTGGATAAGGTAGAAATCTTGGTGGATTTGGACACTACCTTAGTTAACTAATCTATTCAAAATAGTATTATCTTGAGAATCTTGGAGATTTGTAAAATTGGGAAACTTAGAGTTTTGGATAAGATAGTAATCTTGGAAGATTTGTAACTATCTTAATTAACCAACTTTATCAAGATAAGAGTTGTAGGTTACTTAGAACTCAAGTAAGAGTTAATTAATCTTAGATATTAATTGTTAATTCAAAATTAAATTAACTTGGATAATTTTTGTGAATTAAAATTAAACGAGCCGGTAAATTTACATTTATGCCCTTATGTGAATTTATGCATGTTCTTGAGTGAATATGTGGATTGGTCGATTTTGCCCTTAAACCCTGTGTAGTTTTGGTTTATTTATTTTATGGGATGTAATTAAATGGGCCTGATTGGTCCCCTTGCTTGCGCAAACAAATGTAATAGAATAGGGTCATTTAAATTTGTAAGCTAGGCTTAGATTAGGCTTGGAGCCGAGAAGACCTCATGAAGACTTGGAGATCCACATGGAGGCCCATAACCTTGGAGGACATGGAGGCCCAAATCATTACATGGAGGCCCAATCAAGGTGGATATTACAATAAGGCCCATGATGTATGGGTTTGTAAATTGTAATAGTTAGGACATTTAATTTCCACCCTAGACTGACCAAATGATCCATCACATGGCTCGTGATGGATCGCATAGGATGGGCAATCGATCAATCATATCATGCTAGGTGATGAATGTTTACTTTTTCGTAATTATTCTTTGATGTATGAGATGCATGCTTAGGATAGAAAAACGTAAACAAGATAAAGCATAATCTGATGAGACCTCGCACAAGAAAACTTAAAACCTCCAATTGAACTTAAAATTCAATTGGAATATAAAATCGAATAACGGGCGCATATGAATGGTGTCTATGGTCCGAGGCTATCCAATTACTAGGTCCTAGGCATATTGTACGAATATATCTCGATGTCTCACGAGTCGTGGGTCGAGCTATAGGAAGATGATATGTCTATTGCCTCGATGCACAGTTTAGTGCCAAGGGAGGGGATAGCAAGGTTCTAGGCGCTGTCTCACGAGTCGTGGGGCGTCTAGGATTGAACTATTTCTCTTCACGAGTATTGGACATGATTTAACGCGAGTAAGTATGGATGTCTCATGAGTCGTGGGTCCATAACGAAAACCGAGGCTAAATGAACTCAAGGGTTAGCTGGGATGGTTAACCAGCGACGTGATCGCCCACCAAGTGGATCAATTGGTATGGCCAACGAGTCGTGGGTACTGAGCGATTGCATTTGGGCCTTGAGCCCATTAGGAAATTTTTATTTCCCGAACCTTATGTGGGGGCATAAGTATTCGACAAAAATATGGGAGTAATTTACAAATGAAAACCATATTTATAAATTATGCATTGATATTAATCTGCCGCGTATTTATCGTCATGTTTATGATAGTTTTTCATAAGTTATGTATCCATGAATATTTACCATCATGTTTGAATCAAATAAATTGACTGAACCCAAATGAATTTTGAATGACTTCAAAACTTGAGAAATTATTCTCAAGTCCAAGCAAGGACTAATCTCCTTACAAAGATTTCATTGTGTTTCCTTTCGAAGTTACACTTCGACTGGAATGGTGATAGGTTTCACCAGGCTGCCTTTTTCGAAGTTACTCTTCAAATAAGAAAGGTGATAAGTTTCACCAGAGGGTTGAGGATGGTTCTCAAGCCCAAATTTTCTTGAAGGCAAACATGAAATCTTCCATAAATGGGAAGTAACATCTTGTTAAAAGTCCTCAAAAGGCTCGAGAGATGGAAGAAGAGGAATGTATCCTCTCTGAAGGAAAATAACCTTGGAGGTTTTTCTGTAAGGATGATAAGTTGTAAAGTCAATCAAAATGGTTCTTCCATGATTAAGATCAAGGGAAATAGGGAATTGAACCTATTCATCCCATAAGGGATGATTAAATTTTATTGAACTTAACCTTATGGTTAAAGTATTGCATAAGGGTGTTGGATGCCCGATGAAGTACTCATTGATGCGTTCAATGCATCTAAAGCCATGAATTATTTAGATCATTAGAATTTGCTTATACCATCCCTTGTCTTAAGGGATGTGATAGTTCCATAATGGTTGGAACTTATTGCGCTATAAGATTTATACGCAAAAGGTGAACATAAGCAAATGAGTATGGATACTATAATATGCATAGTCAATATAATATAAATAATCAAGATTTCACACACTTGAGTCGTTGTAAAAACCGAAAGGCGATACACGAATACTAAAACATATTTCCGAATTAAAAGATTCAAAGACTGAGCTTGACTGGGATGCTGTACATAGTAATCGACTTTCGAATCTTGCTTAATGGAAATTAGATTTAGTAGTTGGTTGCTAGGCAACCAAGAGGAATAAACAACTGGAATGGATTTAATCCATTTAAAAGTGTGTAAAAACACTAAAGCATTAGTGGGAGATAAGGCGTCTCTAGTACCCTCGTGGGTAAAAGTACGTTGTGATGTACAATTCCAAATTACTTTTGGAATAAAAGAAGAGAGCCTAATCAATGAAAGCATGTAGGAGATTTGGATCGATTCAAAATCAAACATGCATTGGCAGTACGCCATTGATTATTTAATGGAGAATTGGATTCTCGAAATGTAAGACTCGCTCAAAACATTGTCAGTTGTTGAGCATTTTGGACATGTAAATGTCCATTAAGAAATCTTACATGAAATTCCTTATCCAATCAAATAAAAACTTGATCGAGAAAATCGAAGATACTGGGGTAAGTATCTCTGAAGCCAGTTCCAAAACATATCACGTGATATGAGTTTTGGTATTGTACCTTTATATGCATTCATGCGCATATGGGGTCTCCCGCTTATGTGAATAAGCTAGTGGGAGATAAGCTGGTGGACAAGAAGGAACACAACGTAGAACTAGATGAGGTCACTGAAGCTGAAAAGGCCGTAGAGGTCGATCAAGCTGACCCATCACCACAGGCAGTGGAAGAACAAGAGCATGAAAGTGCACCAGAAAGTACACCGATACTTCGTAGGTCAGAAAGACAACGTAGAGAACCCGAGAGGTACTACAGTCTGCTGCATGAGACTAGACAGTCTCTAACCGACCCAAGGACTTACGAAGAGGCTATGCTAGGCATATACTCGGGAAAGTGGCGTGAAGCCATGGAATTCGAATTGGACTCCATGCACTCGAACAAGGTCTGGGCCTTGGTAGATCTACCAGTGGGAGTAGCTCCCGTGGGTTGCAAGTGGATTTATAAGCGAAAGCTTGGAGTGAACGGAGAGGTAATAACCTACAAGGCGCGATTAGTGGCAAAATGATACACTCAAAGGCCAGACATCGACTTTGAGGAGACCTTCTCGCCCGTCGCAATGCCTAAATCCATTCGAATCTTGCTGGCCATAGCTGCGTGGTATAACTACGAGATATGGCAGATGGATGTAAAGACTGCCTTTCTCAAAGGGGACATTGACAAGGAGATCTACATGGAGCAACCAAAAGGATATGCATCCAAAGGAGATGAACACAAGGTGTGCAAACTCCAGAGGTCCATTTATGGACTGAAGCAAGTTTCCCAAAGTTGGAACATCCGTTTCGATGAAACAATCCAAACTTATGGATTCATCAAAAACGTGTTCGAACCATGCGTGTACAAGAAGGTCAGTGGGAGTACAGTTGAATTTTAGTACTTTACGTTGATGACATTCTTCTCATTGGAAATAATGTGAAAGTATTGTCCGAAACTAAAGCATGGTTATCTACACAATTCTCAATGAAGGATTTGGGAGAAGCATCCTTTGTACTAGGTATAAGGATATACCGAGATAGATCAAAAGGACTGCTGGGCCTCTCCCAATCCCAGTACATAGATAAAATCTTGAAAAGATTTAATATGGAAGAATCCAAGAGAGGATTGCTTCCAATGAGACATGAAATTGCACTCTCTAAGTCTATGGCCCCAAAGACGCCTGAAGAGAGAAGCAATATGTCTCAAGTACCATATGCATCCGCAATAGGAAGCATAATGTATGGTATGTTATGTACGAGACTAGACGTAGCATACGCTTTAAGCGTTACAAGTCGCTACCAGTCTGATCCAGGTGAGCAGCACTGGATAGCCGTAAAGGCAATTCTGAAGTACCTGAGAAGGACTAAGGAATTGTTCTTGGTATACGGTGGAGGAGAATTGAAATTGGAAGGCTATACTGATTCTAGCTTCCAATGTGATGTAGACGACTTCAAGTCGACATGTGGATACGTGTTCTGCCTCAATAGTGGTGCGGTAAGCTGGAAGAGCTCCTGGCAAGACACTACCGCAGATTCAACCACCGAAACAGAATACATTGCCGCGTGTGAAGCAGCAAAGGAAAGTGTTTGGATGAAAAACTTCATCCAGGAATTGGATGTGATACCTAGCATTGTCGAGCCAGTACTATCATCTGTGATAATAATGGAGCTATCTCGCAAGCGAAGGAGTTGAGATCTCATGAGAATCCAAGCACGAACTAAGACGATACCATTTGATATGTTATATCATTGGTAGAGGAGACATAAAGATGGAACGTGTCACCTCAAGGGATAATACGATGGACCCGCTGTCTAAGCCATTGCCTCAAAGGCATCCGAAAAACATCTGTCTAAGATGGGAATCAGAAGTATGAAAAGTTGGCTTTAGTACAAGTGGGAGATTGATAGAATAGTGTCCTGCAAGCCAACTATTTTGGCCGCATTTAATTGAAAGGACCATTCAATTGGATTAATAAATGCATTTTATTATTATATGGTCATCTTTATCTTATGTAATAATTATCTACACATAAGGATAGAAGTCCTAAGATCACAGGGCTATGAGACAACCCGTGGACTGATCTCCAAGGCCGTGATCTAGAACATATTCAAGAGTCGCAGAATCCAATCGAGATAGGACATCGTTGGATTCGGTTAGACTCTCACTATTGTGTATACTCCGATGAACTGGAGGACGATGGGGTCCACGAGCGTGACTGGGATAGTCGATACACATAAGTGGGTGGCTTGCTGGGATGGCAAGCGCACTGAATACCCCAATAAGGAAATAGCTCACCATGGAAGCGGTAGTCGCATATCGGGGTTGAAGCTATTCCAAATTTATAATAGTATACGAGGAACGATCCCTAACTACTTGAGGTGATAGGGTTTATTTGGTGCGAGAACGTCTATGCTATGATATGAGTTCCGACTGACTGGGGATCGCCAGAAAGTCTCTGTGGACTCATATTGGGTATAGAGGAACTCGTATGCAGATTCATATCATCAATAAATGATCCATTGACCCGACTTGATAGGTTGGGAAATTCTCCGATGAATTTCTGTGAGAAATTAATTCTGGTAAAATCCTTGGCCAAGGTATCTGACGACTTTATGTAAGTAGCTCATAAAGATTAAGTCAAAGAGAATTTATTTCGAGACCAGAGTACATAAGGTTAAGACAAAAGAAAAGGGAATCCGATGAAAGACCATGCCCTTAAGTCTCGACTGGGAGATTGATCGATGGAGAGATCATGTCGTATATGGAAATTATAAATGATAAAAGGTTCACTGAATTAATTCACCAGTGATTGGGCTCCATGGGCTTGTGTCTGGACATCGACCGTGGAGTGTGGGAGAATTCCCAAATTTGCAGGGGTGCTAATTTTGGAATGGTCAATCGACAGAGTGTTCGATTGATTTAGAGTAAGTCTTACTCGAATAATTAAATAATATTTAATTACAACCCACGGCCAATTATGTGGTGAACCTACGAGGGCATACACAATACGTCGACCCAATTGGAACAAATTGGGATCCAATTGGAATTAGATCAGGATCATAAATTAAATTGGAATTTAATTTGTGGATTAATTAATTAAGTTGGATTTAATTAATTAGAAGGGATTTTAATTAAATGGACTTAGAGTCTGATTTAATTAAATGGGAGATTAAGTTAATTAATTGGGCTACTTAATTGGGAGATTAAATAAAGTCTGGTCAAATTAATTAATTGGGTCATGAATTAATAAGAAGACTTTGTCTTCTAATTAAAGAGGGCCATGGCCCATGTAGGAGAGAAGAGCCCTAGTCCTAATAGGACTAGGTTAGGGAGATAACTATAAGTAGCTATCTTGTAGTTATTTTTCAGACAACTCCATATGCAAAATTGAGCAAGAGCAAAATTTTCTCTCCCTCTCCCAAGCAATAGTCGACCGAACCTGTTCTTCCCTATGGAAGAAATTTTCGTTTTCGATCTTGTTCCTAAAACGTTCCTAATTCCTAGATCTTAATATATCTTGTGTTCTAGTCGATCAAGATATATTATTTTCGTGATATTGTGGTGTATCAACTCGTAGAGGCGCAACACGTGGGGCGCTCCTTGAAAAGCCTGGGTCGATTTGCTGGAGAAGAAATCAGAGTTCGTTTTGCTAGCCGAGGATTTGCAAGGAGATAGGTATAATGTGTAAACTTATACTATCGTTTTAATTAATATTTATATATATACACCTAGAGTAGTATCCTGGCAAGATTCCGTAAGAGGTCCTAAAATTTTATATTCCGCTGTGCCTAGGGCTGTTTATCTTACCGAATCCCAACAACTTCAGTTTATCAATAGTTACTACTTTTGTTAGTATGTCTGCCGGATTCTTACTCCCTTGGATCTTCTCAAGTGTTAACACGCCATCCTCTAACAGAGATCTGATGAAGTGATAACGAAGTCCAATGTGTTTTGTTCTGGAGTGAAATGCAAAGTTCTTCGCCAAGTGTATTGCACTCTGACTATCACTGTATAGAACATTCTTCTCGTCAGTTCATCTAACAAACCTTGTAGCCATATCATTTCTTTACTGGCTTCTGTCACTGGTACATACTCTGCCTCCGTTGTGGACAATGCAACAATATTTTGTAAACGTGACATCCAACTGATTGTCGTTGATCCCACAGTGAACACATAATCTGTGGTGCTTCTTCTATGATCAACTTCTCTGGAAAAATTTGTATCTACGTACCCCTACACTTTAACTTGTCCTCTGCCGAAGTACAAGCACTTATCTCTAGTACCTAGTAGATACCTCAAGATCCATTTGACTGCTTCCCAATGGACCTTACTCGCTAACAGCTCCCACTGCATAGCCAATGTCTGGTCTACTACAGACCATCGCGTACATCAAACTCCCAATGGCTGAGGCGTAAGGAACTTTGACCATTAAGTCTCTCTCTTCGTCTGTCTGAGGAGATTGACTTTTGGATAGCCGAAAGTGACTAGCCTATGGTGTGTTGACTGGCTTACTGCTTCCCATATTGAACCTTTGCAAAATACGATTAATGTATTCTGCCTGAGATAACTGCAAAACTTCCTTTTGCTTATCTCGAGTGATTTGCATCCCAAGAATCTTTTTTGTTGACCCAAATCTTTCATGTCAAACTCTTTTGACAATTGCTGCTTCAAACTTTTGATCTCGTTCATATCTGAACCAGCTACTAACATATCATCAACATAAAGTAGCAAAATAATATAACTTGAGTTATACCTTTTGAAGTAGCAACAGTGGTCGGCATTGCACTTCTGGAATCCTTCCTTGTGCATAAAGTTGTCAAACTTTTTGTACCACTGTCTTGGAGCTTGTTTCAAACCGTACAAGCTCTTCTTGAGTCTACACACCATAGTTTCTTTCTCTTTCTCTGAGAAACTTTCTGGTTGACACATGTAAATCTCTTCATCTAAGTCTCCATGAAGAAATGCAGTCTTCACATCTAACAGTTCTAGGTAGAGATTTTCAATAGCAACAATACTTAATACAGTCTCGATAGTATTAAGTTTCACAACAGGAGAAAAGATCTCGGTGTAGTCAATTCCTTTTTTTTGCTGGAATCCTTTGACCACTAGTCTATCTTTGTATCGTTTCGAGCCATCCTGCTCTTCTTTCAGACGATACACCCATTTGTTATGTAAGGTCTTATTCCCTCTGGGTAATTCAACAAGCTCCCATGTCTGGTTGGAGATCAAAGACTTCATCTCGTCTTTCATGGCAATCTCCCACTCGCCGGCATCTTCGATCTGACAAGCCTCATCATAGCTCTCTAGTTCTCCTCCATATGTCAGCAACGCATAATCTATGTATCTCCTGTTAGGCACATGTGGCCTAGAAGATCTTCTCAATATAGGAGTTGGAGAATAGGGTTGATTTGCATTCTCCTACTCAACATGTTCCTCTGGCTCGGGATTTTCTAAGGGTTAGTTTGTCACAGGACTGACTGGAACGTCACCCGCTTCTGCATATACTGGCTCAATCGCAGTTGGGTCAGTGGGATTTACCAAATGCCTATCTTTGTACATAACTCTTTCATTGAAGATTACGTCTCTGCTGCGGATTATCTTTCTGTTTGCATCATCCCAGATGTGATACCTTAACTCATCATCACCATATCCAAGAAAGGTACACTTCTTGGATTTCGGATCAAGCTTATTCCTGCCATGATCACTGATATGCACATATGCAATACAACCAAAAACTTTTAAATGTGATATTTTAACATCTTTACCACTCCATACCTCTTCTGGAATTTTATGCTCCAATGGTACCGATGGACCTCGATTAATCAAATAAGCTGCTGTGTTAACTGCTTCTACCCAGAACATCTTGGGTAGGCCTGAAAGCATACGCATTGTTCTAGGTCTCTCGGTCAACGTTCGATTCATGCGTTATGCTACACCGTTTTGTTGAGGTATACCTGGCACAATTATTTCCATTCTAATCCCGTGCTCATAGCAGAACTTTTTAAATTTGGAGGCTTCATATTATCCACCATTATCGGTTCTCAGCTTTTTGATTTGGAGACCTGTCTCATTTTCAACCATGTCTTTCCCTTTTCTGAATGTGTCGAACACTTCAGATTTATGTCTAAAAAAATAAACCCATACATTTCGAGAGTGATCGTCTATAAAAGTCATGAAGTAGTGTTTTCCACCAATTGATGAGACAATTGTTGGACCCCAAACATCAGAATGAACAAGCTCCATCTTTTCCTTCTTTGGGGTTCTGCCACTTGTCTGAAAGCTGACTCTCTTATGCTTTGCAAGTATACAGTCCTCGCACATGTCGATGTCAATCGACTGTAAATTCGGTAGCTTTCCTTTGGAGTGCATAATCTTCATTCCTTTCTCACTCATGCGACTAAGTCTTTGGTGCCACAAGTTTGGATTTTGGTTGCTTGCTGCAACTGCAATCGAACAACACCCTTTCGCCGCCATGTAAATAGTGCCGCTTTTCTTTCCTCGTGCAACTGCCATTTCACCCTTTGAAATCTTCCAGTCATCTCCATGGAAGATTGTAGTATAGCCTTCACTGTCTAACTGGCCCACATAAATTAAGTTTTTTCTCAAGTCGGGAATATGCCTGACATCCTTCAGCTTCCACTCTGACCCGTTCAACTTAATTTTCACTGTTCATTTACCAACAATATCACAAGGTTGGTCATCGCCAAGATATACCTTACCGAGGTTTCCAGACACGTACTCCGATCCCCAAAGAGTCTTTTCTCCGAAGTAGCGTGAAATGATGCTCCAGAGTCTAACACCCAAGACTCTTCCTTGCTCTCCAAAGAGCATATCAACATATCATCTTGTGTTGATGTTGATGCAACATTAGCTTCGATCTTCGCCGTTTGATTCTTCGATGCACTCTTGCACTGATTTTTGTAGTGTCCGACCTTTCCGCAATTTCAACACTCAACAGTCTTTGAGTTTTCGAAATTGTTGGGATTTCTCGATCTCCTATTCATTGATCTTCCTCGGTGGTTTGCTCTTCCACGATTGTTGTTTATCGATCGGCCTCTCGACTCCATCGTCAAAGCAGAGGGGGTCGAAGTTTCTACTGACTCTCTCCGTCGAATCTCTTTGTTTTGAAAGAGATCACGTAGATCGTTGAATTTTAACTTATTGCTTCCCGACGAGCTACTCATAGCCGTGATCGTAGCATTCCAACTTTCTGGAAGGGAGGACAAAAGTAACAACGCCTGTACTTCATCGTCAAACTCAATCTTGACCGAACTCAACTGGGTCGTGATTATACTGAGCTCATTGAGATGTTGGGCCACCGATGCCCCTTCGATCATCGCAAATTAAATAACCGCCTCATTAAATGAACTTTAGTTGAGGCCGAAGGTTTCTCGTATATATTTGAGAGTGCCTTCATAAGACCCGCCGTGGTCTTCTCCTTCGCTATTTTAAAAGCGACATTGCAAGATAAAGTCAACCGGATAACCCCAAGAGCTTGTCTGTCAAGGAGTTTCCACTCATCCTCTTTTATGGATTCTGGCTTATCTTCCTGGAGAGGCAAGAATAAATTTTTCTGATACAAATAGTCCTCTATTTGCATTTTCCAGAATCTGAAGTCCGCACCATCGAACTTTTCGAGTTTCATTTTCCCTTCGTCTGCAGCCATTGCTCCCACTTAAATCTGATTGGCCCGGAAAAAAAGATTCCTGAGCTCTTGATACCAGTTGTTAGGAAAAACTACAACCAGATTTAATGAAATAACAAAAATAATGAAGACAAAATTTACGTGGTTCACCCAAAATAGGCTACATCCACGAGCTGTTGCAGATCTTTTAATAAAGGGAGATAATTAAACCGTGTTTACAAATACTCAAAACTCTCTAGACTCACCAAAGAAAATTACTCACTTAATTTTCACACATTATCTTTCACAGTTTAAGAAAATACTTTGAAATTTTGCGCTCAAAATTTCTGCCTTAACTAAGATTGAAAGAATTGCTGAGGAGAGAATGCTTGATGCAGGGGCGGATCCAGGAATTTGGTGTAGTGGGGGCTGAAGTTCTATAATAAATTTAACAATTCAAATTAAATACAAAAAAAGAAAATACATCAAACAGTTAAACTTAAAATTTATATTTCATTTACGATAAAATATATGAGGAGAAACAAAAAGGAGGAGGTGAAATTAAAAAAAAAAAAAAACCTTCCATAAGTTACTTTAATATGGTACCCCGTTATGACCCTAAAAAAACGTATATGTATTTTAATTACAATTTTAAATGACACCAATTACATCTACAATTGAGCATGTCGATTCTTAACTTTTGAAATCGATTCGCAATAGTCAAGAGTGGAGCTGGATCAATATTCTTTTTGGGGGAGGAGAAATATGTGTTATAAATACTAATAAATAAATAAAATAAAAAGAAGTAACCGTATAATAAAGTAAAAATTGATTTTTCTTGATTGTTATCAGTGTTCTTAAAATCGGACCGGACCGGCCGGTTCGCCCGGTTTAACCGCTAACCGGTCTTCGGTCCGGTCCGATTTACCCTTAAAAACCACCTCTTAAATTAATCAATCTGAACCGGTCAAAACCGATCCAGAACCAGTAAAACCGGTGAACCGCCGGTTTTTGTGAACCAGTGGTTCACTTAAAAACTTTAAAAAAAAAAAAAGAAAAGAAAATGAGAAAATCAAGAGACTAGGGCACCTGCTTTTTCAATTCAATTTCAACAAGAGCAGCCGCTTCCAACTCCAAGTTCTTCTTCTTCTTCTTGCTTCTTCTTCTTCTTGCTATTATTTCTTCTCTTATTACTATCATCTTTATTGTTTGAACCCTGATTTGGAGGTAAGTTGATAGTATTGGACAACATGTTTAATTTTTGTGCCTACTTATTATTTTGTTAAATTAAAATTTCATTTTTATTTTCTGAAGTATTATTTAGATCTTGTTTATGCATTATTTTACAAGCTGTTGTCAGATTTTTTACTAATGAAACTTGATACACTTTCCTGGTGTTACAAAAATTAAATTGTTCTCTAAATCTAGAAAAAGGGATTTGAATAGTAATTGTTTCTTTGTCTTGAACTGGAAAAAATATTATTTATTGAAGTGATGATGAACAGCAGAAATTGTTTACTGTTGTTTACATTAAATTTGCCAAAAGTAACCGTTTGAAGGGGAGATCTAATAAGGTTTGGTAAGGGTTTTAAATTTTGAAAAATCTTCGTTTCAGTGGCTGAAGTAATGTACTTCTATTTTCTTTTCATAAAGAGCTTACATATTTTTATTTTATTTTGTTGATAATTAAGAGCAGGAGTATTTATTGTAACATTACCACTAGAAAAATAAAGACATAATTACAGATAGGTTCTTATAAAAGATACAACAAAGACACATGCTTATTGACGAAGATGATTAGATATTTTAGTCTTACCTTCAAAAGACTTCATGGAATTTATTTTTTATATTTGAGTCATTGTTATTTATTTATGTGATACTTTATTCTATGTTTTGAACATTGAGTTGTTGTTTTTAACCATGTTGTCATGTTTTGGATGTATGAATCCTTTAAGGATATTTGAAATTTATGGTTTTGTAATTGTTCTTGATCTTTGAGACACTTTAATTATTTGCATGAAATAATTTGAATTTATATTGACAAAGAGTGACATTTTTTTAATTATAATTGTATCTTAGATAATCTATATATATATATATATATATATATATATATTACTTCACACCGGTTATTCCGATCAAACCAGTGGTCGAACCGAATTAACCGATCGAACCAGTAACCAGTAGAGCTTCCGGTTTTCTCACCGGTCCGCTTTTGAAAACACTGATTGTTATTGAGAAAAAAATAAAATTAAAAATATTACTAAGAAATAATAAAAAGCAAAGAATAACTATTAAGAAAAAAAATGAAATTAAAAGAACAATTGTTGAGAAAGAAAAATAGACTAAAATAATTATTGTTAAGAAGGAAAAAAGACTATGAAAAAGTAAAAAGGAAATGGCTATCCTAGGTTTTGAAATCTAGACAATGTTAATCATCTTGCATTACCCAAACCAATAAGCCAGAGGGATTATTTTGAAGAAAACTAATATAAAAATAATAATGATTAAAAAAGAAGAAAGACTTCAAAAAAGTAGGATTATGTAGGAAGTGTCGAACTCATCCCACTGAACCAATGATATTACTAAACCAATGGTAACATTAGAAAATATATATAGTAGTTTTGAGTGGGGCTATAGAACCCACTAACCCTTATGTAGGTTCGCCCCTGGCTTGATGGTGTTATGATCCGTGTGTCTTTGAGCTGAATGAAGCAAGTTATTTATAAGTCTTCAAAAAACATTCCCTGCCAAAACCGTTTGCCCACCTACAATAGGAAATACTGACTTTGGCCAAATTCATGCATGCAAAATTCATTTTGAAGTCGGCAGAGAAATTCAAACTGGTTTTTGCAACTTGCAATTGCAAATTGCACCATCAATTAAGTGGGTTTTTGCAATTGCAAATTTCACAATTAATCAAGTGGTGGCCCCAAGTCGGCAGAGAAATTCAAACTGGTTTTTGCAACTTGCAATTGCAAATTGCACCATCAATTATATTGAGACTAAATGTCCCACATTGGTTGAAAACAATAGTTAAGTCCAACTTATAAGGCATTGGACAATCCTCACCTTACAAGCTAACTTTTGAGGTTGAGTTAGGCCCAAGCCAAGTAAGTGGACTTAGCCCAATCCATGTGGTGAATTCTAATATGGTATCAGAGCCCCAGGTTGAAGTGGGTCACCTCCTTCCGTTATGGGTACTTCATTGCGAGCATGATGGGATTTATTCTTCACCCACACGGTCTGGAAAATCCGCGTGCTGGGATCCACACGGTCTGGTCAAATCCGCGTGTTGGACTCTTACCCACATGTTAATAATTCGCAAATATTGGGCTTTAATATGTCACGTGTTGGGCTTGTTTCACCCACACATTCAGTCCGCCCACACGTGAAGGGGGAGTATTGAGACTAAATGTCCCACATTGGTTGAAAACAATAGTTAAGTCCAACTTATAAGGCATTGGACAATCCTCACCTTACAAGCTAGCTTTTGAGGTTGAGTTAGGCCCAAGCCAAGTAAGTGGACTTAGCCCAATCAATGTGGTGAATTCTAATAAATTAAGTGGGTTTTTGCAACTTGCAATTGCAAATTTCACAATTAATCAAGTGGTGGCCCCACTTATTGTTACAACAGAAACATCCCCCTTAATTCCGCACATATCATTTTTTACTTGATGTGGAAAAAGTAGTGTAAAGGAGTTTACTGGGGCCAGGCCACGGAGAGGTGGAAATTGTGTAGTTTTATTGTTTCCTGTCTGATGGAGAATTTAGAGCGGGACAGGAAAGAACGTAATTATGGGGTTGTTCATGTTTTGTTTCTTAAAAAATTGGGATAAATGCATGATATTATCTTGTGTTATATTAAATTTGAATAAAATTGTCCTGTAATTTTTTTTTTTTTTTGCATTAAACTTTCTTATACTTTCAGAAATCCTGCATAAAATATCCAATTTCTCACTCACCCAATTCCGTCAAAAAATTTCTCGATCTTCTTGTAGTGTAAAACACCTTTATGTTATGCAAAATCTACACATAACTCTCTTGTCAAATTTCGTTGCACCAAACCTCCTATACTTTAATTTTTGTTAATGAGTCTTTGTGATTAATTCTACAATCTACATATATATTCAATGATCTTGACATACACAAACATAACGGATGCTTCTTTGAATTTTCCAATATTTTCCGAAAAATCTTTAACAAAAGTAGGAGTTACACATGGGATAATCTTTAACAAAAGAAACTGAGGGTGGAATCCATTAGAACATATTCAACAGTTAGTGGCTATTGTCGGTCAAGTCAATTATACTACCCCACATTGACACGGCTTTTGTCTGAATCAAGCTATTATGTAGTATATAAACTAAACTATTCTAATGTATTTTGTGTGATCCAACTCACAATTCACATTAAATTAAACTCAACAAAAATAATGGGAAAACAAGCAACCATTTTTCTTATTTTCTTGTACCTGATGGAAGTTAATAGCTCAACTGATGAGCATTCACTTCTAGCCATCAAATCCCACATAATTACTTCCTATCCCAACAACATTTTAGCTACAAATTGGTCACAAGGAACCTCATTCTGCACCTGGATTGGCATCACTTGCAGTCGAAGACGCTCCAGAGTAACGGCTCTTGATCTCTTCAACATGGGCTTGCAAGGAACCATTGCAAAAGAAATTGGAAATCTCTCATTCCTCAAATACTTAAGAATTAGTAACAATAGTTTCGAGGGCGTAATCCCTGATGAAATTGGAAATTTGCGACGCCTTCGCAGGATACGGATGTCATATAATCACCTTAGTGGTGAGATCCCACTTAGCTTTGGATTCTTAACCAATCTTGAATTTTTAGCTATTGAATATAATCATTTGACCGGTACTATTCCATGGAGCATATTCAACATATCCTCTTTGAAGACAATAGGTTTTACGGGAAATCAACTTTATGGAACTCTACCTAATGATATGTGCTATCATTTATCAAAATTGGAAGGGTTATACCTTTCACATAATCAATTAAGTGGAGATATCCCAATAAGTTTATCTGCTTGTTCACAATTCAACGGACTTTCTCTATCTTACAACAATTTCACAGGTGTCATTCCAATGCAAATGGGAAACTTGTCGCAACTTCAGATACTCTATTTCGGTTCAAATAAATTATCAGGTAATGCATGTCTCTTTCAATTTTTTTTTTTTTTTTTTTTTCTTGCACGAAAATCCCATCCATACAAAATTTTCCGACTTCAGTCTCACGTGCTACATGTGGGTATGAGCTTAGATTTTAAAGTATTTTAGTCTTTAGAAGTAGAAGTTTAGACAGAGGGGACGGGTAATCTTGCAAGAAATAATAAAGCAAAGAGATAGTAAAGCAATGGAATTTTAGGCAAAAACTAAACAAATAAATAAATAAAGAGGGTTTTTGGCGCTTTGCACCCCGATTGAAAGTTTTGGTACTTTGCACTCTAGAAATATAATTTATTTGGCATTTTGCATCCTAGTGTGTGTTTTAGTGAGAAAATTTATTGGTAGAAGGGTAGAAAAAATTATTTTCAATTTTTTTTTTCACTTTGCACCTTGGCAATATATATAGATGTTGCACCTTTAAAATATAGAATGTTGGTATTTTGCACCCTAAAATTATAAAATATTAGCATTTTTCATCCCGATTTAAATTTTTTGGAACTCTGCACCCTAAAAATATAATTTTTATGACGTTTTGCACCCTAATGTATTTTTCTTCAAAAAAACAAACTCATGAATGTCGGCGTTGTAGAGATAAAATGGTCATTTCTATGCACAACAATCATAAACTTGTTATTTTAAATTTATTTTACTTTATAATAACTTATTTTAACATTTTTTCTCAGTAAAATTTAGAATAAAAAATGACATTTTCTTCATTTTATTTTCATTTTTCAAGTATCCTCTAGACTATTTAGGTTATATCTAAAATACACGTTTACATATCTAACATATTATTATATTACATGTTATTTACATTATTTAAATTGTCATATTCAGTCAGGGTTAAAAATGCCCGAACTTATATTTTTTTAGGTGCAAAGTGCCAATATTCTATATTTCTGAGTGTCAAAATCTATACTTTTAGTGTGTAAAGTGCCAAAAATTCAAAAATAACTATTATACCCTTCAGTCAATGAATTTTTTTCTTTAAAACACACACTAGGGTGCAAAGTTCCAAAACTTTTAAGTTAGGGTGCAAAGTGCCAAAACCCTATAATTTCATAGTGCAAAGTGCCAAAAACCGAGGAATGATTAATTGACATATGCTTGACGATTTTTTTCAAATTGGAAATTCACATTACAAAAAGAAAGGAGTTTCAAATGAAAGATAACAGAGTCAATTATTACACAGATATTCGTTAACACATTTTTTTTATTTTCTTTATATAAATTATTAGAAAAGTATAAGTATATTGAATATGTCTAATTAAATTCATGGATATATTTTTTTTTAATTGAGTACAATTAATTTTATCATAAAATAATATATATTAATGACTGGTATCCATTTAAGTTTTTGTCAAATATATCATGATAATAAATTTATAATGTGAATGTAACATCAAGTATGTTGATGATATTCATGGGTGTTAGATGATAAACATATGTACATAAAAGGACAAAAAATTGTCTTTTTGGAAAATCGTACAAAATTACCATGTGTTATATTATAGCACTAAATCCCCTTATGTTTTCATTACTTTGCCTACGCCCTTCGAAAATTTAACGGAATTGAATGGAAGTGGGATTTCTTGCACATTTATAAAAATATAAGAGAAATTTGGTGCAATAAATTTAGCATGGTATATTTTGCAAAATCCCCTATTGGTTCGGGAACTTATCTATCTTTCAATACCTAAACTTTTATCTTTTATAGGTACTATTCCACCCTCAATTGGCAACTTGTCAAATTTAAACGGACTGGGTATTGGTGACAACAATTTTGAAGGTACAATTCCCTCAACAATTGGGCATCTATCCAAATTAACATTTCTGAGTCTATCGTCAAATCAACTCAATGGTGAACTTCCCTCTTCTGTGTTCAACCTCTCAAGATTACATACACTTTCACTTGCCCATAACGAATTAACCGGCACCATTCCGTCTTCCATAGACAAAGGGCTTCCAAATCTCCATTTTCTCTATCTTGGGATGAATCAATTTTCAGGAAATATTCCAAATTCAATCTCAAATCTCTCGTCACTAAAAACTTTTTCTATTAACGTTAACTCATTTACTGGAGGAATACCGATAAATCTTGAGAACTTACGTTCACTACAAGTACTTAGTTTGGGGGCAAATCAATTCACAAATGATCTATCTATACCCGAACAAGAATTTCTTACATCCTTGACCAATTGCAAGAACCTTACAGACTTACTGATTGGCCGTAATTCTATATCCGGGCCTCTACCCAAATCCTTTGGCTCTAGCAATATTTCTACATCTCTTAAAACATTTATCTCTGGAAGGTGCAGCATCTCAGGCACGATTCCAAGTGAAATCGGTAATTTGAGTAGTTTATTTTCATTAGACCTCAGATATAATAACCTGACTGGAATGATTCCAGAGACATTAGGACGCCTAAGAAACTTGCAGAATTTATTAATATTTGGAAATAAATTGCATGGTCCAATACCGAATAGCTTTTGCAATCTTGAAACTATGTTTCGTATTAGTTTACAGGAAAATAAGCTTTCTGGGCAGTTACCAAGTTGTTTAGGAGATCTCCCTTCATTGAGAGAAATTTATTTGGATGACAATTTCTTTAATTCTAGCATTCCATCGAATTTATGGTCTAATAATCTGCTTCAAATTGTATCTTTATCGCGAAATTTGCTTAAGGGTTCTTTGTCTGATGCAATCGGAAATATGAATAGTTTGAGAGAGTTGAATTTATCTGGAAATCAGCTTACCGGAAGCATTCCAAGCAGTACAGGGGAACTACATAGTTTAACTTATTTATGTTTGGATAACAATCAGTTCAATGGCTCAATACCTTCATCTTTAGGTAATATGATAGCGTTGCAATATTTGGACTTATCCCAGAACAATCTATCTGGTTCAATTCCATTGTCTTTGGAGACGCTTACGTATCTTAATTACTTTAATGTTTCGTTCAATAATTTTACGGGACAAATCCCAAATGGAGGGCATTTTGGGAACTTCACTTCAGAATTCTTCATAGGCAATAAAGGGTTATGTGGAGCATCTCGATTTAATGTCGATGTATGTAAAGGGAATACACCCAAGTCTTCAAGAAGAAACATACTTCTAAGATATATTCTACCGCCAATAGCTTTAATCATTCTTGTTGCAACAGCTATAATGATCTACCTATTTAAACATGGTGGTAGAGATTCAACACTTTTATCTTTTTCCGATTCAAATCTCGGCCTCAAACATGAGAGGATCTCGTATTATGAAATTCTACGAGCCACAGATAACCTCGACATATCAAATTTGATTGGGAAAGGTAGCATTTGCTCAGTATACAAAGGAACGTTTTCTAATGAGATGATTTATGCGGTTAAGGTTTTTGACTTAGACGTGCAAGGTGCATTCAAGAGCTTTGACACGGAATGCCAAATCATGCGTAGCCTTCGGCATAGAAATCTTGTGAAGGTCTTTACTAGTTGCTCGAATCTTGATTTTAGGGCTTTGATATTGGAATATATGCCTAATGGAAACCTTGAGAAATTGTTGTACTCTCCAAACTATTCTTTGAAAATTAGTCGACGTTTAGGAATAATGATAGATGTGGCATCTGCAATAGAGTATCTACATCAAGGTTATTCATCACCGATTGTGCATTGTGATTTGAAGCCGAGCAATATACTTCTGGATGAAGATATGGTGGCGCGTGTGGGAGACTTTGGGATTGCAAAACTTCTAACATATGATCAGAGGATGGCACAAACGAAAACTCTAGGCACTATTGGATACATGGCACCAGGTAAGAATATTATAAATACTCTAAACTTTTCCAGATCAAAATATTTTGTAATTTCATAGTTTTTAATATTGGATGGCGTAGAAAGAAGAAAAAGTTTTGCATAGCATAACAAACATAAAATAAAGAAATGTGGCCATTTCACTCCATACCACTGAATAGAATTGTCACTAGCTATTACCTATGCACCAATTAATAGTGAAATACAAAAATACCTCTATTCTTTGCTTCATTATAAAAACTAAAAAACTTGTGTTATATTTATTGGAAAACCCCCCGTACTAATTTTTAATTCGCAAAACCCCTCATCTCAAGTTAAAATGACAATTATACCGCACCAAGGGATGGAAAAAACACCAATATTAACCTATTAAATTGGCAATAATTCCCTCGTTAACTTTGAAAAATGGCAATAACTCTCATGTCTACTCATAAAATTAACAGTAACCTCCTTATAATTTATGAGGAAATTTTATATGGGTTTTTTTGAGAATAAAAAAAATAAAATAGGGGGGTTTGCTAATAAAAATAACACATATCTTTTTTTAACAATCAGACAAAGTAGAAGGGGTATTTTTTCATTTAGCTCTATCATTTAACTTTGCTAATTTGATCTCATATGTGAATTTTGCAGAGTATGGATCAGGAGGATTAGTATCAACATTCGTAGATGTTTACAGCTATGGGATTTTGTTGATGGAAACATTTATGAAAAAGAGACCAACCGATGAGTTATTCTTAGGAGAGTTAACAATGAAGAGATTGGTTTCCGAATCACTTCCCAATACTATAATGCAAATTGTTGATACTGAATTACTAAATGCAGATGAAGAATATTATGTTAAAGCTAACATCGAGGAGTGTTTGATTTCAATCATGAAACTGGCCATTGAATGTGCAGCTGATATACCAGATGATAGACCTAATATGAAAGATGTTCATGTGAGGCTCAAGAAGATCAATATTAAAGTAGCTAATCAAGGTCCATAATATATCTTAATGGAAATATCTAATTAGAATTGTAATAATTCAACTGCTTTTTCCATGATAATTTTCTGTTTATTCAAATAGGAAATTCAAAAAAGTTTGTTGTTTTTTTCTAGCTGGAGTAATTAAATGCATGTTAAGGAAAATCAATTCAACACTCCAATTTATTCATTCAATCTGCCTTTGTTTATGTGGTATGTCAAAACATTTGAAGTTCAATTTTGATCTTTTTGAGCCTTGATAAAACATCTTTGATGTTGAAGCGGACCCATAATTGATGTTAAACGCTTTTCAACTGTTGGGATTCGGTAAGATAAACATCCCTAGACACAACGGAATTTAATAATTTTTAGGATCTCTTACGGAATCTTCCCAGGAAACTACTCTAGTTGTATATATCTGAATATTAAATAAACGACAGTAATAACATATCTACGCTATACCTGTCTCCTTGCAAATCCTAGTTAGTAAACGAAGTCAAGTTTCTCCCTCGGGTTGGTCGATCCTATGCCCTGCTGCAGCGCCCACCGTGTTGCGCCTCTATGAATTGATACACCACAATATCACGAAATATAATATATCCTGATCGGCTAGAACACAGGATATATTAAGATCTAGGGTTAGGAAACGAATTTGGAACAAAAGTCAAAAAGTCGAACTCTTCCAAAAGGGAGAGAGAGTTCGGCCGATCACTAGTGGGAGAGAGGGAGAGTTTTTGCTTGACTTGGAATTTTTGGCTCTTGTTTGTTGTGTGTGTGTTATGACACCTAGCCACTTATTTATAGGTGTCTAACTCTCATAATCCTCCTAGGACTATGACTCCAAGTCTCTTACATGGGACATGGCCCTTTTAATTAGAAGACTAAGTCTTCCAATTAATTCATGGCCCACTTAATTAATTTAATTAGGTTTTATTTAATTTTTCAATTAAATAGCCCAATTAATTAATCACTCTCCCAATTAATTAACTTAGACTCCAAGTCTATTTAATTAAATCTTCTTATAATTAATTAAATCAAACTTAATTAATTAAGCCACAAATTAAATTTTAATTTAATTTATAATCTTGATCCAATTATAATCGGTTCCAATTGGGTCGACCAGTCGACCCAGTCGATTTATTTGACACAGTCGACCCAATCGACCAAGTCGATTTGGTCAACCCAGTTGTTTCATTTTCCTTCACTTTCGCTTCATGTGTATTTTATATGCGCCCATAGGTTTACCACATAATTGGCCGTGGGTTATAATTAAATATTAATTTAATTATTCAAGTATTAAATACTTTAAATCATTCGAACACTCTGTCGACTGATCATTCCAAAATTAGCACCCCTGCCAATTTAGGAATTCTCCCACACTCCACGATCGATGTCTGGCCACAAGCCCATGGAGCGAAATCACTGGTGAATTATTTCAGTGAACCTTTTAACATTTAAAATTACCATATACGACATAATCTCTCCATCGATCAATCTCCCAGTCGAGACTTAAGGGCGTGGACTTTTTATCGGTTCCCTTTTCTTTTATCTTGACCTTATGCATTCTGGTCTCGAAATAATTCTATTTGACTTAATCTTTAGGAGCTACTTACATAAAGTCGTCAGATACCTTGACCAATGATTTTTACCTGAATTAATTTCTCACAGAAATCCATAGGAAAAATTCCCAACCTATCAAATCGGGTTAATGGATCCTTTTTTTATGACATGAACCTGCATACGAGTTCCTCTATACCCAACCTGAGTCCACATAGACTTTCTGGTAATCTCCAGTCAGTCGGAACTCACATCTAAGTATAGACGTTCTCGTACCAGATAAACCCTATCACCTCAAGTAATTAGTGATTGTTCCTCGTATAGTAAATTGGAATAACTTCAACCCCGATATGCGACTACTGCTTCCATGGTGAGTTATTTCTTAATTGGGGTATTCAGTCCACTTTCCATCCCAGCAAGCCACCCACTTATGTGTATCGACTATCCCAGTCATGCTCGTGGACCCCAGTGTTCTCCAGTTCATCGGAGTATACACAACAGTGTGAGTCTAACCGAATCCAACGATGTCCTATCTCGATTTGATTTTACGACTCTTGAATATGTTCTAGATCACGGCCTTGGAGATCAGTCCAAGGGTTATCCCATAGCCCTATGATCTAAGGACTTCTATCCTTATGCGTAAATAATTATTACATAAGATAAAGATGACCATATAATAAAGTACATTTGCTAATCAAAATTGAATAGTTCCTTTATTTACTACAATAAATGACAGCCATACAATTGGCTTGCAGGACACTATTTCTATCAATCACCCACTTGTCCTAAAACTAATCTTTTATGTTCTTGAGTCCCATCTTTGGTATATGTTTCTCGAATGTCTTTTGAGGCAGATGCTTGGTTGCGGGTCCGCGGTATTATCTTCTGAATCGACACGTTCCATCTTAATGTCTCCTCTACCAATGATATCTCTTATCACATGGTATCGTCTTTGTACGTGCTTGGATTTCTGATGAGATCTCAGCTTCTTTGCTTGCGCTATTGCCCCATTATTATCGCAGAAGATAGTAATGGGCTCAGCGATGCTAGGTATCAAATTCAATTCCTGGATGAAGTTCTTCATCCAAACACCTTCCTTTGCTGCATCACATGCGGCAATGTATTCTGCTTCGGTGGTTGAATCTGCGGTAGTGTCTTGCTTGGAGTTCTTCCAGCTTACCGCACCACCATTGAGGCAGAACACTTATCCAGGTGTCGACTTGAAGTCGTCTACATCACATTGGAAGCTTGAATCTGTAAAGCCTTCCAATTTCAACTCTCCTCCACCGTATACTAAGAACAATTCCTTAGTCCTTCTCAGGTACTTCAGAATTGCCTTTACGGCTATCCAGTGCTGCTCACCTGGATCAGACTGGTAGCGACTTGTAACGCTTAAAGCATATGCTACGTCTGGTCTAGTACATAACATACCATACATTATGCTTCCTATCGCGGATGCATATGGTACTTGAGACATATTGCTTCCCTCTTCAGGCGTCTTTGGGGCCATAGATTTAGAGAGTGCAATCCCATGTCTCATTGAAAGCAATCCTCTCTTGTATTCTTCCATATTAAATCTCTTTAATATTTTATCTATGTACTGTGATTGGGAGAGGCCCAGCAGTCCTTTTAATTTATCTCAGTAGATCCTTATACCCAGTACAAAGGATGCTCCTCCCAAATCCTTCATTGAGAATTGTATAGATAACCATGCTTTAGTTTCGGACAACACTTTCACATTGTTTCCAATGAGAAGAATGTCATCAACGTAAAACACCAAAAATTCAACTGTACTCCTACTGATTTTCTTGTACACGCAAGGTTCGAACACCTTTTTGATGAATCCAAAAGTTTGGATTGTTTTATCGAAACGGATGTTCCAACTTTGGGAAGCTTGCTTTAGTCCATAAATGGACTTCTGGAGTTTGCACACCTTGTGTTCACTTCCTTTGGATGCATACCCTTTTGGTTGCTCCATGTAGATCTCCTTGTCAAGGTCCCCATTGAGAAAGGCGGTCCTCACATCCATCTGCCATATCTCGTAGTTATACCACGCAGCTATGGCCAGCAAGATTCGAATGGATTTAGGCATTGCGACGGGCGAGAAGGTCTCCTCAAAGTAGATACCTGGCCTTTGAGATTATCCTTTTGCCACCAGTCGCGCCTTGTAGGTTATTACCTCCGCGTTCACTCCAAGCTTTCGCTTATAGATCCACTTACAACCCACGGGAGTCACTCCCTCTGGTGGACCTACCAAGGCCCAGACCTTGTTTGAGTGCATGGAGTCCAATTCGGATTCCATGGCTTCGCGCCACTTTCTCGAGTCTACGTCTAGAATAGCCTCTTCATAAGTCCTTGGGTCGGTTAGAGACTATCCAGTCTCATGTAGCAGACCGTAGTACCTCTCGGGTTCTCTACGTTGTCTTTCTGACCTACGAAGTATCGGTGTACTCTCTGGTGCACTTTCATGCTCTTGTTCTCCCACTGTCTGTGGTGATGGTTCAGCTTGATCGATCTCTTCGGCCTTTTCAACTTCAATGACCTCATCTAGTTCTACGTTGTGTTCCTTCTTGTCCACCAAGAAATCCTTATCCAAGAAGTGTGCGTTCCTTGAGACAACGTAGTTTGTCTTGTAGGATCGTAGAACTCGTATCCTATAGAGTTTTCTGGATACCCCACGAATTTGCACAAAGTGGATTAGTTTCCAATTTATCTCCCACTAGCTTTTTAACGTAAGCGGGAGATCCCCATATGCGCATGAATACGTATGAGGGTGCCTTGCCAAACCATATTTCGTATGGTGTCTTTTCTACGAATTTAGAAGTACTATGTTTAGTATCTTCGTTGCCGTGAGGAGGGCATGTCCCCAAAATGAAAGAGGAAGATCAGTGACACTCATCATGGATCGAACCATGTCCATCAAGGTTCAATTCCTTCTCTCTGCTACTCCATTTAATTGGGGTGTTACAGGAGGAATCCACTGCAATAGTATTCCATGCTCTACAAGATAATTTAGAAATTCGTTACTAAGAAATTCTCCACCTAGATCAAAACGAATAGCCTTTATCGTATGACCAAGTTGATTCTCTACTTCCATCTTGAATTCTTTGAATCGTTCAAAGGCTTCAGACTTCTGTTTCAACAAGAACACATATCCATAACGACTATAGTTGTCAGTGAAAGTGATGAAGTAATCATAGCCACCTCGGGCAGTTTTTCTTAGTGGTCCACATACGTCAGTATGTATTAAGTCCAATGTTTATTTGGCTCGCTCAGGGTTTCCCTTAAATGGTAACTTAGCCATTTTACCCTTTAGACATGATTCACATGTTGGCATTTCATCAATGCGATTAATTTCAAGCGCGCCAGATGATGCTAACTTTTGAATCCTTGATTTAGATATATGTCCAAGTCGTGCGTGCCATAATTGGGCAGATATTTCATTATCTTGTTTCCTTTTGTTTTGTTGTACGTGCATAACTAACTTAGGTGGTTCAATGGTATATAGTCCATCTTTTAATGTACCAGTGAAAAACAAATTATCATTCATGAATAACGAAAAGGAACCTTTGTTAATTGTAAAATTAAAACTTTCATTATCCAAAACAAGAATAGAAACAATGTTTTTCACTAAACCAGGTACATAAAGAACATTCCTAAGGGCTAATTTATTACCACCTAAATCTAACTCCACTTCACCTATGGCCTTGGCAGCAGCTCTAGCTCCATTGCCAAATCTCAAGATCCAATCCCCTGACCTAAGTGGCCTTGTTGCTACCATTACCTGTAAATCATTACAAAGATGAGAACCACAAGCACTGTCTAGCACCCATGATGCACAGTTAATTGATAAATTAACTTCAACAAGGAATATACCTTTTGAGCTCTCCAAGAACTCTTTGCAGTTCCTCTTCCAGTGTCCAGGTTTCTTGCAGTAGAAACATTTTTGTTCACCAGCAGATGCTTTTCGCTTCTTTCCCTTCCCTATGGGCCCAGATGGTCATTTGCTTTTGCTTGAAGAAGAATTTCCCTTCCCCTTCCCTTTCTTCGTCCTTTTGGACTTGGATTGGGTCGAGGTAGCAACCATCATTGGCTTCTCTTTTTTCGTGGAAGCCTCTGCAGTGGCGAGCATATTAGCCAACTCTTGAAGTTCAACATCCATTTTGTGCATGTTGTAGTTCACTACAAATTGCTCGAATGACCTCGGCAACGATTGGAGGATTATATCCTGGCAGTAGGTCTTGTCCATCTTTACGTCAAGATGACCAAGCTTTTCAATAAGCCCAATCATCTTGATGCAGTGAGAACGAACATCAGCACCCTCTGCCATCCTCGTTTGTTGCAGAGCCTTGGCCGTTTCATACCGCTCGTATCTACTTTGCACCCCAAATAGACCATTCAGGTGCGTGTAGATCTCAAAAGCAGTCTTCATATGCTCGTGCTGCTTTTGAAGCTCATTCGACATGGATGCCAGCATGAGACAACGTGACTGCAAGTCATCATCTTGCCACATATCATTCATTTCCTTTTCGGCATCACTGGCATCCTTAGCAGGTTCAGGAGGGTTCCCATCAAGGACAAAACATCGCTTTTCAGAAGCGAGAATGATCTTAAGATTCCTGACCCAGTCACGGAAGTTGGGTCCAATCAATTTGTTTTGTTCAAGTATGATGAAAATCGGATTCTTAGACATTATATCTACAAAACGATGAAAGAAGAAATAAATACGCAAAAGATTAATTTAAAATGCACAATTTACAAACATAGGTTTTATTTGTAAATTACTCCCACTATTTTAATCAAAATCTTATGCCCCCACGTAAGTTTCGGGAATATAAAATATCCTAGCAGGCTCAAGGCCCAAATGCAATCTCCTAGTACCCATGACTCGTTGGCCATACTATTTAGTTCACTTGGTGGTCGACTACGTCGTCGGTTAACCATCTTAGATAACCCTTGAGTTCATTTAGCCTCATTTTTCGATATGGACCAACGACTCGTGAGACATCCATACTTACTAGCGTTAAATCATGTACAATACTCGTGGAGAGGAATAGTTCAATCCTAGACGCCCCAGGATTCGTGAGACAGTGCCTAAAACCTTGCTATCCCCTCCCTTGACACTAAACTCGTGCATCGAGGCAATAGACATATCATCTTCCTATAGCTCGACCTACGACTTGTGAGACATCGAGATATATTCGTATAATATGCCTTAGACCTAGTAATTGGGTAGGCTCGGACCATAGACACTATTCTTATGCGCCCGTATTCGATTTAATATTCTAATTGAATTTTAAAGTTCAATTGGAGGTTTTATGTATTCTTGTGCGAGGTCTCATCAGATTATGATTTATTTTGTTTACTTGATCTATTATAAGCATGCAATACATACATCAAAGAATATAAGTAAACATACATCACCTAGCAGGATATGATTGATCGATTGCCCATCCTATGCGATCCATCACGAGCCATGTGATGGATCAATTGGTCAGTCTAGGGTGAAAATTAAATGTCCCAACTATTACAATTTATAAACCCATAGATCATGGGTCTTCTTGTAATATTCATCTTGATTGGGCCTCCATGCCATCCAAGGTTATGAGCCTCCATGTGGATCTCCAAGTCTTCATGAGGTCTTCTAGGCTCCAAGCCTAATCTAAGTCTTAACTTATCAAAATAAATGGTCATATTCTATTACATTCGTTTGCGCAAGCAAGGGAACCTATGAGGACCATTTAATTACAACCCATAAAATAAATAAACTAAAACTACACAGGGCTTAAGGGCAAAATCGACCAATCAACATATTCACTCAATAACATGCATAAATTCACAGAAGGGCATAAATGTAAATTTTGAATTAACAATTAATCTCTAAGATTAATTAATTCTTACTTGAGTTCTAAGTAATCTACAATTCTTATCTTAATTAAGTTGGTTAATTAAGATAAACAAAATCTCTGAGATTCCTATCTTATCCAAAACTCTAAATTTTCCAATTTTCCAAATCTCCAAGATTCTCAAGATAATCCTATTTTGACTAGATTAATTTAATTAAGGTAGTGTTTAAATCTAACAAGATCTCTACCTTATCCAAAAACTCCAAGTTTCCTAATCTTCCAAAATTCCAAGATTTTTAGAATTTCCAAAATAGGCAGAATCAGAGTCCAACCAAAAATCAACCAATCGAGGCCAATCGGAGACTGCCACATGGACAGCACACGTGCGGCCACGAAGTCCGCGCACGGGCAGCCACTGCTGCACGTGGCAGCGTGCGGCTGGCACCCCGTAGGCTGCTGCCGTGTACTGCACGCGCGGCCAACGTGTTGTTCGTATGCTGCCGTGGGCAGCAGCTCTCGGTGGCCCCCGAGCCGCGGTGCGCGGCCACCGCTGTTGGATCCAATAATTTTTTTTTGTTGTTCGATTAGTCGTTGATTTAATTTAAAAACAGATCCAATTTAATTAAATCCTAATCCAAAATAAAAATTAACATGACAAAAAAAATTTACATTAACTCTAAGTTAACAGATCTTCATCTTAAAACATATACAGTTAAAGAACTAGTCATACATAAATCAAACATATGATTTAAAGCACAGAATTTGCAAATTCATATATATAAAAAGCCTAGAGTTGGCTCTGATACCACTGTTTGGGATTCGGTAAGATAAACAGCCCTGATATACTAGGAATTCGAAAATTCAAGCTACAAACTTCGAAACTTCGATTTACAATAGAACTCTCGAACTTGGGGGACTATTGATATACCAAATATTCAATCAATGACATGGCAAGTTACACGTCAGAATAAAGTCAAACTAAGACTAAAATGTGCTCCTATTAGACATACACCAAACTGGTTCTCTTCGACATAGACCAGATCTGGTTCTCTTCGACATGGTCCAGATCTGGTCGTGTCAGATTGGGCTCTTATTCGACATAGACCAATATCTGCTCTTATTCGACATAGGCCAAGATCTGCTCCTGTTCGACATATATCAGACTGGACCTGTTCGATATATAGCAGACTGGGCATTAATTCGACATAACCAATTATATACCAAATATTCGATGAATGACTTGGCATATTCCACGTCATACAAATAAATCAATATCATTATTAAAACTATGTATGAAACTGATCCCATTCGACATCCAATCCAGATTAATCTGTCTCGTTCGACATCCAGGATCAGATTAATCTGCTCCATTCGATATCCAATCCAGATAAATCTGTCTCTTTCGACATCCAGGATCAGATTAATCTGCTCCATTCGACATCCAATCCAGATAAATCTGTCTCTTTCGACATCCAGGATCAGATTAATCTGCTCCATTCGACATTAAATCCTGGCTAAATTGTTATGATTCGATATATGTTAATTCTGGTCATAATTCGATGTACATACTAAACAAACCCTTCGACATCAAAATACCATTTGATCCGACCCGAAAAGATCCGACCCGAAAGATCCGACCCGAAATATCCAACTTGGAAATCTATAAATAAAAGGCATTTATGGATTTCCAAAGGTAGATTCTGATCGACTTAACTATTACTTTTCTGCTATATTCTGCTATGCGTTGAATTGATCTGACTTAGGCATCGGAGGGTCAGCGCCGGGTCAACCACCGGCACAACCTGACGAGTTTCTTTGAGCACAGGGTTAGGAACCTTGAAATGGAGTCCAGCTCGATCTGATCGGCTTAGGACTCCATACTGTGGAGCGGAAAACATCATAACGTGGCACACTTGATGTGGACCAGACACTTAGACGAAAATTCCCTTCATCAGTTGGCGCCGTCTGTGGGAACCTCTAACCAATGTTCGAACAAGAACAACGATCAGATCAAGGATAGCAACAACGTCGCTAGAACATGAGCAGCTTAGAAACAACATAAAAGTTGATCGAATAAGCATATGCGATGAGGAACAACCAAATGTAAGACCTTCATTACCAGAACGAGACTTTATCAAGTTACTCGAGCAGAGTTGAAAGAACTCATCGATAACACCAATGGATAAGGATGAGCAAGCAAAATACTCCTGGAGTCGAAATCAAAATCCCAAGGCCCTGATCGACAACATCGATGTGCGAGCTCGATGATGAAGCAAACAAAAGGTCATCAACTTCCAAAGAGGCTTATTCGACATCACCGATGACCAAATCGATGTAGAGAAGAGCAAAATGTCTTCAACAGCTATGGAAGTGTTGTTTGACATCATTGATGATCAAATTCATCTGCTGCTATGGTGTTATTCGACATCATCGAAGAAAGTGTTGTTCGACATCATTGATGATCAAATTCATCAGATGCAATGGAAAACTTCTTCGACATCATCGAAGGGAGTGTTGTTCGACATAAGTAGCTTTGAAAGCATCAAATCGACCTCTTCGATGATCAATTCAATGAAGAGAAGAACAGAATGTCATATTCTTCGACATATCAAGAAGAGGAGCAAAATCTCATGTTCTTCGACATAAGCAAAATCTATGAAGAGGAGAGCAAAAAGTCACAAGCAGCTTCAAAGCCTTGTTCGACACATGTTCTTCGACATATCAATGAAGAGGAGCAAAAGCTGTGTTCTTCGACATAACAAATAGGAGAAAAATGTCATGTTCTTCGACATATCAAAGAAGATGAGCAAAATCTATGTTCTTCGACATAACAAATTGGAGCAGAATGTCATGTTCTTCGACATATCAAAGAAGAGGAGCAAAATCTATGTTCTTCAACATAACAAATTGGAGCAGAATGTCATGTTCTTCGACATATCAAAGAAGAGGAGCAAAATCTGTTGGATGAAGATGAAGTTGAAGAGCAAAGAAGATGAGTAATTATTTTGATGAATTCCAAAATATCATAATCAGCTAAGTATGGAAGCTTAGTTCCCTTAGAAGAATTTTGAACAAGTAAAAGAAGACATCAGAAGAGTTCAAAGTTCAAAGCCAGAAGACTAGTGATCTCATGCTGAAACAGCGAACAGAAGGGTAGGTCATCAGCCGAGTCAAATCAGATTAGTTCAGTATTTGATCAGCAGAGTGCCTATCAGATGAGTCGTTTTGATCAGCAGAGTAGAAGAGATCAAGAGATTAGTCCAACGGTAATAAATGCCCCAAGTGAAATAAATGCTGGAAGAGAAGGGTAGTAATGGCAAATGATTGGAAAAACTCTCGGATCAGCAGAGTGCATTTAATGCAGCTACAGGAAAGTACAGCAGAAAGGACTGTAGCAGGTTACCGTTCAATTTCGGGCTAAGGCTATGGATTTGAAGATTTGATCCTTCAACGGTCTTATTTTCAAATTCAAGTATAAAAGGAGCTGATTTCAACGAGCGAGACACCAACAAACATCTGAGATTTTGCATTCGAAGCAAAATTTTCTAAGTCTCAAGAAGCTCAACAGCTCACTCGTCTGGTGGAAGTCATCTGTTGACAGAAACCCAGTTGAAGAAAACAGAAAATTACGATCTGAGTGATCTTGTAATAGCTGAGTGTTGTGAGAAGTTGTGATCCATCTTTGTGAGTGATCAAACTTCAGAGAGTAGAATTTCTTAGTGATTTTCTATTGCGAGCTTATAGCCTTTTCATTAGTTGTCTAGGTATAAGTGGAGAAATATTGTAATCTGTGTGATTATAGTATAACCCAGAATCTAAGTGATCTGGAAGAGTGGACTAAAGGATTTTTATCCATATAACCACTATAAAAATTCTTTGTGTTATCTGCATTCAAGTTTTCTTGCATATTTTAAAGATTGCATATTTAAACACTTTGAATTATTAAAAGATTTTATAAGGAGTTTTAAAACTGGGGATAAAATCTTTTAAGAACTTAGTCTACTTGTGAAAAACACTTTCAAACAATCCGCTGCAAGTATACTCTTTGAAAAACTGTTTTGCTGAAAAACAGCTAAGTATTTGTAAGAAGAGTGGTCAGTCTGCTGTTCAAGATTTGTTCACGATCAGCTCAGTCTGCTTACTGTTCTTCATCAGCTTAGTCTGCTGACAGAAGACTGAAAAGTTTTTAAGTTCAAAAATTTTCAGAGGTCTATTCACCCCCCCCCCTCTCTAGACCTCATCTGACCACTTGGGACCAACAAGTGGTATCAGAGCAGGTGGTTCATTAGAATCAGCTGCCTGATCAACGAGCTTGATCCAAGTGTTTTTCAAAGGTTTTCAAACTTTTCAAAAGAGCATCTTTTTGAAAAATCAAAACTTTTTGAAAAATGGATTGTATCAGCCATGTTCCCCACATTGCTGGTATGTCCTTTGAGGACTGGAAAATCAGAATGGAGATTTTCTAGCTGCTTATAATGACAACATGTACACATGTATCATTAAAGGTCCATTCAGATTCACAAAGACCATAAAGATAAATGAAGTTGATACGGTTGTGGAAAAAGACCTTCATGAGATGACCCAGAAGAAATAAAGCTTTACAATCTAGATAAAGTTGGGAGATTCATCATGACTAAAGCCCTGGACAATGATCGGTTTGACAAGGTCAAACATTGCAAGACTGCAAAGGAGATGTGGGACAAAGTCAGAGATATGAGCGAAGGCAATGATGCAATAAAGGAGCATCAGCTCACTGTTGCTTTGGAGAAACTTGACAACTTCAAGATGAAGTCTGGAGAAACCATTGATCAGATGGATACCAGATTCACCAGAACTCTGAATGAAGTTTTAAAGTTGGGAAAGACCTTCACTGACAAAGAGATCACCGTCAGAGTACTAAAGGCCCTACCCCCAAAGTTCAACATGAAAGTGACAGCAATGGAAGAATCAAGGGATTTGGGAAAAATCTCTCTTACTGAGCTGTTCTCTGTACTCAAGGCATTCGAGTATAAACTGCCTAGAATGGGAATTGAAGAAACCTCAACTTCAGGACCCACAGCTGCACTGGTTGCTGCTGAAAACACCAGAAGACCAGCACAGAAAAGCAAAGAAGTGGACTCATCTGATGAAGCCACTACTCAACAAAAGGAGTACACTGCTGGAGATGTTGCTGTTGATGAACAATTTCAAGAAGTTCTACAAAGAAAAATGAAGAACAAATACAACAATGCTTCTACTTCTAAACCTAACTTTTCTTCTCAAGATAAAGATGATTATAAATCAAAACTAATGTGTTACAACTGCAGGAAATTGGGACACTTCATCAAAGACTGCCCATATCCAAAAGCAGAAATACACTGAGAAGAGAAAAAATGAGAAAAGAAAGAAAGCATCAGAGAGGCAAGCAATGATGGCTGAAGCAGAAAAGCTGCTGCTGTCTACTCATCTGATTCAGATTCAGACACGTCTGATGAAGAATCTTCTGATGAAGAAAAACCTGCTCTCCTGCCTGATGGCAAAGGAATCTGATGACTCTGAGGATGAGGTAACTCCTCTTGACAATGAATTATTTAATTCATTTGAACAAATGATGCTTAACAATACTTATTGCTGAGCATTAAAAGCTTAAGGAAGAGATGATATTGCTAAAAGAGCAAAATAGTTCACTGAAACTTTTAGCTGAAAAGCCAAAAGAATCAGCTGAATATAAACAGCTTGAGCAAGAACATGAATCTCTGAAAGCTGAATGTGAGTTTATAAAGGAAAAATCATGGAACTTGAAAAGTTATTGAGTCTCATGAAAATCATCTGTTGCATCCATCATATCTAGTAAACAGAAGATGCCTTTAGAAAGGATAAGCAAGAATTGAATCATACTGAAAATTATATCTGCTGACAATAGTAAGGTCATTCTGTATGTTCAAACTGCTAGACCTACTTCACTGAGAAAGAATTAAAGGAGAAGAAATCTCCTAAGGCTAAAAAGAGCAAAGAGCCTAGTATAGGAAATCAGACTAGTAAGACCAAACAGCAGAGTCCTAAGAAGTCTGCTGATAAAGCTAAAGTCAATCAGACTAGTGGTAAAACTAAGTCGTCTGTCAATGAGCAAGCTACTAGTAAGCCAAAGAAGCATAAAATAAGAAAAATCAAAATGCTTGGTATGGAAATGAGTCATATTATGTGCAACCTGCTGCATATCATCCTATGTATCATGCACCTCAATTTCCTAGTTACTATGCACCTTACCCTGCTCATCCAATGCATGCATATCCTGCTTATCATGCACCCTACCCTGCTTATGAACACTATTCTTATCATACTGATCATCAACATGACTTATCTGCTAATTATGATAAAAATGAAACTGTTCATGCTCCTATCAAAACTCAAAAACCTAAGAAGCCTAAGACATCAACATCTTGGGTTGTCAAAGGTGAAACTAATCCTTCAGGACCCTCTCAATAAGGGTACCTAAAACAATTTTATTTTTGTTTTGTAGGTTAGGATTAGGAGTAGGAGTAAAGTAGAGAAGATTTGGTACTTGGACAATGGATGTTCAAGGCACATGTGTGGAAGCATACATGAGCTGACTGATGCAGTTGTTGTGGATGGTCCAAATGTTACATTTGGGGACAGCAAAGAAGGCAAGATTAAAGCCAAAGGAAGATTGATCAGAGGAAACATAGAGATATCTGACGTCTCATATGTCAAAGGCCTCAAATATAATCTGCTGAGCATAAGTCAATTTTGTGACAAAGGATATTCAGTCATCTTCTCAACAGATAAGTGCTACGTTGAACAGATTGGTACAAAGAAGGTAATCTTATCTGGAAAGAGACAAGGGAATGTCGACATAGTCGACTGGAATTCTGCTGACAAGAATTCAAGTGATTGTTTGGTGGCTTCTACACCAAGTGAAGTTAGTTGGCTATGGCACAAAAGGATGAATCATTTAAACTTCAAGACCATCAACAGATTAATCAAGAATGATCTGGTAGAAGGGATTCCAAAAACAGTCATGAGCAAAGACAAGCTCTGTGACGCCTGTCAGAAAGGTAAACAAATCAAGTCATCGTTCAAAAGCAAGAAGCACCAATCTTCTGGAAGGATATTGGAGCTACTACATATGGACTTATTTGGACCCATTGATCCAGTCAGCAATGGTGGAAAGAAATACTGCCTAGCTGTTGTGGATGATTATTCAAGATATACTTGGGTGATTTTCATGAAGAAGAAAAGTGAAACCAAGGAACATCTTACCAATCTGATGGAACTGATCCAGAATGAAAAGAGTATCAAAATATTGAAGAGAGTATCAAAATATTGAAGATCAGATCAGATAGAGGGACAGAGTTTACAAACTCTACTGTTGAAGATTATTGTAATATCAAGGGAATACATCATGAGTATTCAGCTGCTAGAACCCCTCAACAGAATGGTGTTCCTGAAAGGAGAAACAGAACACTAAAAGAAGCTGTCAGGACCATGATAGCTAAAGCTGAGCTGCCACAAAGATTTTGGGCAGAAGCAACAAATACAGCATGATTTACCCAAAACAGATGCATGATCAACAAAAATCAGAACAAGACTCCATATGAAGTTTGGAACAACAGGAAACCAAACATTCATTACTTTAAGATTTTTGGTTGTAAATGTTTTGTTTTGAATAATGGGAAAAATAACCTTACTGCTTTTGCAGAAAAGGCTGATGAATCTGTTTTTGTAGGATACTCTACTGTTAGTAAAGCTTATAGAGTTTTTAACAAAAGAACACTATTAGTAGAAGAATCCATTCATGTAGTATTTGATGAACCAAACCAATCTTCTGAAAAGAATCAAAGCACTAATCAAGATCTATCTACTGATTTACAGAAGTTAAGTGTTGGAAGGAATGAAGAATATGTTCCCATCATACTACCTGATCTTAACTCAGCTGCCAACTCAAGTGCTGTTCAAAATCAGATCACTGATTGTCTAACAGACGAGTTACAAACAGCTGACAGACCAGAGACTGTTCAACAGACTGCAAATGTTCAACAGACTACTAATGCAACTCCAACAGTAGTGTTGCAAGATCATAACAGAGGACAACATTCAGACCTGCAACCTGATCTCAGATGGCTCAGGAATCACCCACCTGAGTTAGTGATTGGTGATCCTTTAGATAGAGTGAAAACAAGAAGAGCTGCTGCACATGATGCCATGTTTGTCACCTTTCTATCTCAAATAGAGCCTAAACAAATTGAAGAAGCTCTCAGTGATTCCTTCTGGATAGAAGCTATGCAAGAAGAGTTGAATCAATTTGAAAGGAATGAAGTCTGGTACTTAGTTCCTAGACCAAGTCATGAAAGAGTAATTGGCACTAAATGGGTTTTCAGAAATAAGATGAATGAAGATGGTATTGTTACCAGAAACAAAGCAAGATTAGTGGCCAAAGGTTATTGTCAAGAAGAAGGAATTGACTTTGATGAGACATTTGCACCAGTAGCAAGACTTGAAGCAATCAGACTGTTTCTTGCCTATGCTGCTTACAAAAACTTCACTGTCTATCAGATGGATGTGAAGTCTGCTTTTCTCAATGGAGAACTGCAAGAAGAAGTATACGTTGAACAACCTCCTGGATTTGAAGTCTATCAAGAAGAGGACAAAGTATATCGTCTGAAGAAAGCCCTCTATGGACTGAAACAGGCTCCAAGAGCATGGTATGATACCCTATCTGATTTTCTTTTAATTAAAGGATTTCATAAAGGTAAGGTAGATAAAACCTTGTTCACTATTGAATGGGAGAATCATATATTAATTGTGCAAATATATGTAGACGATATCATTTTTGGTTCAACTAACCAACAGATGTGTGACAAGTTCTCTAAGCTGATGCAGAATAAGTTTGAAATGAGCATGATGGGAGAACTTAATTATTTTCTTGGTTTACAAGTTAAACAGCTACCTGATGGAATCTTTATAAATCAAGCTAAATACACAAGAGATCTGTTTAAAAAGTTTGGTATGGAAACTAGCTCTACTGCTACCATTCCTATGTCTACCAGTCTTCGTTTGGATAAAGATGAAGATGGCAAATCAGTAGACATAACCAAATATAGAGGCATTATTGGTTCTTTGTTGTATCTAACAGCAAGTAGACCTGACATAATGTACTCAGTAGGGGTTTGTGCAAGATTTCAATCAAATCCCAAGGAATCTCATCTCTTAGCTGCCAAGAGGATATTGAAATATGTTAAAGGCACTCAAGAATTGGGATTATGGTATCCTAGAGAATCTGGATTTGAGCTTATTGGTTATTCAGATTCAGACCTTGCTGGCTGCAAGATTGACAGAAAGAGCACAACAGGTGCCTGTCAGTTCTTAGGTAGTCGTCTGATCTCATGGATGAGTAAGAAACAAACCTCAGTTTCTATATCTACTGCTGAAGCTGAATATATAGCTGCTGGAGCTTGCTGTGCACAGATACTTTGGTTGAAACATCAACTAGAAGATTACAACATAAAAATCAGTGGAATTCCAATCTACTGTGATAATACAAGTGCAATCTCTCTTACTCAGAACACTACAAGTCATTCAAGGACTAAGCATATAGAGATCAAGCATCACTTCATTAGAGATCATGTGGAAAAAGGCAATGTTATGATAGAGTATGTTCATACTGACAATCAGATTGCTGATATATTCACTAAACCTTTAAGTGAAGTAAGGTTTTCAACTCTAAGAGCTGAGCTAGGACTACTTAATTTGGATGCATAAGCTGAGGGGGAACTTATCAGATCACTGAAGTTCAACAGCTTAGTTATCCACTATTCTATTCAAGAATTAACTTTCAACAGACTAGTTAACTTATGAATTCTTAAAGACAGGGGGAACGTGTAAGACTAGCGGTACTTCTGTTCTAAAGATGGAATCTGTTAATGACAGTTAGTTGAAGTTATGTTATCAGAAGATCTGTTCTTAATTCTTGAAGACTGAAGATTATTTTATCTTGCTGGATTGACAAACAGCAGAGGAAGATTACTAGCTATTGGCTTTCTCTAGTAATATCAGATAACAGATAACTCGTCTGTCAGATAAGTTAAACTCTACTCATCTGATATCTTATATAAGCATGGTCTTAAATCGTATATTTAGAAACGCGCTTTTATAAGTAACAGATCAGTGTCGATTGAGTTTCCCGCCCATCTGACATTAAAATAATAAAATTGAAATCCGCAATTCTCACCCACACGATTAGTAAACTGTCAGATTGATCCAACGTATCAGATAAATCACGATAACCCAAATAATGGAAACGTATAAAATCCGATCTGAAACAGTACAGTCGTCTTACGCACTCACAAACACTCAAATTCTCTAACTCTCAAACTCTCTTGCTTTCAAAAGTTTATTGCTTTCACAGATTTACGCTTAGAAATGGAGAAAATTATGGATGGAAGGTACTTAAACTACAGCAAATTTCACTTTTCGGGTACTGATCTGATGCGCTCCATCATGGAAAAGATCAAAGAGGCATCCTTAGTTCCAGTTCTGGAAGCACACGAGGACAGGGTCTACTTAGAAGACGTAGATCATTTCTACAAGACCAGGAAATTCTCCAAAAATGACACTGTTATGACGGTTGTCATTGGTGGTAAGAAAATTGCTATCTCTGCTGCTGTCTTAAGTGAAATTTACAAATTGAAAAATGAGGGAGGAGACGTGACAGACCTAGGGTCTGAGAAAGAGGATGAATTTTGGGCAATTTGTGCAAAAGAGGGAGAAGAGATGACTGGGACTCTGATGAAGACTCAGTTAAAAGATGAGTATCAGAGGTTCGCAGACATCATTGCGAAGGTGCTGGATTGCAGCACAAGCTCTTTAGATGGGTTACCTAGGAGTAGGTACTATACCATGATCTGCATCTACTATGGATTGAAGGTGAACTGGGCAGTTCATGTCTATGATCTGCTGAGTGACAAGAGGACTTCGCATGCCATTTTGCTTAATCATCTGTTCATGTCACTAAACTGTCCTATGGCTGGTGGAAAGACTACTCATGGTAGTAAAGAGTTCAAGCTGTATGAACCACTAAGGAAAGTAGTAGCTGCACCCAAAAGAAAGGCTTCTACTAAGTCTAAGAAGACCCCTTCTAAGAAAAGCAAGAAGGAGGGTCAGTCAAGCAAGTCTGCTGATCAAGCAGCAAGCTCTACTGTTGAAGCTGGATCAACAGAAGCTGAGATTGAAGTCCCTGAGAAGGTGATAGATGACTTCACTGCTGAGCTTGAAAAGATGGATACAGGTTCCTCACCTGAAAGAACAGAGTCTGATGAAGAAATTCCTCTTCGAAGGTTGAAAAGATTGAGAACCAGAAGTGAGGCAAGGGGACCTCCTACTGCCAACCTCCCTGCCAAAAGAATTGCCAAATCAAAGGTCAAGAGAAAGGTCACTTTCTCTGAGGAACCAGTTGCAACAGTAAGAGAAACAACTACATCAGCAGATAGGCCATTAGTTGTTGAAGAACCTGCTGATAAGCCTACTGAAGAAGTTGTCTCTACAGTTGGAGTGTCTACAGAAGACTCATCTGCTGCACTATCTGCTGAAGTTGAAGAAGCACAGCAGACTAGTTCAACACATGAAAAAGATGCACTCTTGTTGCATCCTACTCCTGTTGCTGCAACCCCACTTCAAGCAGTTGAAAGTCCTGAATCAAGGAGAAAACGGACTGGTAAAATTGCAACATAACTAACTGCTGCTGAAAAGAAAAGACAAGATGCTGCTGAAAAGCTAAGGAAAGCTGCAGAAAAGGCAGAAGAAGATGGGCTGAAAAGCCTAGAGTTAAAAAGGCTGGAAGAAGAGGCCAGCAAGATGACTCAAGAGCAAAGGGACGCTATTGAGCAAGAAGAGTTGGCTGCTGCTATTGAAGCAAGCACCAAGGATGCTCATGGACCAAAGCATACTGGTGGAATAGTTATTGGTGAACAAAGAGATCCTAACAAACCAATACCAGCTATGCCTGCACCAAAGATAAAGCCAAAAAGAAGAGAGGAGATTAGATTGTCTTTGGAGATTGTCAGGGATGACCCTGCCATCTTTGAAGAATTCCTTAAAAGATTGGATGCTGAAGGTGCAAGAATCAACCGTCTGACGTTATTCCATGCTGAAAAGATCAGATACAACAGATGGAGAGAATTCAGACTGACAAAGAGTCCTGCTGAAATGGCCAAGTGGAAAGCCTTCAATGCTGAAGAAGCCTGGGTATTGAAGTGGCTTGAGACTGGATCCTTAATCCAAGCACTTGATTCATAATTCTTTCTGGACAGGTTAAGATTGAGAATAAGCCACATAGTCAAGGCTGAAGCAAAGAAGATCTTTGAGTCTGTTCCTGAGGATTATGATGAATCAGAAGACCTCAAGGAAAGATCAATCAAGTTGGCTATTGCTCAAGCAATGGAGCTATGGGCAAAGAAATCTAGGAAGCTGAAGGGACATCCTAGCTCATTGGTCCCTCTTCCTAACATCAAGCACATTGTCTATGGTCCAAACATCAAACCATTTGAAGAGCTACCTGAGGAACCATACTCACCTTTTATTCCTCTTGACAATTTTACATGGATTTCTCACAGGTCTGCTGTAGATAATGAAGGATTGATGAAAACAGTTGAAACTGTTAAGAAGATCAAGTCCCCTGCTGACAAAGAAAAAGAAGAATCTTCTGATCAACAAAAGAACAAAGAGGGTACATCTGACCCATCCGATCAGAACAAAGACAAGGGTGACAAGTCTGACACAGCTGATGAATCAAAGGGAGAAGAAACCACTCCAGCTGATCAGATCATTGAAAGGAAGGCTACTGCTGAGCACGATGATCAGACCAAAGAGAAGGAAAGCACTCCTGGTCAGGCTGATGAAACCAGAGAAGAAGAGATTGCTTCTGGGTCAGCAGATCAGACTACAAAAGAGTCAACTCAAGCAGAGGAACAGTCCATTGAAAAGGAAGTTCTTGCCTTACCTCCAACTCAAACTGAAGTTGCTTCTACTTCTCAGAGCTTACAGCAAACATCCTTGTTGGATTCTATTCAACAAATGATGTCAAAATCAATGAATGAAATGGAGGAGAAGTTAACTGCAAATCAGAAAGCTGCTGCTGTTCCAATCTATCTGATAGAAGATACTGCTCAGAATGTCAAATCTGTTTATCAAGACATGGACATTATCAGAAGAAGAACCCAAAGCACAGCTGCCGGTTGGAGAGATATTACAGAAACAGTTGAATTGGCCATCCAAGCTAAGGATGAAACCTTAGATAATATGATGAGAGACTTCAAGGCATCTGCTGATATGCTGCTGGCAACTCAAATTCAGCTAGGTGACCAAGGTGAAGATGTTCTCAAAAGAATGGATGATTTTGAAGCCAATCAACTGAGACAACAAGCTCAACTGGATGCATTTGGAGCAAATCAACTGAGACAACAAGCTCAAATGCATGCTATGGAAGAAAACATCAAGCTTCTATGTGATTCTCTTATGATCACCCCAATCTTGCCAAATTATCAAATCAACCCTGCTGATGATGACAAAAAGGGGGAAGATAGGGTACTGAGGGAAGAAAGGGAAGATAAGGCATCATCTGCTGAAAGAACAGAAGTGTTAGAAGAATCTGCTGATGTAAAGAATGATGCAGAAAATGAAGGCACAAGCAGATCAACAGATGAGAAGATCACAGAAGAAGAAGGTGAAGCTGCTGAAGAAACTGAAGCTGAAGCAAAGGCTAAGTCTGATAAGGAAATAGCTCCTGCCAAGGATTCAGCTGAAGAACAGCTTGACCCTGATGTCAAAAAGAAGAAGTTAGAGCTGTTAAAGCAGAAACTCTCTGAAGATTTGGAAGCTGAAACTTCCAAACCTGCTGAGGAAGAAAAAGAGAGCAAGGAAGATAAAGAAGACAAGAAAGAAGAAGACAAGCTAGTAGACTAGTCTTGCTTAAATTACTTATGTATCTCCTTGTAATTTTTTTTTTTTTGCACAACTCATCTGAACAAACTTGTAATATGTAACACCTCTCAATATCTATAAAATTGCAAGTTTTAATCCAACAGACTATTTCTATCTCAGAAATTTTTGAGGATCAAGACTTTAGTTTAGGTACAGGTACTTAGCTGAAGTTTTGTCATCATCAAAAAGGGGGAAATTGTTGGATGAAGATGAAGTTGAAGAGCAAAGAAGATGAGTAATTAAGGGAAGGTTTTGATGAATTCCAAAATATCATAATCAGCTAAGTATGGAAGCTTAGTTCCCTTAGAAGAATTTTGAACAAAAGACATCAGAAGAGTTCAAAGTTCAAAGCCCAGAAGACTAGTGATCTCATGCTGAAACAGCGAACAGAAGGGTAGGTCATCAGCCGAGTCAAATAAGATTAGTTCAGTATTTGATCAGCAGAGTGCCTATCAGATGAGTCGTTTTGATCAGCAGAGTAGAAGAGATCAAGATATTAGTCCAACGGTAATAAATGCCCCAAGTGAAATAAATGCTGGAAGAGAAGGGTAGTAATGGCAAATGATTGGAATTAACTCTCGGATCAGCAGAGTGCATTTAATGCAGCTACAGGAAAGTACAGCAGAAAAAGGACTGTAGCAGGTCACCGTTCTAATTTCGGGCTAAGGCTATGGATTTGAAGATTTGATCCCCTTCAACGGTCTTATTTTCAAATTCAAGTATAAAAGGAGCTGATTTCAACGAGCGAGACACACAACAACATCAGAGATTTTGCATTCGAAGCAGAAATTTTATCTAAGTCTCAAGAAGCTCAACAGCTCACTCGTCTGGTGGAAGTCATCTGTTGACAGAAACCCAGTTGAAGAAAACAGAAAATTACGATCTGAGTGATCTTGTAATAGCTAAGTGTTGTGCGAAGTTGTGATCCATCTTTGTGAGTGATCAAACTTCAGAGAGTAGAATTTCTTAGTGATTTTCTATTGCGAGCTTATAGCCTTTTCATTAGTTGTCTAGGTATAAGTGGAGAAATATTGTAATCTGTGTGATTATAGTATAACCCAGAATCTAAGTGATCTGGAAGAGTGGACTAAAGGATTTTTATCCATATAACCACTATAAAAATTCTTTATGTTATCTTGCATTCAAGTTTTCTTGCATATTTTAAAGATTGCATATTTAAACACTTTGAATTATTGAAAGATTTTATAAGGAGTTTCAAAACTGGGGATAAAATCTTATTAGAACTTAGTTTACTTGTGAAAAACACTTTCAAACAATCTGCTGCAAGTATACTCTTTGAAAAACTGTTTTGCTGAAAAACAGCTAAGTATTTGTAAGAAGAGTGGTCAGTCTGCTGTTCAAGATTTGTTCACGATCAGCTCAGTCTGCTTACTGTTCTTCATCAGCTTAGTCTGCTGACAGTAGACTGAAAAATTTTTAAGTTCAAAAATTTTCAGAGGTCTATTCACCCCCCCTCTAGACCTCATCTGACCACTTGGGACCAACAAAATCTTTGTTCTTCGACATAACAAATTGGAGCAGAATGTCATGTTCTTCGACATAAACAAATTCAATGAAGAGCAGAGCAGAATGTCACAAGCAACTTCAAAGCCTTGTTCGACACATGTTCTTCGACATATCAATGAAGAGGGGCAAAATCTGTGTTCTTCGACATAACAAATAGGAGAAGAATGTCATGTTCTTCGACATATCAAAGAAGAGAAGCAAAATCTATGTTCTTCGACATAACAAATTGGAGCAGAATGTCATGTTCTTCGACATATCAAGGAAGAAGAACAAAATCTCATGTTCTTCGACATAAACAAAATCAATGAAGAGGAGAGCAAAAGTCACAAGCAGCTTTATAGCATTGTTCGACATAAGTGGCTTAGAAAAGCATTAAATTGACCTCATCGATGATCAATTCAATGAAAAGAATAGCAGAAAATCATGTTCTTCGATATAAACAATCATAATGCTCGAATCAAACAAAGAGAAACAAACTATCGTGTTGTTCAGATAAACAACCACACTGCTCAAACCAATGAAGAGGAGCAAAATGTCACAAGCAGATTCTGAATATCTTGTTCGACATCAAAGTATCTTTGAAAGTCTTCTTCGACATCAACAACCATAAAGGTGTTATTCGACATCATCAATGATCAAATCAATGAAGGTGAGAGCAAAAATGTCACAACTGCTATAAAAGCTCTTGTTCGACATCAACGACCAAAAAGGTGGGTGTTCGACATCATCAATGATCAAATCAATTAAATGTTCGATGTAAAGGCCTTCTTCGAGGTAAAATGTTCTTTTGATTCGACATCGAAACGCTTGATGATGAAGAAGCCAAATGCCTCGTTCGATGTAAAAGACTTCTTCGACGTAGAATGTCCTGTTGCTCGACATTATCGATGAACAAATCAATGAAATGCTTGATGATGAAGAAGCAGAATGCCTTGTTCGATGTAAAGGCCTTCTTCGACGTAAAATGTCCTTTTGTTCGACATCGAAATGCTTGATGATGAAGAAGCCAAATCCTTGTTCGATGTAAAGACTTCTTCGACGTTAAATGTCCTTTTGTTCGACATCGAAATGCTTGATGAAGAAGTAGAATGCCTTGTTCGATGTAAAGGCCTTCTTCGACGAAGAATGTCATGTTGTTCGACATCATCGATGAACAAAATCAATGAAGAGCAGAGCAGAATGTCACAAGCATCTTTGAAGCCTTGTTCGACATAAGTGTCTTTTAAATATCATGTTCTTCGACATAAACAAAATCAATGAAGAGAAGAGCAGAATGTCACAAACAGCTTTATAGCCTTGTTCGACATAAGATTCAATGAAGAGAATAGCAGAATATCATGTTCTTCGACGTAAACAATCATACTGCTCAAATCAATGAAGAGGAGCAAAATGTCACAAGCAGATTCTAAAAGCCTTCTTCGATATTATCAATGATTTAAATCAGCTGCCAAAAAGCCCTTTCTTCGACATAAATGCCTTCTTCGACGTAAACAAACTTGTTCGACATCATTGATGATCAAATCAATGACAAACTTGATGATGAGGAAGCAAAATGTCTTGTTCAACTTAAAATGCCTTGATTCGACATCATCGAGATAAAGTAAAAAGTGATCGACGACTGTGAAAGCTTCAATCAACCACATCGATAAACGAGTTGATGAAATGCAACTACAAGAAGATTTTCTAAAAGTAAATCGATCATCACTCAACAATCGAAAAGGAGAATCAATATTTCATCGACAAACAATAAGATGAACTGATCTACAGCTTTCAAAGCTTCAATTCCTTACACTATAAAAGTGCTAAGTTGAACAGTTGATAGCTTTCAAAGCATCAATCATTTCGGCAGCTTTCAAAGAATCGAATCCTGAACAGTCGACAGCTTTCAAAGCTTCGATCCCTTGCACTATAAAAGTGCTAAGATGAACTGATCTACAACTTTCAAAGCTTCAATTCCTTACACTATAAAAGTGATAAGTTGAACAGTTGATAGCTTTCAAAGCATCAATCATTTCGACAGCTTTCAAAGCATCAATCCTGAACAGTCGACAACTTTCAAAGCTTCGATCCCTTGCACTATAAAAGTGCTAAGATGAACTGATCTACAGCTTTCAAAGCTTCAATTCCTTACAATATAAAAGTGATAAGTTGAACAGTTGATAGCTTTCAAAGCATCAATCATTTCGACAGCTTTCAAAGCATCGAATCCTGAACAGTCGACAGCTTTCAAAGCTTCGATCCCTTGCACTATAAAAGTGCTAAGATGAACTGATCTACAGCTTTCAAAGCTTTAATTCCTTACACTATTAAAGTGATAACTTGAACAATTGATAGCTTTCAAAGCATCAATCATTTCGACAGCTTTCAAAGCATCGAATCCTGAACAGTTGATAGCTTTCAAAGCATCAATCATTTCGACAGCTTTCAAAGCATCGAATCCTGAACTGTCGACAGCTTTCAAAGCTTATTGTTTGTTCGACCAAAAAAAAAAATTTGTTCGACCTACAAGTTTTTTGTTAATTCGACCAAAGATAAGAACTGTTCGACCTAGAAGTTTATTGTTTGTTCGACCAAAAAGAAAAAAACTGTTTGACCTACAAGTTTATTGTTTGTTCGACCAAAAAGAGAAAATCTGTTCGACCTACAAGTTTATTGTTTGTTCGACCAAAGATAAAAACTGTTTGACCTACAAGTTTATTATTTGTTCGACCAAAAAGAGAAAAATTGTTCGACCTACAAGTTTATTGTTTGTTCGACCAAAGATAAAAACTGTTCGACCTACGAGTTCATTGTTTGTTCGACCAAAAAGAGAAATTGTTCGACGTATAAGTTGTTCAAATTGATTCATATTCGACAAAAATTAGGTTTACATCATTCAATAAATCGATCAGAGTAGATCAACATCAAATATCGATAAAGTATAGGTCGAACATCGACCAAAACTGCGATCTAAAGCTTCAAAACTTCGACGACCTAAAAGATCACCAAGTACTATAAATGCCTCGAGCTTCTCAACCAGTGAGACCTCAATAATATGTTCGATCAAGAAAGTAAAATTGAACACCCATTAAATTGACAATTGCATCATAAAGTTCAAAATTATAACTTCCAGACTTCGATCTACTATCGAACTCTAGAACTTGGGGGACTATTGATATACTAGGAATTCGAAAATTCAAGTTACAAACTTCGGATCTTCGATTTACAATAGAACTCTCGAACTTGGGGGACTATTGATATACCAAATATTCAATCAATGACATGACAAGTTACACGTCAGAATAAAGTCAAACTAAGACTAAATTCTGCTCCTATTAGACACACACCAAACTGGTTCTCTTCGACATAGACCAGATCTGGTTCTCTCACATAGACCAGATCTGGTTCTCTTCGACATGGTCCAGATCTGGTCGTGTCAGATTGGGCTCTTATTCGACATAGACCAATATCTGCTCTTATTCGACATAGGCCAAGATCTGCTCCTGTTCGACATATATCAGACTGGACCTGTTCGATATATAGTAGACTGGGCATTAATTCGACATAACCAATTATATACCAAATATTCGATGAATGACTTGGCATATTCCACGTCATACAAATAAATCAATATCATTATTAAAACTATGTATGAAACTGATCCCATTCGACATCCAATCCAGATTAATCTGTCTCGTTCGACATCCAGGATCAGATTAATCTGCTCCATTCGACATCCAATCCAGATAAATCTGTCTCTTTCGACATCCAGGATCAGATTAATCTACTCCATTCGACATTAAATCCTGGCTAAATTGTTATGATTCGATATATGTCAATTCTGGTCATAATTCGATGTACATACTAAACAAACCCTTCGACATCAAAATACCATTTGATTCGACCCGAAAAGATCCGACCCGAAAGATCCGACCCGAAATATCCAACTTGGAAATCTATAAATAGAAGGCATTTATGGATTTCCAAAGGCAGATTCTGATCGACTTAACTACCTGACGAGTTTCTTTGAGCACAGGGTTAGGAACCTTGAAGTGGAGTCCAGCTCGATCTGATCGGCTTAGGATTCCATACTGTGGAGCGGAAAACATCATAACGTGGCACACTGGACGTGGACCAGACACTTAGACGAAAATTCCCTTCATCAAGCCCTATGCACAGCGGAATTTAATAATTTTTAGGACCTCTTACGAAATCTTGCCAGTATACTACTCTAGTTGTATATATATATGAATATTAAATAAACGACAGTAATAACATATCTACGTTATACCTGTCTCCTTGCAAATCCTAGTTAGTAAACGAAGTCATGTTTCTCCCTCCGGTTGGTCGATCCTATGCCCTGCTGCAGCGCCTCACGTATTGCGCCTCTATGAGTTGATAGACCACAATATCACGAAATATAATATATCCTGATCGGTTAGAACAAAAGTCAAAAAGTTGAACTCTTCCAAAAGGGGAAGAGAGTTCGGCCGATCACTAGTGGGAGAGGGGGAGAGTTTTTGCTTGACTTGGAATTTTTGGCTCTTGTATGTTGTGTGTGTTATGACACCTAGCCACTTATTTATAGGTGTCTAACTATTCTAATCCTCCTAGAACTAGGACTCCAAGTCTCCTACATGGGCCATGGCCCTTTAAATTAGAAGACTAAGTCTTCCAATTAATTCATGGACCACTTAATTAATTTTATTAGGCTTTATTTAATTTTCCAATTAAATAGCCTAATTAATTAATTAATATCCCAATTAATTAACTTAGACTCCAAGTCTATTTAATTAAATCTTCTTATAATTAATTAAATCCAACTTAATTAATTAACACACAAATTAAATTCCAATTTAATTTATAATCTTGATCCAATTCTAATCTGTTCCAATTGGGTCGACCCAGTCGATCCAGTAACTCAATCGACCCAGTCGATTTATTTGACCTAGTCGACCCAATCGACCCAGTTGTTTCCTTTTCCTTCGCTTTCGCTTCATGTGTATTGTGTATGCCCCCATAGGTTCACCACATAATTGGCCATGGGTTATAATTAAATATTAATTTAATTATTCAAGTATTAAATACTTTAAATCAGTCGAACACTCTGTCGACTGGTCATTCCAAAATTAGCAACCCTGCCAATTTAAGAATTCTCCCACACTCCACGGTCGATGTCTGGCCACTAGCCCAATGAGCCCAATCACTGGTGAATTAATTCAGTGAACCTTTTAATATTTACAATTACCATATACGACATAATCTCTCCATCTTTCAATCTCCCAGTCGAGACTTAAGGGCATGGACTTTTCATCGGTTCCCTTTTGTTTTGTCTTGACCTTATGTATTGTAGTCTCGAAATAATTCTCTTTGACTTAATCTTTATGAGCTACTTACATAAAGTCGTCAGATACCTTGGGCAAGGATTTTTACCAGAATTAATTTCTCACAGAAATCCATAGGAGAAATTCCCAACCTATCAAATCGGGTCAATGGATCCTTTCTTGATGACATGAACCTGCATACGAGTTCCTCTATACCCAACATGAGTCCATAGAGACTTTATGGTAATCTCCAGTCAGTCGGAACTCACATCTAAGTATAGACGTTCTCGTATCAGATAAACCCTATCACCTCATGTAATTAGAAATTGTTTCTCGTATACTATCGTAAATTGGAATAACTTCAACCTCGATATGCGACTACCGTTTCCATGGTGAGTTATTTCCTAATTGGGGTATTTAGTGCATTTGCCATCCCAACAAGCCACCCACTTATGTGTATCGACTATCCCAGTCACGCTCGTGGACCCCAGGGTTCTCCAGTTCATCGGAGTATACACAATAATGAGAGTCTAACCGAATCCAACGATGTCCTATCTCGATTGGATTCTACGAATCTTGAATATGTTCTAGATCACGGCCTTGGAGATCAGTCCACGGGTTGTCCCATAGCCCTGTGATCTAAGGACTTTTATCCTTATGCGTAGATAATTATTACATAAGATAAATATGATCATATAATAAAGTGCATTTATTAATCAAAATTGAATAGTTCTTTCATTTACTACAATAAATGCTAGCCATACAATTGGCTTACATGACACTATTTCTATCATCAATAGCTTTCAAGAAAAATACATTCAACAATTTTCGAACATCTCTTCGTTAGTTGTACTTAACTGTTGTATTTAGATGATGAGATCATAGGGTTAAAATTATAAATGAAAAAGGCTTCACTTCTTAGTAAGTTCTCACCTTACATATATAGTTATATCCGAGTAAAATAGGGTATTTTGATAATGTTCACTGCTTGATTTATAATGTGGTGTTACATTATAAAGTAAATCTTGTTATCTAGTAAAAAAATGAAATTCATTAGTAAGATTTTGTTGGGCAATTTGGGTAAATAAGACACCCTCTTACATTGTGCTACTTTTCACTCTAATTTAATGAACAATATAAAGTAATTATTGAATGACATGCAATTTTACCCTTTCATTATTTTTACAATTATATGACTAAACAACTATTATTTTCTCAATTCATACGACATTCTATTTTAATTTTTAATAGTAATATTCATCAAAACTACAATAACTATACATTTGTTTTATGCATCACGATAGGTTAAAGAAGTTAATAATTAAAATTACCCACTTGTACAAAACTTAGCCAATAATAGATTTATGTTTTGAAAATCACAATCAAATGCACATATTAAGGTCATTGAATATTTATGGCAGTATATGTTTTATATTGAGAACTTTCAATTCATATGGTTTTACAATATAACTTGAGTAACATAATCTATATAAATATAAATACATTTATTTAACAAATTTAACAAATTTATATAATTTCAATAAATTTTTTATTCTTTATCACTTAATAATGATAAGTGTGTAATCATTAAATTTTATGTAATTTACAAGAAAAATATTTGTTATATGACAAGGGTGTGACAACATTTGTTTAAATAAAATTAATTAGGTAATATAATCAATATGTTATTCAAATATATTTTTTCTAAAGGTACACTCGAAACTATTGTGAATATTGTGAAATCAAATATCTAATATATATTTGTAATAATTAATTTATAATTTTATTTTAATCTCAATTATAAAATATAAAAAAATATTTTAAAATATTTTTTTTAAAGGCGGCGCCTTTGCATGACCGGAGCGGCGCCGCCTTCGCGTGGCCGGAAGTGGCCACGCAGCCTCCATTATTGGCCTCCGCATGGCCGGATCCGGCCACAACAAGGCCAGATCTGGCGAAAATGGCTGCTATGTGGCCACTTTGGGCCACGAAGATCTGACCTTCGCATGATCGGATCCGGCCACGCAAAGGCTAGTTCAGGCAAAAAAAAAAAAATTTAATAGGCGGAGGTGGTGGTCCGATGGTGATAAGTTTTTGGAGAAGGATAAAGATGAACAGGGAAGATGTTTTATCCGTCGAGTGGTCGGAATTTGTCACAATTTTTTTTGAAGGATGCGGAGGTGGTGGCAGTCCGGTGGTGATAGACTTTGAAGGAGGAGAGAAATGAACATGGAAGATGGAGAGGAAGAAGAAGGAAGAAGTGAGAGAAGTTTTTTGTATTTTTTTTGGGTTTGTTAAAGTTATATATGGAAGGGTATAGAAGTACATTTCCATTTTCAGGTTTGTCCAACTAAAACAATGGTCCAATTGATCATTTTTAAATATATATAATGTATTCAAGCAAGCAAGAAATGTGTCTTTGACAATAAATTTTGAAGCAAGCAAGCAATCAATATGGAGTAAAATTAATTTTTAAGCAAGCAAGCAATATGGAGTAAATTTATTTTTAGTACTTTAGCCTATATGGTTTCTCCCTAGTCTCAAAATTTTATTCTGTTATTAGGTAATCTGATGACATATCTTGTTCCAGTTGTTTTATTTTCTTTTACTCTGTATTTTGACATTTGAAGTCTTGCAAAGGCGCCTTCTAGAGTTGTGATTTAATTTCTTTTTATGTTTAGTTTGGTCGGGTTTGGGTTGTTTATAGTTTGGCTAAAATTCGTAATGATCATGTTTCGAGTAAATCATGTTGAAGTATTCAAAATAAATGGTGTTCTCAATTCGGGTCACTGTTATTTTAGTTCATGTCATTGAATGAAATTTTCTTTGAAGCTAACGATATTGTCAGAGCAAGGCCGGTCCTAGACATTTGAGGGCTCTAGGCGAATTTCAAATTTGGGGTTCGTTCTTATAAAAATAAATTAATCAATTTTTTTTTGTTGGTCCCAAGTGGTCAGATGAGGTCTAGAGGGGAGGGGGGGGGGAGGTGAATAGACCTCTAAACTTTTTAACTCAATTTAAACTTTAAAACTTTTGACTAACTGTAAACAGACCAAACTGATTCAGAGTAGTAAGCTTTCAAGGCTGACCGCGAACAAATCTTTGAACAGCTTTGTTGACCACTAGTCTGATGGTTACTTAGCTTATTTTAGTTAAAATTAGTTTTAATACTAGAGTACTTGCAGCGGATTTGAAAAGTGTTTTTCACAAGTAAACTTAGTAGTTTGAAAATTCTATCCCCAATTTTATAAATTCCTTTAAACCCTTTTCAAACAGTTTTATCAAAGTGTTTTTATGAGACTGAAAATATGCAAGTAAAAATGCAATGTAAAAACACAAAGATTTTTATAGTGGTTATATGGATATAAATCCTTTAGTCCACTCTTCCAAGTAACTTAGATCTTGGGTTATACTAAGAACACTAAGTAATTAGTACACTCTGCTTGTGCTTTACAACAAATGATAAGCCACAAGTTCGCAATAGGAAATCACAAAGAAATTCCTAATCTCCGAAGTAATATCACTCACTAAGATGGATATCTACTCCTCACAACTCTCTCTTTTACAGATTCACTCAGAAAATGTATTGCTTCTGTCAACAAATGACTTTCAGCAGACGAGTGAGCTGTTCTTGAACTTTGAGACTTAGAAAATATTTAGCTTTGAATTCAATTTCCCAGAAGTTGTGTTCTTTTTCTCTTTGTCTCTTCAGCTATTTATAGTCACTCTTTAAATTATTTCCGTTGAAGAGGGACAAAATTCAAATCTCTTGATTTCTGGTCCTTAATTTCCGCGAACGACTCTCTGCACAGTATCCGTACTGTTGACAGTACTTTCTTGCAGGCAGTATTAAATGCACCTAGCTGATACGAGTCTCTTCTTCAATCATTTGTCATAAATATCCTCGGACTTCAGCATTTATTACTCTGAGGGCATTTATTACCGTTGGGGAGACTTCTTGATCCTTTCCACTTGGCTGATGAAAGTGCGAGTCTGATGATGGACAGAGCTGATCCAAAACTTGAACAAACCTGATTTGAGTCGGCTGATCTTCACCAGTCTGATTTCTTTCCTTCAACAGATCAGTAGTCTTCTGGACCTTGAATACTTGACCCTTCTGATTTGTCTTCTTACTTGGTCAAAATTCTTCTAAGGGATTTCAACTAAGTTGTCTTTACTTAGCTGACTTTAAGTTTTGGAAATCATCAAAACCTCCCTAAATTTATCTAACTTTTGCATTCATTATCTTCATCTTTATCCAACAATTTCCCCCTTTTTGATGATGACAAAACTTCAGCTATGTACATGTTTTACCTATACTAAAGTTTTGGTCCTCAAAATTTTCTGAGATCGAAAAAGTATATTGGAGTAAAACTTGAACTTTTATTGATTTGAAGTTTATTACAAGTACAAGTTTTCAGATGAGATAATTTTGAAAGGAAATAAAGTAAAGTAAACTGATTACAACAGATTTGTCTATTCTAGTCATCAGCTTCTTCACTTTCTCCTTCAACGACTTCCTCGTATTCATACTCTAATTCTTCATCTTCATCCTCACCCTCTTCTTCAGCATCATCATCATCAACTACAAGATTTGATTTAGCAGATTCCATCTTCTGTTTAAGCTCTTTTTCTCTTTGAAGTTCCTTGGCTGCATCCTCAATCTGTTTCTTCAATCTCTCAGCATTTTTGAACTTAGAGAATGGTTCGGGTTGTTCATCAGAAGTATCTTTGGGTACTTCTTCAGAATTTCCTTTGCCATCAGCTTGTTCATCCTTCTTAGGATCATCAGACTCCTTGGGTTCAGCAGCAGCAGCTTCCTCAGCTTTTTTTTCAAGTACATAATTTTCATCAGTGGCTTGAAGTGTTGGCTCTTCCCTTTTCTCTTTCCCCTTTTTGTCATCATCAGGGTTGATAGGAGGGTTGAGTGCAACTGGCTGAATCTTCAAAGCAGCACACAAGGTCTTGATGTTTTGATTGATCTTCCCTTTTCTCTTCCCCATTTCTCTTCCTCGCTGACTTTGATGAACGTATCAGTGAGATGAGCAATGTTGTCTTCATTTCGTTTTAAGGCAGCATGAAGATGGTTGACATCAGCCTTAACATCTTCAATGTTCCTATTCATATCAAGCACACTTTGCGTCATCTTCAGAGTATGATCCTCAGGAGAGGAAAGTCATCAATGGCATACTTAACCATTCTTGCAGTGGCTTGCTGCATTTGCTCGAATTGCAACTTGTTCTTCGCTTCTAGTCTCTCTTCCATCTTCTGTAGGGAATTTTCAAGCAGCATCTGGAAGGCTTCCATCAGTGATGAATGCATATCAGCTGATGAAGCAGAAGGAGTTGCAGTTTGATTGTGATCAGCTTCCTGTTGAACAAGCACGTCCTCCGTAGCAGTTGTTTCTTCATTCTTCCCCTTAGCACTCCATTCAATGGCTAAGTGTTCTTTATCAGCCTGCTTGTCTTGGACTTCTTCATAAATCTGATTAGCAATTGTGCCATCTTCATTAACCACAGTAGGTTGTCTGATGATTTTGAATGTTGGCAGACGACTGGTAGCAGGTGTAATCTTTGGTGGCACTTGATATTCTCTAACTTCTTTACCAAATGTAACCTGTTGAACACTTGGCAAGGAGGGTAGATCACTTGGAGAGCCATATCCATATCTTGACTTCTTGGCCCAATTCTCCAAGGCTATTTTGACAGCAATCTGCACAGCTCTTTCAATAGGATCATCTTTCTTTCTTCTCTTTTCTGGCAGGCTGTTCGAGATGATCTTAGCCTCATCAGTAGCTATCTCTCGAGCATACTGATGCATAACATCTCTGACAAAGTCTGGGTCCAATGCCTTAGCAATAGAATCAGTTTTTAGCCATTGAAGCACCTACTTCTCTTCACTGGCAAACTGTTCCCAGCTTTGTATTTCTTCAACTGTCTTGTTTACTCTGTACTCTCTCCATTTCAGATATCTTTGCTTTTCCTGAGTAAACAGAGTCTTGAGCATAATTTTCTTGTCGAAGTAAGCCAAAGCTATTTCAAACCGTTTGAAGATAGCAGGATCAGCATTGATGATTTCGAAGGCTCTTCTAACTTCAAATTTCTTTTTCGGTTGAACTAACCCACCAGGCATCTTCAACTTTGCTTCCAAGGATTCTCCTATCTTAATCCCACCAGCAATTGCAGGACCATAGGCATCCTTCTTACTTAGCTCAAGAACAAGAGCCATTTCAGCATCCTCAATAGCTTTCCATTCTACTTCGGACATTTTCCTTCTTTGCTCTTCTTTCTCAGCTTCAATCTTGTTGAGCTCAATGACCTTCTTCTCTTCTAGGTCATCTCTTTTTCTCTGCTCTGCTTTCTTCCTTTTCTTCTTATCAGCTTTGGAGATTTTCTTCCTTCTGATAATTAACTTCCTTTTTCCTTTCTTTATGTCAGCAGGGATAGGATCAGTAGCAGGTCCAGCAGATGCAAGTGGTGCAGCTGCTATAAGACTGATGATCTGCACTTCAAGATCATCAAGGGGTTGAGCAACCCCAGCTGTTGGTGTTGTTGAAGTAGTCTATTCAGCAGCAAGCTTCTCATCAGCAGACTCTTTTTCAACACCAGCAGGCCTGTCTGCTGATGGAGGACTTTCTCGTACTAAGGTTGAAAGCTCAGTAGGAGAATCTATGAATGTCATTCTCTTTCTGATTGTCTTCCTTATTCTTCCTTGAACAGGTTTGGATGCACCTGTATCCCGAAGTTGACTTCGCGTCCTGCGAGCAACATTTTCCTTAGGTTCAGCAGACAAAGTTCTTGATGGAGAGGCAGAAGACATAGTCTCTATCTCCTGAGTCAGCTTATTTATGATGTCATCAGCAACATCCTGTTTAGTTGGCTCTTCTGTTCTAGCTTCAACAGCTGGCTGGGCTGTTTGAACATAAGCCTTTGCCTTCTTCTTCGGAGCCACTTCCTTGGGCTCATCAGCCTTTTTCCTCTTTTCAACAACAGGCTTAGCTGTTTTCTTCTGCTTTTTGGCAGGAACCTTTTGCTTAGGTTCCTCCTCTTCTTCAATTTCCACATCTTCAGCTTTTCTTTTCATAACAGGCAGATACTTCGCCATTGTCTTGGCATTATGAATTTCCTTTCCATTTGTCAGAGTACATCCCAATTTTGAAAACAGATAACTTAGGGTTATCCTATGATTTGTCTGTTTTCCCTTTTTTTCAAGAAAATTAGCAAAGATGTACCAGAGAACTACTGACCAGTTTACCTTCAGTCCGTCGTGGATTGCCAGCATAATGCAGTACCTCTTCATGGTAACATCATCTAAGGAGAAGGTACAGTTTTCGATCAGCTTTGACACCATATCAGCCATGCGCTGATATTCGTCCTTTAGCTGCTTCTTCTTGATGTTCCCAGTCAACATCTCTCTCTCTTTGGCACAGATTGCCCAGAAATCTTGGAGTTTATCCTCCGCCAGAGTTGTAACATCATGTCGACCTTTGTTGGGTAACTCAAATGTTTCGTGTAGCAGGGCAGGAGTGATGACAATGAACTTGTCTCCTACTGTTGCCTTAATCTCCAGTTTATCAAAATGCACTTCAGCAGTCTCATAGTATTCCATAACTTGGTCCTTCCAGACCAATTCTTCATGAAGTTCCATGAACTTAACCAGAGAAGAGACCTTGAATTTCTCTAAGATTTGTTTCATCACTGTGGTGCCAGACTGATAGTATGCATCATAGACCAGATACATATCTTCGGCCTTAGCTTCTTGACCAGAACTCATTTTGGATATGTAGGAAGTTAGTGAAAAGCAGAGAAATTTGCAGAAGGTAGTAGAGAGAATTCTCACAAAGTGCTCTGAGTATATTTGGGTGCGTAAAGAGTCACAAGTCTGATCAGATCTGGATTTATAGAGTTAGGGTATTTCGGTTTCCGTGATACGCGCCAACCGTTAGATCCGTTTCTGTCAGTTCTGATCATGCGGCTTCAGTTACGCATTTTCAAATTCAAAGTGCATTTAATGAGGAGCGGGAATGTGAACCGCCTTATTCTCACTTGTAAAAGCGTGTTTTGTATAAAACGTTTTTAAGCACGAGACTTTTACTAAGCTTATCAGACGAGTAAAATTAAATACTTATCTGATGGGACTACTGTCCTGATGACAGATTGTTATCAGTGAAAGCCAATAGCTGATAACCTTCCTCGGCTGTTTGTCAATCCAGCTAGATAATTAATCTTCAATCTTCAAGCTTTATGTCTTCTGATGAAAATATAACTTCAACTAACTTTGATCAACACATTTCATCTTTTAATCAGAAGCACCGCTAGTCTTACACGTTCCCCCTGACTTTAAGAATCCATACGTCAACTAGTCTGTTGAGAGTTAACCTTGAAGATAATAAGGTGAGTATGCTGATGAACTTCAGTCTTCTGATAGGTTCCCCCTCAGCTTATGTATCCAACTTGAGTAGACCTAGTTCAGCTCTTAAAGTCGAAAACCTTGCATCACTTAGAGGATTTGTGAAGATGTCAGCGATCTGATTATCAGTGAGAACATGCTCTATTATGACATTTTTTTTTTCAACATGATTTTTGATGAAGTGATGTTTGATCTTTATATGCTTTGTCCTTGAATGACTTGTAGTATTTTGAGTAAGAGATATTGCACTTGTATTATCACAGTAGATTGGAATTTCACTGAGATTAATGTTGTAGTTTTCTAGTTGATGCTTCAACCAAAGTATTTGTGCACAGCAAGCTCCAGCAGCGTGTTCAGCTTCAGCAGTAGATATGGATACTGAAGTCTGTTTCTTACTCATCCATGAGATCAGGTAACTGCCTAAAAATTGACAGGCACCTGTTGTGCTCTTTCTATCAATTTTGCAGCCTGCAAGGTCAGAATCTGAATATCCGATAAGTTCAATTCCAGATTCTCTAGGATACCACAATCCCAAATCTTGAGTGCCTTTGACATACTTAAGTATCCTCTTGGCAGCTAGGAGATGAGATACTTTAGGATTTGATTAATACCTCGCACAAACTCCAACATAGTACATAATATCAAGTCTGCTAGCTGTTAAGTATAACAATGACCCAATAATACCTCTGTACTTGGTCATGTCCACTGATTTGCCATCTTCATCTTTATCTAGACGAAGTCCATTAGGCATAGGAACACTAACAGTAAAGCTAGTTTCCATACCAAATTTCTTGAACAGATCCTTTGTGTATTTTGCTTGGTTAATGAAAATTCCATCAGGCAACTGTCTTACTTGCAAACCAAGAAAATAATTAAGTTCTCCCATCATGCTCATTTCAAACTTGTTCTGCATCAGCTTTGAGAACTTATCACACATCTGTTGATTTGTTGAACCAAAAATAATATCGTCCACATATATTTGCACAAGCAATATATGATTTTCCCATTCAATAGTGAACAAGGCCTTATCTACCTTACCTTTACGAAATCCTTTAATTAAAACAAAATCAGATAGGGTATCATACCATGCTCTTGGAGCATGTTTCAGTCAATAAAGAGCTTTCTTCAGACGATACACCTTGTCTTCTTCTTTATACACTTCAAATACAGGTGATTGTTCAACATAAACTTCTTCTTGCAATTCTCCATTGAGAAAAGCTGATTTCACATCCATTTGATAGACTGTGAAATTCTTGTGAGCAGCATAGGCAAGAAAGAGTCTGATTGCCTCTAATCTTGCTACTGGTGCAAAAGTTTCATCAAAGTCAATACCTTCTTCTTAGCAATAACCCTTGGCAACTAATCTAGCTTTGTTTCTGGTGACAACACCATCTTCATTCATTTTGTTCTTGAATACCCATTTAGAGCCAATTACCCTTTGATGACTTGGTCTAGGAACTAAGTACCAGACTTCATTCCTTTCAAATTGATTCAGCTCTTCTTGCATAGCTTCAATCCAGTTTGAATCACTAAGAGCTTCTTCAATATGTTTAGGCTTTATTTGAGAAAGAAAGCTGACAAACATAGCATCAATTACAGCAGCTCTTCTTGTCTTTACTCTATCCAAAGGATCACCAATCACCAGCTCTGGTGGATGATTCTTGAGCCATCTGAGATCAGGTTGCAAATCAGGATGTTGTCTTCTGTTTTGATCTTGCAACACTACTGTTGGAGTTCCAGTAATAGTCTGTTGAACATTTGTTGTCTGTGGAACAGTCACTGGTCTGTCAGCTGTTTGCAACGCGTCTGTTAGACAATCAGCACTTTGATTTTGAACAGCACTTGAGTTAGAAGCTGAGTTGAGATCATGTAATATGATGGAAATATACTCTTTATTTCTTTCAACACTCAATTTCTGAAAATCAGTAGACAGATTCTGATCAGTGATTTGATTCTTTTCAGAAGATTGATTTGGTTAATCAAATACTACATGAATAGATTCTTCTATAAGTAAAGTTCTTTTATTGAAGACTCTATAAGCTTTACTAATAGTAGAATATCCTACAAAGACATCTTCATCAGCCTTTTCTGGAAAAGCAGTAAGGTGATTTTTTCCATTATTTAAAACAAAGCATTTACAACCAAAATTCTTGAAGTAATGAATATTTGGCTTCCTGTTGTTCCAAACTTCATATGGAGTCTTGTTTTGGTGCTTGTTGATCATGCATCCGTTTTGGGTAAAACAAGCTGTGTTTGTTGCTTCTGCCCAAAATCTTTGAGGCAACTTTGCTTCAGCTATCATGGTTCTGGTAGCTTCCTTTAGAGTTCTGTTTCTCCTTTCAGCAACTCCATTTTGTTAAGGGGTTCTGGCAGTAGAGTACTCATGGCTGATTCCTCTGACATTATAATACTCTTCAACAGTAGAGTTTGTGAACTCAGTCCCTCTGTCTGATCTGATCTTCAATATCTTCATGTTCTTTTCATTCTGGATCAGTTCCATCAGATTTGTAAGATGTTCCTTGGTCTCACTTTTTTCTTCATGAAAATCACCCAAGTATATCTTGAAAAATCATCCACAACAGCTAGGCAGTATTTCTTTCCACCATTACTTTTGAATGATGACTTGATTTGTTTACCCTTCTGACTGGCATCACAAAGCTTGTCTTTGCTCATGACTGTTTTTGGAATTCCTTCTACCAGATCATTCTTGATAAGTCTGTTGATGGTCTTGAAATTCACATGATTCATTCTTTTGTGCCACAGCCAACTGATTTCACTTGGTGTTGATGCCACCAAACATATATTTGAACTCTTGTCAACAGAATTCCAGTCCACTATGTAGACATTCCCTTGTCGTCTTCCAGATAAAATAACCTTATTTGTACCAATCTGTTCAGCGTAGCACTTATCTGTTGTGACTGAATATTATTTGTCACAAAATTGACTTATGCTTAGCAAATTGTATTTGAGGCCTTTAACATAAGAGACATCAGATATCTCAATGTTGCATTTGATCAGTCTTCCAGTTGCTACAATCTTGCCTTCTTTGCTGTCCCCAAAGGTGACTTTAGGACCATCCACAACAACAACATCAGTCAGCTCATGTATGTTTCCACACGTGTCTTGAACAGCCACTGTCCAAGTACTAGGTCTTCTCTACTTTACTCCTAATCCTAATCCTAACCTACAAAACAAAGTAAAAATTGTTTTAGGTACCTTTATTGAGATGGTCCTGGAGAATTAGTTTCACCCTTGACAACCCAAAATTTTGAGGTCTTAGGCTTCTTAGGCTTCTGAGTCTTGACAGGAGCATGAACAGTCTCATCTTCATCATATTTATCAGATTTGCTATGTTGGTGATAATCATCATGATAAGGATAATGTTCATAAGCAGAATAGGATGCATGATAAGAAGGATATCCATGCATTGGATGAACAGGATATGGTGCAAAGTAAGTTGGAAATTTAGGTGCATGATACATAGGAGGATATGCAGCAGGTTGCAGATAATATGACTCATTTTCATACCAATCATTTTGATGTTTCTTTTTCCTATGCTTCTTTGGTTTACTAGATGCTTGCTCATTAACAAACGACTTAGCTTTACCACTGGTCTGATTGGCTTTGGCCTTATCAGTTGACTTCTTGGGGCTCTGCTGTCTAGTCTTAACAGTCTGTTTTCCTACACTAGGCTTTTTGCTCTTTTTAGCCTTAGGAGCTTTCTTCTCCTTTAATTCTTTCTCAGGTGAAGCAGGTTCAGTAGTCTGAACATACAATATGACCTTACTATTGTCAGCTGATACAAATTTTTAGTATGGTTCAGTTCTAACTTGTCCTGTTCTAAAGACATCTTCTGTTTGCTAGGGATATGCATGGATGCAACAGATGATTTATCATGAGACTCAATGACTTTCTCAAGTTCCATGAATTTACCCTTATAGACTTCACATTCAGCTTTCAGAGATTCATTCTCTTGCTCAAGCAGTTTATATTCAGCTGATTCTTTTGGCTTTTCAGCTTTAAGTTTCAGTGAACTGTTTTGCTCTCTTAGCAGTATCATCTCTTCCTTAAGCTTTTTAAATGCATCAGCAATATCAGTATTGTTGAGCATCATTTTCACAAATGAATTAAACAATTCATTTTCAAGGGGAGTTACCTCATCATCCTCGGAGTTATCAGATTCCTTAGCCATCAGGCAGATAAGAGCATGACTCTCTTCTTCAGAAGACTCTTCATCAGATGTATCTGAATCTGAATCTGACGAGTAGATGGCAGCTAGCTTTTCCACTTCTGCTACCAGCACCTTGCCTTTCTGATGCTTTCTTTCCTTTCTGATTCTCTTTTCCTCTTCTATGTACTTCTCAGCTTTAGGATATGGGCAGTCTCTGATGAAATGGCCCAGTTTCCTGCAATTATAGCACATCATTTTGGATTTATAAGAATCCTTATCTTGAGAAGAAGAAGTAGGGTTAGAAGTAGAAGCATTATTATATTTGTTCTTCATTTTTCTTTTGTGGAACTTTTTGAAGTTGTTCATCAGCAATGCAACGTCTCCATCAGTGTACTCCTTTTTGTTTAATAGTGTGGCTTTATCAGATGAGTTCACTTCTTTGTTTATGTACGCTGGTCTTCTTGTATTTTCAGCAGCATCTAGAGCAGCTGTGGGACTTGAAGTTGAGGTTTCTTCAACACCCATTCTTGGCAGTTTATACTCGTAAGCCTTGAGTACTGAGAACAGCTCGGTGAGTGAGATCTTTCCCAAGTCTCTTGACTCTTCCATGGCTGTCACCTTCATGTTGAACTTTGGAGGTAGAGCATTCAGCACTCTGACGGTTATCTCCTTGTCTGTGAAGGTTTTTCCAAGCTTTAAAACTTCATTCAGCGTCCTTGTAAACCTTGTATCCATCTGGTCAATGGTTTCCGTAGACTTCATCTTGAAGTTGTCCAGCTTTTCCAGAGCAACACTCAGCTGATGCTCTTTGATAGCGTCGTTTCCTTCGATCATGTCACGAACCTTATCCCACATTTCTTTGGCAGTCTTGCAATGCTTGACTTTGTCAAAGCGATCATTATCAAGGGCCTTGGTCATGATAAATCGGCCAACTTTGTCCAGGTTGAACAGCTTTATTTCTTCGGGTGTCATCTCATTCAGATCTTTTTCCATCGTTATGTCGACTTCATCAACTTTGATGGTCTTGGTGAATTTGAATGGACCTTTGATGATACAAGTGTACATGTTATCATCGTAGGCATCTAGGAAAATCTCCATTCTGATTTTCCAGTCTTCGAAGTTCATACCAGCTATGTGGGGAACATGGCTGATACAATCCATTTTTCAAAAATTTTATTTTTCAAAATTATGCTCTTTTGAAATGTTTGAAAACCTTTGAAAAACACTTGGATTAAGCTCGTTGATCAGGCAACTGATTCTAATGAACCACCTACTCTGATACCACTTGTTGGTCCCAAGTGGTCAGATGAGGTCTAGAGGGGGGAGGGGGTGAATAGACCTCTAAACTTTTTAACTCAATTTAAACTTTAAAACTTTTGACTAACTGTAAACAGACCAAGCTGATACAGTGTAGTAAGCTTTCAAGGCTGATCGTGAACAAATCTTTGAACAACTTTGTTGACCACTAGTTTGATGGTTACTTAGCTGATTTTAGTTAAAATTAGTTTTAATACTAGAGTACTTGCAGCGGTTACTTAGCTGATTTTAGTTAAAATTAGTTTTAATACTAGAGTACTTGCAGCGGACTTGCAAAGTGTTTTTCACAAGTAAACTTAGTCATTTGAAAATTCTATCCCCAATTTTATAAATTCCTTTAAATCCTTTTCAAACAGTTTTATCAAAGTGTTTTTATGCAACTGAAAATATGCAAGTAAAAATGCAATATAAAAACACAAGGATTTTTATAGTGGTTATATGGATGTAAATCCTTTAGTCCACTCTTCCAAGTCACTTAGATCTTGGGTTATACTAAGAACACTAAGTAATTAGTACACTCTGCTTGTGCTTTACAACAAATGATAAGCCACAAGTTCGCAATAGGAAATCACAAAGAAATTCCTAATCTCCGAAGTAATATCACTCACTAAGATGGATATCTACTCCTCACAACTCTCTCTTTTACAGATTCACTCAGAAAATGTATTATCTTAAACTTCAATTGCTTATGTCAACAAATGACTTTCAGCAGACGAGTGAGCTGTTCTTGAGCTTTGAGATTTAGAAAATATTTAGCTTTGAATTCAATCTCTCAGAAGTTGTGTTCTTTTTCTCTTTGTCTCTTCAGCTATTTATAGTCATTCTTTGAATTATGTCGTTTGAAGAGGGACAAAATTCAAATCTCTTGATTTCTGGTCCTTAATTTCCGCGAACGGCTCTCTGCACAGTATCCGTACTGTTGACAGTACTTTCTTGCATGCAGCATTAAATGCACCTAGCTGATACGAGTCTCTTCTACAATCATTTGTCATAAATATCCTCGGACTTCAGCATTTATTACTTTGAGGGCATTTATTACCATTGGGGAGACTTCTTGATCCTTTCCACTTGGCTGATGAAAGTGCGAGTCTGATGATGGACAGAGCTGATCCCAAACTTGAACAAATCTGATGTGAGTCGGCTGATCTTCACCAGTCTGATTTCTTTCCTTCAGCAGATCAGTAGTCTTCTGGACCTTGAATACTTGACCCTTCTGATTTGTCTTCTTACTTGGTCAAAATTCTTCTAAGGGATTTCAACTAAGTTGTCTTTACTTAGCTGACTTTAAGTTTTGGAAATCATCAAAACCTCCCTAAATTTATCTAACTTTTGCATTCTTTATCTTCATCTTTATCCAACATTTTTCAAAGGCAAAAGTATTAATTAAATATTGACATGTTATTTTCTCTAACATATTAATTTTTAGATAAATAATTAAATCTAACATATTAGTTTTTAGATAGATAAATAAAAAATAAACTTATTTAACTTTTAAAAGATTCGACCGTGAATTCTTTTGTCTAATTACTAATATTAAAAATATTATTTAGCCGAAACAAAATTTACAAGTATTATATGTACATCCTTAACTCTATTTCATTATTTTACAAATATTATAATTGATTGCTTGACTTTATTTCATTTCGTGACATTCTTAACTCTATTAATTATATATTATCATGTATAGAAAAAGTTATACATCATATATAAAACTAAAAACAAGATGCACATACATATAATATTATGGATGTGACTAGACCAATTTTAACGGGGATTAAATTCTTTTTTGCAATGTAATAAGTGAGAAAGTAATAAGCAAAATTCAAAATAAAAAAATAGTATTCTTTTTATAATAAGTAAGAAATAATTTTTTTTGAAGTACTTATTAAGAAAAAAAATTGATAAGAAATCATTAAATAAGAAAAGGGATTAAAAGAATAATCACTACGAAAGATAAATAAAAAAGACGAACATTATTAACAAAAAAAAATGTTAAATAACTTAAACAATCAAAATATAAGAAAAAAACTCAATATCAAAGTTTGAACACTAGACCTCCCACTCATCATGAGAAGGTCTTACCAAACAAGATAAGATACATGTTATATATATAAATTTTATAAAATTAAACATATTTAGTTTTTTAATTTTTTTAAAGGCCTATATATAAATTTTGAGGCCCTTCAAACCGGGGGCCCTAGGCGCCGGCCCTGTGTCAGAGCAGATTTTGTTGCTGCATGAACAATTTTTTCTAATTTCCTAATTCATCATTTGTAGTAAAAAAATAATTAAGTTACGACTTTCTCCATTCTCTAAACATCTCCTTTTCAATTAGGAACCTTTATTATGACATGTCAATTTTCTCTCTCATTATTGCATAAACTTTAATTTAAAATGCTTAACTTCTTTGATATGTCCTCTATTTCAATTATCTCGAGTCATGGATGCATTTTTGCAATCCTAATTCCTACCAATATATACAGTTATGGTAGATTCTTAATACATGTATCCAAAGGAATTCTTAAGAAGAAAAAAGATTTCAACCAAAAAGATTAAGTTTCTATTGTTAGACTACATTAACTTTTAAGGAGGTGTTCTAGAGAATAGAGACGTCAATTTCAAAATTGTAAAAATTTCAACCATAAGTAACCAATAATTTAAATTTTGCAAGAGGAAGATACAATTTTATACAATTTCTTAAATTGTGGTATCAAATGTATCGACCTCAACTTTTATAAACCTCAACTTTTATAATACATATAGTTTAGTACCATAATTATAATTCTCTCCACAATCACGCACCCATTGCAATGGGAATCGAATCCTCTTTCAACCTCCTCTCCATATTAATAACAATTTCAGCACTCACAAATCCATGGAAAACTCCCAAACAAATAATATAGCTGCCGTCATATTCCATTTGAACGGTACCCTTTTGAACAAAAATTCGAACCGGTCATTGAACCGGAAGTTTTACTTGTTACTGGTTCGATCGGTTAGATTGAGTCAACCATTGGTTCGATCGGTAAAATCGGTGTGACTTTATTATTATGTAATATATTTTTATATTATCTAAAATACAATTATAATTCAAGAAATTATCATTCTTTGTCAATATAAATTTTTATTGTTTCATGCAAATGATCAAAATGTCTTAATAATTAAGATCAAGGTCAAAAATATAAATTTCAAGTATACCTCAAATATACATACATTCAAAACAAGACAACAAAATTAAAAGTTCATCTCATTTTCAAAGTTTTGGCTTGTTCATTTGGGTTCTATTGTTGTAAGTTGATATTTATATGGTAATTGATTTGCATAATTTCATACACAAATTAATATTATTCACAATGATAAGAAAATGGTTATTTACTTATTTATGTAAAAGAATATTTATTATTGCATTGATTGTGAAAACACTAAAGTAATGAATGTTATTCCAATTAGAGTATATAAATGCAATTCTATTAAATGTTAAACAAGAGTTCAAATAAATAACAATAACAAAAAATCCCTAAATTTAAAAAAAATAAAATAAAGTGAACCGCTGGTTCACTGGTTTTACCAGTTTTGGAGCTAGTTTTACCAGTTCGAACTGGTTAATTAGAAGACTGATTTTTGGAGGTGAATCGGACCGGATTGAGCACCGGTTAGCGGTTGAAACGCGTCAATTGGCCGATCCGGTCCGATTTTCAAAACACTAAACACGGGTATGAAATTTTTTATTTCTGCATTTGGGTCTAAGAAATTTGATGATTTTTGTATAAAGTTTCAAACTTTGGTTATTAATTGATAATGGGTATTTTTCAGAACAACTCACCAAGAACATATTGAAAGAGTTCTTGGCTAAGTATGTTACATGCCAAAATCGGGGAAGGGAGAATACGCTTTCCTAAAGAGGGATGTTTTCGTTATTTTACATAAAATCAGGGGTGTTTTAGTAATTTAACAGGAAGTTAGAACTTACTAAATTGGGAACGGGAAGTGAATAGGAGGGGCTTTTGAAAAATGTTCAGTTAGTGTCTTTTTCCCCAACCTTCTCTCTGTGTTTTCCCTCATTTTGTTTGAGATTTGTTTGATTTTGTCCATTTTCATTTCATGTCTATGGAGATCACAATTTCAGATTGATTAGGTGCAATCCTACGCAATCCTTACTATATTCATTGTAATTCGTAGCTTACTTTGTAATTGAAGTTTGGAATTCCTTTCGATCCATGGCTTCCTATTATGATACGCATCAGTGGTATCAGAGCGGTCGATTGCTCAACAAAAATTCGAAAAATAAATTGAAATTGAAACATAATATCATCTGCCACACCATTACAACCAATTGGAGAAAATTTCTGGAATTTGTGGCACATATTCGAGGAGGTTCAACAATTGGAATCAAATTGATGATTCTTCCTAAAGTATTTCAACCCGGCCAATTAATATTGCGCAGGAGAGGTCTTCATCCGCTAGAAATGTCATTTCAGCAGATTATTCATCTCATGAAAATCAGGTATCTCTTCAATCTCATGACTCCAATTTATGGAGTTAGATGATCGGAGAGATAGAGGATTGTGTCTTTGGTGTGACGATTTTTTTTACGAAAGACATGAATGTTGCAAGAAGAAATTGTATGTTTTTGAAATTGATATAGATGAGGATGTAGCAGTTGGTGAAAACAATCTTATGGAACCGATAGTAGATGTTAAATTATTGGAAAAAATATCTCACTGTGATGATCAATTGATTGTGGATTATGTGCAAAAAGATTCCAGTGAGTTGAGTAATTTTGTATATGGTGCTGAAAATGGAAGTTGGGAGGCAAGTATAGTTTCAGCCAACAATTATAAAGTAGAGAATAATGCATTGCAGTTGAATGAAGAAATGTCAGAGAAGAGTTTAGTGGAGAATATGATTGATTGTATGGGTCATACTATATGCCTAGAAGATGAGATATTGAATACCTGTAATGATACACTTGGAGCTTTAGTTCTATCCGCAACCTTAACGGCTTGTTGGTTAGATGATTTTAAAAGTGGAAACTTGATGGTTATTGTGATCATGAATCCTTCACCAAAAGATATTGAAGTTCTATTCAATCTTCTTTCAAGGGTAAGAGATTTACGTCAATCTTGGGGAGAGCGGAGCTACCATTACCTCCTCCGGAACCACCCCCAAAACTGATATATAGTGTCATAGTCCAAATTGGAATTATGTTCTATGATACCATATCCACTTTTAATAAAGCTGAAAGTTTATTAGCTAAAGTAGGTGGTGTTTGCAACTACTTCCAAATTGGAATTATCCACTTTTGAAAAAGAATAAGTGCTTATGGAGTGTTGCAACTCAAAATTTTGCTTCTTCTTCTCTAAAAAAAAGCCAAAATAATCCACAATCTAGAAGCATGTGGGGACATGCTTTTGGCTTCTCATGCCATTTTGTAATTATGGAAAAATTGGTTTTGGACATATTTACCCTCAATTATTTTGTTCGAGTCTTACATATAGTGTACATAATCCCCCATTTTTTTTCCTTTCTTCCTCTCCAACCTTAACAAGGATTTAAAGACCCAATTAAAAGAAAATCTCAAATAAATATATATCCTAGAAGCATAGATCGAATAGTAGGTGATATTGAAAAGTTTAGCAGAATTTTATTTCGATTTATGCATTTTCTCTTTGTTAATAAATAATGTTCTTTCATAAACACCTCAACAAAATGTGTAGCTTATACGAAGTAACTTTATAAGATTTTTGTGGGTTTTGAATTTTGATATGTCCTATTTTTATTCGGTATAATTAAAGCCAATGAAAGTAGTTATTTGAGATCTTTTGATACGAGATCTTCTATAATGAACAAGATTCCACAAAAAGTTTCACTCACTTTGTCAAGGAAAAGTTGCATACACGTTTTTTTTTTAAATTACTAGAAAAGTGCATGTATGTCTAGTTTTATTTTCATGTGTATTTTTCGTAAATTAGAGTTTTTAAAGGTTTATTTTATTTTAGCAATTTATTCCTTTTTTTTATAGGTTATAATATTTTTAAGTGTTTTCTCATTTTTTGTTGATTTCTTTTGTTTTTTCCTTGAATTTAAATCATTTTTCTACTGATTTCACCAATTAAACTCTTTTGTAACTGATTTTACTCGTTTTTATCATTTTAACCTATTTTTCATGCTTTTAAACTAATTTCACATGTTATTCACCTGAATTTTTCACTGATTAAATATGTTCTTACCAATTTTACGTTTTTGATCGATTTTACCCTTTTCTCACCGGTTTTACCCAATTTTACTGGGTTTCACTAGTTTAATCATTTTTCTTAAAAATTCCATTCGAATTAATTTTCATCGATTTCATATATATTGACCAACTTTACCTCTATTTTGACTGATCTTACAATTTTTCATCCACTTTTCACAAACTATACCCGATCTTTTTATTGATTTCAAATGTATTTAAGATTTTACATGTATTTTTTTCACCGGTTTAAAGTGCACATAAGTTGTACGTGTCTATTTAATTCCAGTGGTAGTTTGTTGTAAATTAGAGTAAAATTAACTCCATTATGTCATAAAATATCACATATTAATGACTGCTATTCAATTTATTAACTTCATCATGAGTATTTTCATCGATTTCTTAGTTTTTTTCGGTTTAAACAATTTTTCTAATGGTTCTACTTTGTTTTTGTTGGTTGGACTTTTTTCATTTAATTAACTTACTCATTTTTACTATTTTAACCAATTTTCACATATTTTCACCGACTTTTGCCCTTTTTCAATGATTTTACCCTGTTTTCACATATTTCATCATTTTTTAAGTAATTTCATCGATTCACCGATGTCATCCATTTTTTTCGCGAATTTTACTTGCATTTTCATTGATTTCACATGTATTTACCGAATTTTCAACTCAAATAACTAAACATCTTCAATTACTTTTCAAACTATTTCACTTACCTTATTATTTGAAAGATATTTCTTTACCAATCTAAACTATTTAACTTGTTATATTAATTAGTTTAGTTCAATTTTCATTAATTTTACTTATTTTATATATTTTTCTGATTTTATTCGTTCTTGATCAATTATAACCTATTGTCTATTGTTTTTCCTATTTTTCATCGATTTATTCTGTTTACTCCTATTCAAAAAAAAAAAAAAAAAAAAGACTTTTCTACTTGTTTAGTTCACACTGTTTTTGCTAGTTAAACTTTTTTTTTCTTTTTCTGATTTTACTTAGTTTTGTCAATTTAACTTTATATTTCACTGATTTCACATTATTTTTTATCAATTTCACTTGAATTTTCATTGATTTCACATTATTCATAGACTTTAACATTTTTTCAATGATTTAACCCATTGTTCATATATTTCGTCAGTTTTTTCATTGATTTTACCGATTGGTTTCCCATGTCTTCACAAATGCCTCATCGATTTCACATGTATTTATCGATTTTACTGACACTTTTTATTAACGATTTCACCCATTTTTTACCTACTTCACCAGTGTTCATAAATTTCATCTAGATCATTTTCACATGTTTTCATCAATTACATAGAATTTATTTGATGGGTTTTATCAATTTTCATTGATTTTCATCCCTTTTTTCACTTATTTCACACGTTTTTCTCGTAAAGATCCATGAAAATCTGAGGTAATGTTTCCATGTCAAATAAAGATTACTTAGTCCAATAAATCATAAGTATTTTTGTTCATTCATAGGTAAGAGCGATTCTACTTTAGCATATTTTATGATACTAGGAAAGGGCACGTACGATGTACGTGTCTTGATAATTTCACCGGTATTTATTATATATTAGAGTAAAATTAATTTTATTATGTCATAAAATAGAATAAATTAATCCATTTTTCACCTATTTAATTCATTAGTTTAATTCATTTTCCACTGGTTTAACCTGATTTTGGGTCGATTTTATTTATTTTTACCAGTTTAATATTTTTTAATTGTTTTACCCATCTTTTTTTATCGGTTATAACTTGTTTTTACGATTTTGTCCGTTGTAAACCATTTTTCTACCGGTTTCACCTTATTTTGTCGGTTAAACTCTTTTTTTACCGATTTCACACGTTCTGTTTATATTACCCATTTTTAAATGTTTTCATCAAATTAACCCGTTTTCACCTATTTCACACATTATTTTCACTGATTTCACATATTTTTTTCACCAATTTCACCTAAATTTTTCATTGATTTGAAACATTTTTCCCGACTTTATTCATGTGTTCACCAATTTCACTTGTTTTTTTATGTTGTTATTTCACCGGTTTCATCATTTTTCACGAAGTTCACCCGAATTTTAATCGAATATTTATCGATTTGAGAGGCACTTTATTACCGATCTTACCCAAATTTTCACCAATTTCACCCGAATTTTTATCGATTTCACATGTTTTCAATAATTTAATATTTCATAGTTTTTTTATCGATTGCGCAAAATTTCATCGATTTTTCACCGGCTTAATCCCACTTTGCACCCTAGAAATGCATCAGTTTGGCACTTTGCACCCTCGAAAAAAATTAATCTCACTTTGCACCCTCAAAACATATATTGTCTTTCACTTTGCACCCTAGGTGAATATTAGGCCAAAAAGCAGGGGTATTTTTGTCACTCCATTAAAAAATCAACATATATTTCCTCCAAAATGTACTAATGTGAGATTCATGTGCAATTAAGAGTAAATTAACAATTGCCCATTAAAATAACTCCGAAAAAAACATAAAAAAAATTGAGACGTCACTTGTTAATATAAATTTGAATTTAGGGTTTTAATGTTTTAATTCATGTGCAGTTAAGAGTAAAATTGATAATTATCCATTAAAACAACTCCGAGAAAAACATTAAAAAAAATGAGATGTCACATGTTGTAAATATAAATTTAAAAAGAACGATATCAAATGATATTTTTGCCCATGTTGGAGTTTAGGGATCCTAATGTTATTTAAATGCACAAAGCTCTAATATATATATATTGTTACATAGACCTTCATATATTATATTTCGTATGGAACATAATTTTAACCAACTACATTAAATTTTTAGCTCACTACAAGAAAAACGTAAAATTTGTCGCGGCTTGGGACCGAAACATTTCGTCGAAAAATATCGTGTCGGAATTGTTTTTGATGAATTTTCGAGTGACAAGTATTTTCGATGGTCGTTTGGCGCCATATAATTACTTATACTCCACCAGTTTACTGTAAAAACAACACTATGTTTTATTTATGTATTGATATTATATTTTCTTATTTCAAGTTATATAAATAATTATTTAGAATATTATTTTATATTAGGTCGAGTTAAGAGTAGTAAATTATTCATTTAACTGCCCTAAAAATGATTTTTTCCAGAGTTATTTTAATGGATAATTTTTCAATTATACTAGAAATATTACATATATGTCACATTATTATATTTTGGAGGGAATATGTATTGTTTTTTTAAGAGAGTGGCAAAAATACCCTGTCTTTTGGCTTGAAATTCATCCAGGGTGCAAAGTGAAATACAATATATGTTTTGAGGGTGCAAAGTGCCAAATTGATACATTTGCAGGGTGCAAAGTGGGATTAAGCCATTTTCCACCTATTTCACGAAAAGAATTTCATGAAATTTCGAGGTTATGCATGTCTTGATATTATGGAATATATATATATTTTTTTATTTTTATCTTTTTCTATTATAGCCAAAGTAAAATTACGTAATTAGCTAAGTCATAAGTATTTTTTATTCTTTCATAGTAAGATGTGATTCAATTTTTTTTTTGTAACATAATGATATTTAAGAGAATTTCATTTTAAATTTTTATATTTAGAGTGTTTATGGCTTATATTATACTAAATCGTTAAATTAACATTTTCTCACTTAAATAACTATGGATGCTAAAATATAACAATTTTATATATATATTAGGGGTTATTTAAATGATAGTATTTTTTATGGATCGGTTTTATCTATTACAAGAGAAGAAAATTAAAATTACAAAAATTGATGTAAAAGAGGATTTATAAATTTTAGGAGTTTATGTAGGAGATAATAAGACTTCATGTCTAATTATACATCTTCAATTACTTTAGATATTTAATATTAAATTAATATCACTTTACAATTTAAATTAAATAAGGGTATTTTAGTCCGCACAAAAAAGTTAAGAAATATTCATACTTTTATAATAGTAGGGATTTAAGAGAATTTGATTTTTTTTTAAGGAGTGACATATTGTACTAAATCTTTAAATGAAACAAATAATATTGTTGGTCCCAAGTGGTCAGATGAGGTCTAGAGGGTGGGGTGGGGTGAATAGACCTATAAAAATTTTTACTCAATTTTAACTTTAAAACTTTTGCTTAATTGTAAGCAGTCTAAGCTGTTACAGAACAGTAAGTTTACTCAGCTGATCTCGAACAAATCTTTGAACAGCTTTGTTGACCACTAGTCTGATAGTCACTTAGCTGATTTTAGTCAAAATCAGTTTTAATACCAGAATACTTGCAGCGGATTTTTAAAGTGTTTTTCACAAGTATACTTAGTAGTTTGAAAAATTTTATCCCCAGTTTTGTTAAAACTCCTTTAAGTCTTTTTCAAACAGTTTTATCAACGTGTTTTTATGCAGACTGAAAATATGCAAGTAAATATGCAAAGTAAAAACACAAGGATTTTTATAGTGGTTATATGGATGAAAATACTTTAGTCCACTCTTCCAAGTCACACAGATCTTGGGTTATACTAAAAACACACAGTAATCAGTATACTCCACTTACGCCAAAACAACAAATGAATATGGCCGTAAGCTCACAATAGGAAATCACAAAGAAGACCTATTCTACAGAGTTTTATCACTTCACACAGATGGATAAACACTCCTCACAACACACTAATAGTTTTTACTCAGAAAAAATGTATCTATCCTTGATCTTCAACTTCTGCTTTAGTCAACAAATGACGAAGCTGATGAGTGAGTTGTTTTTGAGCTTCTTGAGACTTAGAAAATTTTCTGCTTCGGATAATCTCTATCAGATGTTGTGTTATTTTTCTCTTCGTCTCTTCAGCTATTTATACTCACATGTTTGAATTATGTCCGTTGAAGTGAGACAAAATTCAAATTTCTTGATTTCTGGTCCTTAATTTCCACGAACGGCTCTCTGAACAGTGACAGCACTGCAGATTTTACTTTCTGTCAGGCAACATTTAATGCACCTAGCTGATACGAGGTTTTTCTTCAATCATATGCCATTAATATCCTCGGACTTCAGCATTTATTACTCCAGGGGCATTTATTACCGTTGGGAAGACTTCTTGATCCATCCTACTCGGCTGATGAGAGTGCAAGTCCGATGATGAACAAAGTTGATCCCAAACTTGAACAAATATGATTTGAGTCGGCTGATCTTCACCAGTCTGATTTCTTTCCTTCAGCAGATCAGTAGTCTTCTGGACCTTGAATAATTGACCCTTCTGATTTGTCTTCTTACTTGGTGAAAATTCTTCCAAGGGATTTCAACTAAGTTGTCTTTACTTAGCTGATTTGAAGTTTTGGAAATCATCAAAACCTCCTTTAACTAATCTAATTTCAGTACACTCCATCTTCATCTTTATCCAACAATTTTCCCTTTTTTGATGATGACAAAACTTCAACTAAGTACCTGTTTACCTATACTAAAGTTTTGATCCTCAAAATTTTCTGAGATAGAAAAAATGTGTTGGAAACAGAACTTGAACTTTTATTGATAATAGAAAATTCATTACAAGTACAAGTCTGATCAGATAAGATGTCTGAAAAGAAAATAAAAAAACTGATTACAAATGATTAATCTATTCTAATCATCAGCTTCTTCACTTCCTCCTTCGATGACTTCTTCATATTCATACTCTGATTCTTCATCATCTTCAACTTCTTCTTCATCAGTAGCATCATCAACCACAAGATTTTGTTGAGCAGCTTCCATTTTCTGTTTGATTTCTTTTTCTCGTTCTAGCTCCATAGCTGCATCATCAATTTGCTTCTTCAATCTCTCAGTATCCTTGGTGAATGGGTCCAGTTGTTCTTCAGAAGTATCCTTGGGTTCTTCTTCAGAATTTCCTTTACCATCAGCATGTTCATCCTTTTCAGCAGCATCAGACTTCTTGTTTACAGCAGCAGCATCAGCATTTTCCTCAGCTTTTTCTTCAAGTACATGACTTTCATCAGCAGCTTGAAGAGTTGTCTCTTCCCTTTTCTCTTTCCCCTTTTTGTCATCATCAGGGTTGATAGGATGGTTGAGTGCAACAGCTTGGATCTTCATGGCAGCACACAAGGCCTTGATGTTCTGATTTATTAAATCATGGCTTGCATTGAGATGATTGAGAGTAGTAGTGATGTTGTCGTTCTGATCATTGATGCAGTCAATGTTGAGTTGCATAGTGGAGAGTTCCTCATGAATAACATTGCCAGCTTTGTCTACTTCTGCAAGTATGGACAAGTTCTTGGCAGTCTCCTCGTCTCCAACTTTGATGAAGGTTTCAGTCAGATAAGCAATTGTGTCTTCATTTATCTTGAGAGAGGCATGAAGATGACCAACGTCAGCTTTGACATCTTCAATACTTCTATGCATATCCAGAACACTTTGCGTCATCCTCATAGTATTGTCTTCTGGTAGCGGGAAGTCATCAATGACATCCTTCACCATTTTTGCAGTAGCTTGCTGCATTTGCTCCATCTGCAAGCAGTTCCTCTCTTCCTGGTGGACAGCTGATGAAGCAGAGGGTGTTGCAGTCTGATTTTGATCAGCTTCCTGGTGGACAGGCACATCCTTTATAGCAGCTTCTTCTTCATTCTTCTTAGCATTCCACTCAATTGCTAAGGTATCTGTATCAGCTCGCTGATCTTGGACTTCTTCAAAAATTTGATCTGCCAGAGTTCCATCGTCATTTACAATAGTCGTCTAACGAATAACCTTGAAAACAGGCAGACGGCTGGTGGCAGGAGTAATCTTTGGCAACTCTCTGAACTCTCTAACTTCTTTGCCAAATGTAATATGTTGAATACTTGGCAAAGTAGGGAGATCACTTGGAGAACCTTGTCCATATCTGGATTTGGCAGCCCAATTCTCCAAGGCATTCATAGTAGCTATCTGCACAACCCTTTTGATGGGATCATCTTGCTTCCTTCTCTTGGGTGGCAGAGTGTTTGAGATGATCTTAGCTTCATCAGTACCAACCTCCTGTGCATACTTGTGCATGACATCTCTAACAAAATCTGGATCCAATGCTCTGGTAATAGAAGTAGTTTTCAGCCACTGAAGGACCCACTTCTCCTCACTAGCAAACTCTTCCCAGCTTTGGATCTCCTCAAAAGACTTGTTCATTCTGTACTCCCTCCACTTCTTATATCTTTGCTTCTCATGGGTGAACATAGTCCCGAGCATTATCTTTTTTATCAAAGTATGCCAAAACTGCTTCAAATCTTTTGAAAAAAGAAGGGTCAGCATTGATGATGTCAAATGCCCTTCTGACTTCAAACTTCTTCTTGGGTTGGACCAAACCAGCAGGCATCTTTTCTTTAGCGTTCAAGGATTCGCCTATCTTGATCCCACCAGCAATTACAGGACTATGAGCATCCTTTTTGCTCAGCTCAATGACAAGAGCTAGTTCAACATCCTCAGCAGCTTTGCGTTCTGCTTCAGACATTTGTCTTCTCTTTTCTTCTTTTTCAGCCTCTAGTTTGCTGAGCTCAATAACCCTTTGTTCCTCCTGTTCCTCCCTTTTTCTCTGCTCAGCTTCTTCTCTCTTTTTCTTATCAGCAGCGGATATTTTCTTTCTTCTGATAATTATCTTTCTTTTTCCTTTGCTTTTATCAGCAGGGGCAGGATCAGGAGCAGCAGATGCAAGTGGTGTAGCTGCTACAGGGTCGATGATCTGCAGTTCAAGATCATCTTGAGGTTGGGCAACCTCAGCTGTTGGTGCTGTTGAAGTAGTCTGTTCATCAACAGGCTTCTCAGTAGCAGACTTCTCTTCACCACCAGCAGGCCTCTCTGCTGATGGAGGACTTTCTCGGACTAAGGTAGACAATTCAGTAGAAGAATCAATGAAGGTCATTCTCCTCCTGACTGTTTTCCTCGGTCTTCTTCTAGGAACAGGTTGAGATGTTGCAGTGTCCTTAACCTGACTTCTTGTTCAACGAGCAACATTCTCAGCAGGTTCAGTAGAAACTGTTCTTGATGGTGAGGCATGAGACATAGTTGCAATCTCCTGAGTCAGCTGATTTACGATGTCATCAGCAACATCCTTCTCAGCAGTCTCATCTGTTCTGGCTTCAACAGCTGGCTCAGCTGTTTGAACAGATGCCTTAGTCTTTTTCTTGGGAGCCACTTCTTTTGGCTCATCAGCCTTGATCTTCTTTTTAGCCTAGACAGCAGGCTGGGCTGTCCTCTTTTGCCTTTTGGCTGGAACCTTCTCCTGAGGCTCCTTGTAGGATCTCAAGCGCTTTACCACTGCACCAAAAGCAATTGCTGTTAGTGATGGCGCAACTATTAATCTTTAACCCAAGGTTGATTCCTGTAGGGCACCCCCTACAGTTCACAACGGCAGCGCAGAGCCCCACACTAAGAGGTGGACGGACATGAGGGGCTTCGCAAGAATTCACGTGGATCCTCGGGTCTCCTCCGTGAACCTCGGCAAGTTGGGCTGCCAAACGCCGATGTAGCAAGCGCCACAGCGAATCCATAAGGGTGACTGCTGGAACCCCATAAATCCCAACAATCTCCCCCCCAGCAGCACCCGGGAGGATTCGAACCTGCAACCTCGCTCTGATACCAGTTGTAGGATCTCAAGCGCTTTACCACTGCACCAAAAGCAATTGCTGTTAGTGATGGCGCAACTATTAATCTTTAACCCAAGGTTGATTCCTGTAGGGCACCCCCTACAGTTCACAACGGCAGCGCAGAGCCCCACACTAAGAGGTGGACGGACATGAGGGGCTTCGCAAGAATTCACGTGGATCCTCGGGTCTCCTCCGTGAACCTCGGCAAGTTGGGCTGCCAAACGCCGATGTAGCAAGCGCCACAGCGAATCCATAAGGGTGACTGCTGGAACCCCATAAATCCCAACACTCCTCCTCCTCATTATCTCCGTCCTCTTCTGTTTTTATTTTAGTTGCAGCCTTAACAGTCTGATAAGTCGCCATTGCTTTGGCATTGTGGATAACCTTCCCATTTGTCATCCCACAACCCATATTGTAGAACAAATAACTCAAGGTGATTCTGTGGTTAGTCTGTTTTCCTTTCTTCTCATGAAAATTGGCCAAAATATACCAGACGACTACTGACCAATTTACCTCCAATCCATAGTATTGCAATCATAATGCAGTACCTCTTCATGGTGATTGCATCCAGAGAGAAGGTGCAATTTTCTATCATCTTCGAGACCATATCAGCCATGCACTGATATTCATCCTTTAATTGCTTCTTCTTCAGGTTTCCAGACATCAATTCTCCTTCTTTGGCACAGATTGCCCAGAAGTCTTGAAGTTTCTCATCCGCCAAAGTAGTAACATCATGCCTCCCTTGGTTGGATAATCCAAATTTTTCATGTAACAGGGCAGGGGTGATGATAACAGCCTTTCCTCCTACGGTTGCTTTGATTTCCAGCTTATCAAAATCAACCTCAGCAGTTCTGTAGTACTCCAACACTTGGTCCTTCCAGACCATCTCTTCGTGAAATTCCATAAAGTTCACCAGTGATGCGGCCTTGAATTTCTCCAGAATTTGTTTCATGATGTCGGTGCCAGAATGGTGATATGTATCATAGACCAGATACATACCTTCGGCTTCGGATTCTTGTTGAGGATTCATCTTAAATCTGTAGAAAGTTAGTGAAAACAGAGAGTATTTTGCAGAAAGTTAAGTAAGGATTTCTCACAAATGCTCTTGAGTGTATTTGGGTGCGTAAAGAGTCACAATGCTGATCAGATCTGGATTTATAGAGGTTAGGATATTTCGGTTACCGTGATACGCTCCAACCATTTGATCCGTTTCTGTCAGTTCTGATCGTGCGACGTCAGTTACGCGATTTGAAATTTAAAGCGCATTTAATGAGGAGCGGGAATATTAACCGCCTTTTTCTCACTTGTAAAAGCGTGTTATATATAAAACGTTTTTAAGCACAAGACTTTTACATAGCTGATCAGACGGGTAAATTTAACTACTTATCTGATGGGACTAGTGTCATGATGACAGATTGTTATCAGTGAAAGCCAATAGCTGACAACCTTTCTCGACTGTTTGTCAATCCAGCTAGATAATTAATCATCAATCTTCAAACTTTATATCTTCTGATGAAAGCATAACTTCAACTAACTTATATCAACAAATTTCATCTTTTAATCAGAAGTACCGCTAGTCTTACACGTTCCCCCTGACTTTAAGAATCAATAAGCTAACTAGTATGTTGAGAGTTAACCTTGAAGATAATAAGATGAGTAAGCTGATGAACTTCAGTCTTCTGATGAGTTCCCCCTCAGCTTATGCATCCAACTTGAGTAGACCTAGTTCAGCTCTTAAAGTCGAAAACCTTGCATCACTTAGAGGTTTTGTGAAGATGTCAGCGATTTGATTATCAGTGAGAACATGTTTTATTATGACATTTCTTTTTTCCACATGATCTCTTATGAAGTGATGTTTGATCTCTATGTGTTTTGTCCTTGAATGACTTGTAGTATTCTGAGTAAGAGAGATTGCACTTGTATTGTCACAGTAGATTGGTATTCCACTGAGATTAATGTTGTAGTCTTCTAGTTGATGCTTCAACCAAAGTATTTGTGCACAGCAAGCTCCAGCAGCTATGTATTCAGATTCAGCAGTAGATATGGATACTGAAGTCTGTTTCTTATTCATCCATGAGATCAGGCAACTACCTAAAAATTGACAGGCACCTGTTGTGCTATTTCTATCAATTTTGCAGCCAGCAAGGTCAGAATCTGAATATCCAATAAGTTCCAATCCAGATTCTCTAGGATACCATAATCCCAAATCTTAAGTGCCTTTGACATATTTAAGTATCCTCTTGGCAGTTAGGAGATGAGATTCCTTAGGATTTGATTGATACCTCGCACAAACCCCAACAGAGTACATAATATCAGGTCTGCTAGCTGTTAAATATAACAGTGACCCAATAATTCCTCTGTACTTGGTCATGTCCACTGATTTGCCATCTTCATCTTTATCCAGATGAAGTCCAGTAGACATAGGAACACTAACAGTAGAGCTAGTTTCTATACCAAATTTCTTGAGCAGATCTTTTGTGTATTTTGCTTGGTTAATGAATATTCCATCAGACAACTGTCTTACTTGCAAACCAAGAAAATAATTAAGTTCTTCTATCATGCTCATTTCAAACTTGTTCTACATCAGTTTTGAGAACTTATCACACATATGTTGATTTATTGAACCGAAAATAATATCGTCCACATATATTTGCACAAGCAATATATGATTTTTCCATTCAATAGTGAACAAGGTCTTATCTACCTTACCTTTACGAATCCTTTAATTAAAAGAAAATCAGATAAGGTATCATACCATGCTCTTGGAGCCCGTTTTAGTCCATAGAGGGCTTTCTTCAGATGATACACCTTGTCTTCTTCTTTGTAAACTTCAAATACAGGTGGTTGTTCAACATAAACTTCTTCTTGCAATTCTCCATTGAGAAAAGCTGATTTCACATCCATTTGATAGACAGTGAAGTTCTTGTGAGCAGCATAGGCGAGAAAGAGTCTAATTGCCTCTAGTCTTGCCACTGGTGCAAAAATCTCATCAAAGTCAATACCTTCTTCTTGGCAATAACCCGTGGCAACTAATCTAGCTTTGTTTATGGTGACAACACCATCTTCATTCATTTTAGGGAAATTTACATAGACACCCCCTGACTTTTACCCTAATTACAAGAAATTACCCTACTGTTTGAAATATTACAAAAACACCCCCTCGAGGGGTGTATTTGTAATGATTTTAGGGACCAAACTGGTAATATTTTTTGTGTACCAAGGGGGTGTCCTTGTAATACAATTTTTGGTTGAGGGGTGTTTTTGTAATATTTCAAACAGTAGGGTAATTTCTTGTAATTAGGGTAAAAGTCAGGGGGTGTCTATGTAAATTTCCCTTCATTTTATTCCTGAATACCCATTTAGCGCCAATTACCCTTTGATGACTTGGTCTAGGAACTAAGTACCAGACTTCATTCCTTTCAAATTGATTCAGCTCTTCTTGCATAGCTTCAACCCAATTTGAATCACTAAGAGCTTCTTCAATCTGTTTAGGCTCTATTTGAGATATAAAGCTGACAAACATAGCATCAATTGCAGCAGCTCTTCTTGTCTTTACTCTATCCAAATGATCACCAATCACCAGCTCTGGTGGGTGATTCTTGAGCCATCCAAGATCAGGTTGCAAATCAGAATGTTGTCCTCTGTTTTGATCTTGCAACACTACTGTTGGAGTTCCAGTAGTAGTCTGTTGAACATTTGTTATCTGTTGAACAGTCTCTGGTCTGTCAGCTGTTTGCAACTCGTCTGTTAGACAATCAGCAGAGTGATTTTGAACAGCATTTGAGTTAGCAGCTGAGTTGAGATTAGGTAGTATGATGGGAATATATTCTTCATTTCTTTCAACACTCAATTTCTGAAAATTAGTAGACAGATTCTGATTAGTATTTTGATTCTTTTCAGAAGATTGATTTGGTTCATCAAATACTAAACGAATGTATTCTTCTATAAGTAAAGTTCATTTGTTGAAGACTCTATAAGCTTTACTAATAGTAGAATATCCTACAAAGACAGCTTCATCAGCCTTTTTCTGCAAAAGCAGTAAGGTGATTTTTTCCATTATTTAAAACAAAGCATTTACAACCAAAAATCTTAAAGTAATGAATATTTGGCTTCCTGTTGTTCCAAACTTCATATGGAGTCTTGTTTTGGTATTTGTTGATCATTCATCTGTTTTGGGTAAAACATGATGTATTTGTTGCTTCTGCCCAAAAATTTTTAGGCAGCTTTGCTTCAGCTATCATAGTTCTGGTAGCTTCTTTTAGAGTTATGTTTCTCCTTTCGGCAACTCCATTTTGTTGAGGGGTTCTGGCAGCAGAGTACTCATGGCTGATTCCTCTGACATTACAATACTCTTCAACAGTAGAGTTTGTGAACTCAGTCCCCCTATCTGATCTGATCTTTAATATCTTCATGCTCTGTTCATTTTGGATCAGTTCCATCAGATTTGTAAGATACTCCTTGGTTTCACTTTTCTTCTTCATGAAAATCACCCAAGTGTATCTTAAAAAATCATCTACAATAGCTAGGCAGTATTTCTTTCCACCATTGCGGATTGGATCAATGGGTCCAAATAAGTCCATATGTAGTAGCTCCAAGATCCTTCCAGATGATTGGTGCCTTTTGCTTTTGAATGATGACTTGATTTGTTTACCCTTCTGACAGGCGTCACAAAGCTTATCTTTGCTCATGACTGTTTTTGGAATTTCTTCTACCAGATCATTCTTGATAAGTCTGTTTATGGTCTTGAAATTCACATGATTCATCATTTTGTGCCACAGCCAACTGATTTTACTTGGTGTTGATGCCACCAAACAGATGTTTGAACTCTTGTCAACAGAATTCCAGTCTACTGTGTAGACATTTCATTGTCGTCTTCCAGATAAAATTACCTTCTTTGTACCAATCTGTTCAACGTAGCACTTATCTGTTGAGAAGATGACTGAATATCCTTTGTCACAAAATTGACTTATGCTTAGAAAATTGTATTTGAGGCCTTTAACATAAGAGACGTCAGATATCTCAATGTTGCCTTTGATCAGTCTTCTAGTTGCTACAATCTTGCCTTCCTTGTTGTCCGCAAAAGTAACTTTAGGATCATCCACATCAACAGCATCAGTCAGCTCATGTATGTTTCCACACATGTTTCTTGAACAGCCACTGTCCAAGTACCAAATCTTCTCTACTTTACTCCTACTCCTAATCCTAACCTACGAAACAAAATAAAGATTATTTTAGGTACCCTTATTGAGAGGGCCCTGAAGGATTAGTTCTACCTTTGATAACCCAAGATGATGAGGTATTAGGCTTCTTAGGTTTCTGAGTTTTGGCAGGAGCATGAACAGTTTCATCTTCATCATGTTTACCAGATTTGCTATGTGGTGATAATCATCATGATAAGGATAATGTTCATAAGCAGAATAAGATGCATGATAAGCAGTATATGCATGCATTGGATGAGCAGGATATGGTGCATAGTAAGTTGGAAATTGAGGTGCATGATACATAGGAGGATATGCAGCAGGTTGCACATAATATGATTCATTTCCATACCAAGCATTCTGATTTTTCTTATTTTTATGTCTCTTTGGCTTACTAGATGCTTGCTCATGAACAGACGACTCAGTCTTACTACTAGTCTAATTGGCTTTGGCCTTATCAGCAGACTTCTTAGGGCTTTGCTGTCTAGTCTTACCAATCTGTTTACCTACACTAGGCTCTTTGCTCTTTTTAGCCTTAGGAGCTTTCTTCTCCTTTAATTCATTCTCAGGTGAAGCAGATTTAGTAGTCTGAACATACAGTATGACCTTACTCATGTCGGCTGATACAAATTTCTCAGTATGATTCAGTTCTAACTTATCCTTTTCTAAAGGTGTCTTATGTTTACTAGAAATATGCATGGATGCAACAGATGACTTATCATGAGACTCAATAATCTTTACAAGTTCCAAGATTTTTCCTTTATATACTTCACATTCAGCTTTCAAATATTCATTCTCTTGCTCAAGCAGTTTATATTCAGCTGATTCTTTTGGTTTTTCAGCTTTAAGTTTCAGTGAAGTGTTTTGCTCTCTTAGTAATATCATCTCTTCCTTAAGCTTTTTAAATGCATCAGCAATATCAGTATTGTTCAGCATCATTTTTTGAAAAGAATCAAATAATTCATTTTCAAGAGGAGTTACCTCATCATCCTCAGAGTCATCAGATTCATTAGCCATCAGGCAGATAAGAGCAGGACTCTCTTCTTCAGAAGACTCTTCATCAGAAGTGTCTGAGTCTGAATCCGATGAGTAAATAGTAGCTAGCTTTTCTGCTTCTGCTATCCACACCTTGCCTTTCTGATGCTTTCTTTCTTTTCTTATTCTATTTTCCTCTTCAGTGTACTTCTCAACTTTAGGATATGGGCAGTCTCTGATGAAATGATCCAATTTCCTGCAATTATAGCACATCATTTTGGAAATATAAGAATCCTAATCTTGAGAAGAAGAAGTAGGGTTAGAAGTAGAAGCATTGTTATATTTGTTCTTCATTTTTCTTTTGTAGAACTTTTTGAAATTGTTCATCAGCAATGCAACGTCTTCAGTTGTGCACTCCTTTTTGTTGAGTATTGTGACTTCATCAGATGAGTCCACTTCTTTGCTTTTGTATGCTGGTCTTATTTGATTTTCAGCAGCAACCAGGACAGCTGTGGGACTTGAAGTTTAGGTTTCTTCAACACCCATTCTTGGCAGTTTATACTCGTACGCCTTGAGTACTGAGAACAGCTCGGTGAGTGAGATCTTTCCCAAGTCTCTTGACTCTTCCATGGCTGTCACCTTCATGTTGAACTTTGGAGGTAGATCCTTCAGCACTCTGACGATTATCTCCTTGTCTGTGAAGGTTTTTCCAAGCTTTAGAACTTCATTCAATGTCCTCGTAAACCTTGTATCCATCCGATCAATGGTTTCCGCAGACTTCATCTTGAAGTTGTCCAGCTTTTCCAGAGCAACACTCAGCTGATGCTCTTTGATAGCGTCGTTTCCTTCGCTCATGTCACGAATCTTATCCCACATTTCTTTGGCAGTCTTGCAATGCTTGACTTTGTCAAAACGATCATTATCCAGGGCCTTGGTCATGATAAAACGGCCAACTTTGTCCAGATTGAACAGCTTTATTTCTACGGCTGTCATCTCGTTCAGATCTTTCTCCACCGTTATATCGACTTCATCAACCTTGATGGTCTTGGTGAGTTTGAATGGACCTTTGATGATACATGTGTACATGTTATCATTGTAGGCAGTTAAGAAGATCTCCATCCTGATCTTCCAATCTTCAAAGCTCATACCAGCTATGTGGGGAACATGGCTGATACAATCCATTTTCAAAAAGATTTTGTTTTTAAAAAATATGCTCTTTTGAAAAAGTTTGAAAACCTTTGAAAAACACTCGGATCAAGCTCGTTGATCAGGCAGCTGATTCTAATGAACCATCTGCTCTGATACCACTTGTTGGTCCCAAGTGGTCAGATGAGGTCTAGAAGGGGGGTGGGTGGGTGAATAGACCTCTAAAACTTTTTACTCAATTTTAACTTTAAAACTTTTGCTTAACTGTAAGCAGTCTAAGCTGTTACAGAACAGTAAGTTTACTCAGCTGATCTCGAACAAATCTTTGAACAGCATTGTTGACCACTAGTCTGATAGTCACTTAGCTGATTTTAGTCAAAATCAGTTTTAATACCAGAAAATACTTGCAGCGAATTTTTAAAGTGTTTTTCACAAGTATACTTAGTAGTTTGAAAAATTTTATCCCCAGTTTTGTTAAAACTCCTTTAAGTCTTTTTCAAACAGTTTTATCAACGTGTTTTTATGCAGACTGAAAATATGCAAGTAAAGATGCAAAGTAAAAACACAAGGATTTTTATAGCGGTTATATGGATGAAAATCCTTTAGTCCACTCTTCCAAGTCACACAGATCTTGGGTTATACTAAAAACACACAGTAATCAATATACTCCACTTACGCCAAAACAACAAATGAATATGGCCGTAAGCTCACAATAGGAAATCACAAAGAAGCTCTTTTCAACAGAGTTTTATCACTTCACACAGATGGATAAACACTCCTCACAACACTCTAACAGTTTTCACTCAGAAAAAATGTATCTATCTTTGATCTTCAACTTCTGCTTTAGTCAACAAATGACGAAGCTGATGAGTGAGCTGTTTTTTAGCTTCTTGAGACTTAGAAAATTTTCTGCTTTGGATAATCTCTCTCAGATGTTGTGTTATTATTCTCTTCGTCTCTTTAGCTATTTATACTCACACGTTTGAATTATGTCCGTTGAAGTGAGACAAAATTCAAATCTCTTGATTTCTGGTCCTTAATTTCCGCGGACGGCTCTCTGCACAGTGATAGTACTGCAGATTGTACTTTCTGTCAGGCAGCATTTAATGCACCTAGCTGATACGAGGTTTTTCTTCAATCATATGCCATTAATATCCTCGGACTTCAGCATTTATTACTCCAGAGGCATTTATTACCGTTGGGAAGACTTCTTGATCCTTTATACTCGACTGCTGAGAGTGCAAGTCTGATGATGCCAATTTTGGCAAACACCCGCAATATCACTTTTACTCACTTTTTTGCATGGTTTGCAAACAATACATACTTCTAATTCTCTACTACTTTTAACTTTTTTTTTTAGATTTTTCATAATAAGCAAAAACACAAGTATTTGAAAACACCACAGCCGTAGTATCATTTGACTTCCAACATTTCTCTTCCCCGTGTCTTCTGGAGCAATTGCTGGTGGCTATCTAAGTGATTACATTCATAACATATGGGCATATTAAGTTGTAATAGAGATGAGGAAGATTGAAAATGGTGTTACCTTCTTCGGTCAGGGAATTAGGAGAAACTTGAGAAACATCAAATTTCTCACATTGCAGCAAGATGGGATGGTCATTGGTGAAATTAATGTGTCTGCCTTTTGCATCATATTCAATCACAATGGAAAGGTACTCCTGAATTGTTTGTGTTCAATCCCTGCAGCTGGAAAATTGTACTCCGCTAGCTGTCGAAGACTCCGCTGCCACTCAGCTTTTTATACCACAATTGTTGGCTTATTTACTCCGTTGTTACTGCTGAATATTCTGATGTTACTCAGCTGCCTACTAAGATGTTATAATACACAGCTGATTTAAATGTGTGTGTATCAATAAGCATACTCCGTGGAATTAGATAGATGAGAATTAGTGCAGTCAAATGAATTTGGATAATGTGCTTGGCATTCTAGTTCATGTCCTTGATAACTCTGTGAAAACAGTGTTATCAAGTCTATTTCCTTAACTCATTCGATTATTCTTATTAGAGTTTTGATAGAATCTTTAGGCAATTTTAGTTAGTTTTGTAATTTGTAGCTCGAGTCATTGATTTAATTGTTTTATGCATGAATTGGGATATTTTCTTATATATTGTGTTCATATTTGTAGGCCCGAGCTACTTTGGATCTAAGAACATGATTGGAAGCGAAGAATACCGAATTAAAGATCAAATGAAGTCAAGTAGTGCAAGAACGAAAAAGCTGTCAGAAATGTTATTATGCACTCCGAGGACCATAACTCTTTCAAGGAAGCTCCAATGAAGTTGAATTTCGACTATGATGTAGAGGAATGAGTTAGGTACACCACAGATTTTACGGATCTTGATTTGGAGTTCGGAGCTGAGAGTTAAGACACTTGCAAAACTGTCGCGCAAATCTGTCGCGATTTTCAGCGGGCTTTTAAGGGAATTCTTGGACCCAAAGTCTCCTACTTGGACTCAACTTGGTAGATCTATTTAAGGACTTCTAGGTCACGAAATTACACATCTTTGATCAGCTCTAAACATACTTTTCTTATAGAATTTACCTACAACATCAAAGATCTACTTGGAGAAAGATTGAAGAAGAAAAGAGAGAAGTCCTGAAGATCACCCAAGCAAGAAGAACGCAATATTAAAGATCTTTATCTTGGATTCATCGTTTTGTCTATAAAACCACATGAACTCAGATTTGTTTTCCTTTATTATTTTCTTCTTATATTTATCATGAACTAATAAAATTGAGAATCATTATTAAATAAAAGAAATCTGGTTCTAATGAAATCTTTCTGAACTAAATCAGTTGGGATTTCATTGTATGGTGTGAGACCAATGTCTTCAACCAAAGATTTGTTGATATATTTGACCTCTTGTTTGTCATTAGGATCATTCTTTAAATGAATATTTGAAGGTGCAATATTTGAAACAAGCACGGATTTGAATGGTAGTTCTGGAAGATTTTGAAGTGGTGAAAATCTGTTTGAACTCGAAGGGGGTAAATTTGAAGGTGTTTTGGGAGGAGGTGGTGGTGCTTTAGGATTTATGGTTTTTATGAAACTATGTTACTTTGATTAGTTTTATTGGATTATTCGTAGTTAGGGGCAATTCTTGTGTTTGATTTAATTTCGTTCTCTATGCTTACAACTTGACTGATCACCTAGTTGTTAGATTTAATATTCTTTTTGAACTTGGAAAAGGGAGATTAGGATTAGATAGGAAATTGAATAGTAAACGTTTCTTAGTATAGGAATATACTTAAGGCGTTTATACCCGTTACATGAGGTTCGTGTTTAATGCTTTGTGTTATTTATGAATCACCTAGGAATAGGATCGATTTGTATAATACATTAGGTTCTTATGTAATTCGGAAGATACGTAGGAATATACTTGAATCCTCGGGTAGCACTCTTGTCACCACAATAACTACGAAAATATCAATTGGGCAATCGATAGATGACATAGTGGATTACAAACCTAGGTTTCTCTTCTCATCATTCGAACTCGATCCAAGTACTTAGGTTAGTTAATTCATTTAGTTAATTTAGTTAAAACTCCAAAACTATATTTGAATTTGGAATCGATTAAAAGTAAATTAGGAATTGGAATTGGTAAATATTTAATCAAGTCCCTGTGGAGACGATACTCTTATACTTACTCTTTATTACTTGTTCGATACGTGCACTTGCGTTTATTTGCGTGTGTAAATTCCGCAACAAGTTTTTGGCGCCGTTGCCGGGGACTTGCAACATTTGTTTGCCAATTTTTATTTTATTTTTTTTATTTTTCTTTTGTTTGGTTCCTAGTTAGTTATTCTTTTTCTTGTTCTCTTCATTTGGTATGAATAATAGCAGTTATCATTGGCTTAATGAAGGAACGACTTGTGTGTATTGTGCAGGTGAACACTCGTACGATCGTTGCCCACTGAATTCAAATTCATGGTTATACGTGGATCAATTTCAGGATAGTCAGTATGGTCAGAATATTCACCCCAACAACTACAATTCAGGGTGGGGGACTAACCCAAATGTTCCATGGAGCGATGATCTGGGGAGTAATCAATACACAAACTTTATGATGACCAACTCGTTCATACCTCCAAGCTATCAAGAGTATTCTCAGCCACCACCAACAGAACCAAGTATTGCATTTATGATAGCATTCACCGATTGTATGGAGGAGATGAAAAAGATAGGATCTGAAATGGAGGCAAGAAATTTAATTATGGGTAAACCTGGAGCTAACTCATTTCAAGCTCAACCAGTGAATATGACTCATAACCCAGAGGTTTACTGTATCATTTGTGAAGGAGAGCATCCGTACGAAAATTGTCCTTCAAATTCAGAGTCAGCGTGCTATGTGGGAAATAATTGAAACAACCAAGGTTATAACCCCTATTCTAACAGCTATAATCCCGAGTGGCGAAGCCATCCTAACTCTTCATGGGGCAATAATCAGCACGCTGGACAGGGATCAAACAATGCCACAACTCAGCAACAGCAAAATCCACCTGGATCTCAAGGTCAACTAAAACAACCACTAGTGGATAACAAACTGTCGCTAGAAGAAACGCTGAAGCAGTTCATAAACCATACAAATGCATCTCTTCGAAACCTAGAAACCCAAATGGCTCAATTAGCTCAAGATAGGCAACACAAACCTCAAGACTCACTCTTGAATGAAGAGGATAATTCGATGTTATCAGATACTAAGCCGAGCGAGACAAATTCTCTTATTGTTGTGAGTGAAATAGAGCAGCCGCATAGCAATAAATGGACAAGTTTCGATGTTCGTCATAACGAGGAGATCCCGGATGCAGAAGAAAAGATCTTAATCATTCCGAAGGACGAAGACATCAAGGGAGACACCGAACTCGAAAACTCAGTGATGTTGATAGATGTGATTGAGGTAATGGAGATAGAGGAGGATACAATTGAATTTATCATACCTCCAATTTATAAGTCAAAAGGCGATGAATCTTATTTTGGTGTGGATGAGATATTATTGAGAGATACGCAAAAAGGAAGGGTTGATGATAAAACGAAGTACAATATGCATACCCATCCTCAAAGCGTGACTTGGATAAGAGTTGGTAAAGATTACAAGAGATTTGAACCTGGGGATAGAGCTTGTCGATTCGATACGAGGTTCAAATTTGTCCCAATTGAGCTTATAAGGGAAAGATCAAATTTCGGGACAACAAAGAAAGCAAAAAGGCCTGGACTTATGCTTGATCCAGATGGTACCCTATTTGATTATTGGCCACCTTAAAAGGGAAGTATCAAAGTCGAGCTAAGGACTTAAACCTAAGCGCTTCTTGGGAGGCAACCCAAGCTTTTATTTGTTTTTGTTTTTGCGTTTTTTGTTTCGTTTTGTTTTAGTTTTAGTGTGATCTGTGGTGTTTTGTCGGGTTTTGCAGGCGTATTGCGGTGCAAGGTAACGAGGAGATGAATATTTCGTGGACTGGGGCGTTTTGGAGAAGAAGAATAATCAAGTCATGGCACAATTTAAGCCAGACCATGGCTCAATTTTAAACAAAAAGAGTGAATAAATTCCAGAAGCTTGAAGCCATGGCACAACTTGAGTCAGGCCATGGCTCAATTCTTGAACAATAAAGTGAACAAATTCCAGCAGCTTTAAGCCATGGCACAACTTGAATAAGGCCATGGCTCCATTTCAAGTGCAAGAAAGAGTAAATTTCCAGAATCGAAAGGCCATGGCTCAAATTGGATCGAGCCATGGCCTAAAAAAAAAAAAAAAAAAAAGACTTTCTCTCCAACTTGCCAAATTTCAAAATCAACCCAATCATTCATCCCTAACAAATCAGCCGCCGACCAACACCACCGCGCCGCCGCCCGTCCTTCCCCCAAGCAAACAGCAGCCGTCACACCTTCCTCTCTTCAAGCTAAAGCAACCTCGCCGAAACCCTCATCTTCCTCAGCCGCCCGCGCCCAGAAACCCCAAAGCCGCGACCTAGTTCCACGCCACCAACCTCGCCCGCACCTTCATCTCCCTCAGACCTAACCTCGCCACCAACCGCCAACCCAGCCACGAACACCAGTCGCACCCAGCCCAAACAGCCGCACCCAGCCGCGCGACCTGCATCTCTCCAAGCAGCGAGCAGCGCCACCTCCACCCACCCAGCCGCGACAAAGCCGCCCAGAAACCCTAACCCGCCGCCCCTTACACAAAACAGCCACCAGCCCAAATCTGAACGCCGCCGCGGCACCTCGATCTCAGTTGGACATCTCTCAAGGACCGGTAACAATTGATTTTTACCTTTCTAGGTTCGTTTCTTGATTTCGATTTCGATTACTAGTTTGAGGGCTTGTGTTGCTATTCTTGGATTTTGATGTATGATTATTTGCGGATTGTGGAGGAACGGGCTCTTGAACGTAGTGTCTACTTGGATCGTCGCTTGATTGTGTGGGTAGATGAGATTGATTATATTTTCGGTTTCGGTGTGATACTTGTGAATTGATTGTTTTGGTGGAGTGAACCAAATGGTACCACGAAGTCGAGCGGTCCCGAGGATGATGCGTAGGATGGACAGACATGCAGGAGACTGACAGACACAGCTTCGTAGGGACGTATTCTTTTCACTATTCTCTGTTATATTTTGTTGGTGGTTGTCTTTCTGTCTGCATGTGCATATTCTCGTTTTTCCTGTTTGGTTAATCTGGCATGTTTCAACTCGTGTGTTTATGTCACAGTGAGGACACTGTTTGTTTTAAGTTTGGGGGTGAGGTCGCATTTACTTCGTGCATGCTAGGTCAACTTTGACTAAATTTTTTGAAATTTTATGTGTTTTTGAATGTTTTTCCTGCACATTTTAAGCACGAATACATAATCAAGAATTTAGGATGACGTTAGAGAATTATAGTTAGAATAGAGCTTAAGAAATCCTTTCTTGACTACATGATCTCTAGATTCGAGGGTTAAAATGTTAAGGATCTAAGTGATAGTTTTGCCTAAGTTTGGGGGGAAGGATAACTTTAACAAGAACCAAATGAAGCAAATAATTGAAAAACTATAAGTTGAATTCAAAGAAAATAACCTCAATTGTATGAGACCTGAAAAACCTCATCTCTTGAGACTTATACTTGCACTCCTCTAACTTGACTGCGATAAGATGAACGAAATATGGGTGCATCGACTTAACTATTCTACTATTCTGCATTCCTCTATTTTGACTGCTTCTTTAGAACGAGTTATGAGTGTGAGTGGTGCTAAATATACTTAAGTTATGATCATTAATGAAGAAAGTGCTAAGTGAAAGTTCAAACTTAAAGGATTCCATAACTTCGACTAAACGCTTTGCTAGAACTTAGTAATTAGTATGATAACCTGAGAAAATAGAGAATATGTTTGGCAATTTAGGAATTCATGCAATTAGGCTCAATGATTTCGAAGCTATAGTGATCTAAGTGATTCCGACATTCGCGTTTTATGTATATACACACACACAGGAATTACATGATAGAATGTATAAAGTTTTGAAATTGATAGTAGTTTGACTTGGGATGCATAATTGTAAATGTCCGTGTCGCCGTTTAAGTTTTTGTCATTACTCGAGGACGAGTAATAGTTTAAGTTTGGGGGTGTGATAACTCTGTGAAAACAGTGTTATCAAGTCTATTTCCTTAACTCATTCGATTATTCTTATTAGAGTTTTGATAGAATCTTTAGGCAATTTTAGTTAGTTTTGTAATTTGTCGCTCGAGTCATTGGTTTAATTGTTTTATGCATGAATTGGGATATTTTCTTATATATTGTGTTCATATTTGTAGGCCCGAGCTACTTTGGATCTAAGAACATGATTGGAAGCGAAGAATACCGAATTAAAGATCAAATGAAGTCAAGTAGTGCAAGAACGAAAAAGCTGTCAGAAATGTTATTATGCACTCCGAGGACCATAACTCTTTCAAGGAAGCTCCAATGAAGTTGAATTTCGACTATGATGTAGAGGAATGAGTTAGGTACACCACAGATTTTACGGATCTTGATTTGGAGTTCGGAGCTGAGAGTTAAGACACTTGCAAAACTGTCGTGCAAATCTGTCGCGATTTTCAGCGGGCTTTTAAGGGAATTCTTGGACCCAAAGTCTCCTACTTGGACTCAACTTGGTAGATCTATTTAAGGACTTCTAGGTCACGAAATTACACATCTTTGATCAGCTCTAAACATACTTTTCTCATAGAATACACCTACAACATCAAAGATCTACTTGGAGAAAGATTGAAGAAGAAAAGAGAGAAGTCCTGAAGATCACCCAAGCAAGAAGAACGCAATATTGAAGATCTTTATCTTGGATTCATCGTTTTGTCTATAAAACCACATGAACTCAAATTTGTTTTCCTTTATTATTTTCTTCTTATATTTATCATGAACTAATTCTTTAGGATCTAGGGTTTTTATGAAACTATGTTACTTTGATTAGTTTTATTGGATTATTCGTAGTTAGGGACAATTCTTGTGTTTGATTTAATTTCGTTCTCTATGCTTGCAACTTGACTAATCACCTAGTTGTTAGATTTAATATTCTTTTTGAACTTGGAAAAGGGAGATTAGGATTAGATAGGAAATTGAATAGTAAAAGTTTCTTAGTATAGGAATATACTTAAGGCGTTTATACCCGTTACATGAGGTTCGTGTTTAATGCTTTGTGTTATTTATGAATCACCTAGGAATAGGATCGATTTGTATAATACATTAGGTTCTTATGTAATTCGGAAGATACGTAGGAATATACTTGAATCCTCGGGTAGCACTCTTGTCACCACAATAACTACGAAAATATCAATTGGGCAATCGATTGATGACATAGTGGATTACAAACCTAGGTTTCTCTTCTCATCATTCGAACTCGATCCAAGTACTTAGGTTAGTTAATTCATTTAGTTAATTTAGTTAAAATTCCAAAACTATATTTGAATTTGGAATTGATTAAAAGTAAATTAGGAAGTGGAATTGGTAAATATTTAATCAAGTCCCTGTGGAGACGATACTCTTATACTTACTCTTTATTACTTGTTCGATACGTGCACTTGCGTTTATTTGCGTGTGTAAATTCCGCAACAGTCCTTGAGGAGAAGGACCATTTTATGGGGGCGGATTTGTTGCATGCCAAAAATGTGGAATGGAGAATACGCTTTCTTAAAGAGGGGCGTTTTCGTTATTTTGCAGAAAGTTTGGGGTGTTTTAATAATTTGACAGAAAGTTAGAACTTGATAAATTGGGAATGGGAAGTGAATAGGATGGAGTTTTGAAAAATGTTCAGCTGGTATCTTCTTCCCCAACCTTCTCTCTGTATTTTCCTCATTTTGTGTGAGACTGGTTTGATTTTGTCCATCTCCATTTCATGTCTACGGAGATCACAATTTCAGATTGATTGTGTCCGATTGATTAGGTTCAATCCTACGCGATCCTTACTATATTCATTGTAATTCGTAGCTTAGTTTGTAATTGAAGTTTGGAATTCCTTTCGATCCATGGCTTCCTATTATGATACGCATCAAAATATGGGAAGGTACAGGACAATGAGAAGGAAAAAAGAGACTTGGTCTCACTTTCAATGAATCATCTCTTGCAATTGTGAATGATTATCACCTTCCTTTGACACCCGAAGAGTCAAGAAATTATACCAATGTACCATGGAAAGTTAGTCTCTGATTTTGTTATTTTTTGTTATTAACTTATTACACTTTATGATTTTGTGAGATGCAATTGTGTTTAGTGTAACTCATAACTATAACTGCCCCAATGAAATATGCGAAATTTGTACTAAACTACCCGTGAAATATTTAGTGCATAGAATCCCCCCGATTATTATATATTCAGCATGAAACCCTCCATCTGTTTATGGGGGATTTTGTACCGAATATGTAGTAATACAGGTGATTCTATGCAATAAATATTTAACGGGGTAGTTTGTGCAAGTTTGGCATATCACAAGGGTGGTGGTTGTTGCTAGAATGCTAGCTCTAGATACGTTTACGAGTTTTAGTATTTGGATTAAGTATCGCATCATGAAGAATTTGTTTATTGTAATGAGGATAAAAGAGAAACTTTGATTGCATAATTTATTGCAACTAAATAATCATTCCCTTTTTCATGCTGAGTTTTTGTGTAGGTTTATTTCAACTTTTTTCATTTTAATATAGGTGGCTACAGGCTAAGGCACTTCCTGGTGCTGATCGTCTTATTAAACATCTTCACGAGCATGGAGTTCCATTTGCACTCGCTTCAAATTCTTTGAGGAAAAACATTGATGGAAAAATATCACATCGTGATGGTATGTTTTCTTTTACGTTTCCAATATATTTGCTAACAATATCCATTCTCTATAGTCTATATATGTTCTAGTATTTGTTCATAGAAGTCTTGTATTTTTACATGTCATCTTTGTCATGGGTGTATGTTGTACACAATTTGATAAGAAACTATTAACAGCGGTGATATTAGTAATCCACTTAAAAAGGCAACCTTGAAGTTAATTACTACTAGACTAAACATCCCAAGCCTAACATGTAATATTTTTTCCAGTTGAACTGGCACATATATTGCTCCATTTTTCATTTCTTCTTTTTCTTTTGATGTAATTCTCACCACTTTAGTTGCAAAAAGATAATATTTTAGAGGCAGAAATTTTGGGGGTTGCAAATGTATAATTGCTAGAACTATTACTTAGTGATATTATGGCATATGTTCTAGATTTACATCGATAAACGAGGCATTTACATTCTCTTCCCATTTTCTTAGGCACATATATATGGACAAACTTATTATGAATATGAAAAATTGAATAGAAACTCTTTAGCTATGATATACAGTTGTGCTAATATATATGTTTACTTTTTTTGTATGATTCCAAAGTTATATTTAAAGCCAAGTTTGAGCTTTAATGTTTCTAAGGCATTGTAGTTATTGGTTTCTTTGTTTCGGTATATATATAGGTTGGAAAGAACGTTTTGCGGTATTCTTGGAGGCTGCAAACAGAATGGGAGTCGATCCATCACATTGCCTTGTGATCGAAGACTCTGTATGTTTAAAATTATAGTGATACTTATTGCTTTTAGTGTTATTTGTCTAAGAGTCTCTAATGAATTTTTAAAAGTTCAATTTCGATATCTGAACTCCTAAGGAGAATAATATTTTGGTTAGGAGAAATGCAAATTTGGGTGAACATTTTATTTTTGTTAGGCACTATTATTCATTTCTAATTTTTATTTGAACTTCCATGTTTAGAAACCGTCACTTCGACTGTACATTTCTTATTTATGTATACATATAGGCTCCTCTTCTCACACTGCTACATAAGTACATATTAACTTTGATGATTGCAGAGATCGGATCAACAATGCTTTGCCTATCGAACCAATTAATCTATATGGTGTCTTTAGCAATGGTCTTCGAGAATTATATTATATATCCCTTTTTCTGTGAAGTTACATGTATCATATTTTCTGTGAAGGTGTTCAATCAATGCACTATAAATAATATTTTTGTTTTAACAAAATTTGTATATTTTCTTTATTGTACTTGAGATTGTGCGATCTATGTTTCCAAAAATACGTTTTTCTTTTTCAGATAACGGACCCTCGGTTCTTCCCGATCAAATATGGGGACTCTACATAGGATGGGCCAAATTTGATGGACATAAGGTCTCGAAAGCTGTCATAAGCCTTGGTAGGAGCCTTGGTTGTTGTAAATCTAGGAAGAATATTGTAAGTATATTTCTTATTGCACTAAGTATATTGTATATGCTTTTTGCTTATTAATCACAAATGATCTTACTTCTTCATGACGTAAGTTTGTAACATCATAAGACAAATTTCAATGGCATTGTTCTTTTTATGTTTAATTCTGTACTTATCTTTCCCCATATGCTAATATAAATCTTTCAAAACTCCCATGATCTCGACTCCTTTTACTCTATAAGCAAGTATGCATACTCGATGGGAACGATGGAAACGAATATGCTGCTGAAAGTGCCCCGTAACTTTAGCCAGATATGGAAGATCATTTATTAATTATTACTATTAAAATTTTCACTGTTTAACACTTTGAAAATTCAAGGTAGAACCAACAGAAAATCAAAAAATTGAGGGTGGAATCCACTAGAACGTACTGAACCCTTAGTAGCTATTGTTGACACGGCTTTTGTCTGAGTCAAGCTATTAGGTAATCTGTCATTGTACTTACTAAATTATGTAGTATATAAACTAAGCTACTCTAATGTCTTTTGTGTGATCCAACTCACAATTCACACTAAATTAAACTCAACAAAAATAATGGGAAAACAAGCAACCATTTTTCTTATTTTCTTCTACCTGATGGAAGTTAATAGCTCCACTGGTGATGAGCATTCACTTCTAGCCATCAAATCCCACATAATTACATCCGACCCGAACAACACTTTGGCATCCAACTGGTCACAAGGAACCTCATTCTGCACCTGGATTGGCATCACATGCAGTCGAAGGCGCCCCAGAGTCACGGCCCTTGATCTCTTCAACATGGGCTTACAAGGAACCATTGCAAAAGAAATTGGAAATCTCTCATTCCTCAAATACTTAAGAATTAGTAATAATAGTTTCAAGGGCGTAATCCCTGATGAAATTGGACACTTGCGACGCCTTCGCTGGATACGAATGTCATTTAATCAACTTACTGGTGAGATCCCACTTAGCTTCAGATTCTTAACCAATCTTGAATGGTTAAGTATTGAATATAATCATCTGGCTGGTACTATTCCATGGAGTATATTCAACATTTCCTCTTTGCAGACAATAGGTTTTACGGGAAATCAACTTTATGGAACTTTACCTAATGATATGTGCTACCATTTATCAAAATTGGAGGGGTTATACCTTTCAAATAATCAATTAAGTGGAGATATTCCAACAAGTTTGTCTGCTTGTTCACAACTCAACACACTTTCTTTGGCATACAACAATTTCAGCGGAAGGATACCAACGCATATGGGAAACTTGTCACAACTTCAAAGACTCTACTTAGGTTCAAATAAATTATCAGGTGAGGCATGTCTCTTCATCATATCATTTGAAAATTACTATACTCTTCATAAAATAATAAAGCAATGGGATTTTAGCCAAAAACTAAACAAATAAAGAAATAAAGAGGAATGCTTAATTGACATATGATTGACGGATTTTTGCAAATTGGAAATTCACATTACAAAAAATTCACTAATTGAGGTTATGACCAATTTGTTATTGAAATCCCCCCATTTTTTTGAAAACTTGTACAAAATTACCATGTGTTATATTTATAGCATTAAATCCCCTTATGTTTTCATAAACTTCGCACACGCCCTTCGAAAATTTAACGAAATTGAACGGAAGAGGGATTTCTTGCAGATTTTTACAAATATAAGGGAATTTTGGTGCAATAAACTTAGCATATGGTATAACTTAAGACAACTTACAAATTTCCCTATTGGTTCGAGAACTTAATTATCAATCTTTCAATACCTAAACTTTTATCTTTAATAGGTACTATTCCACCTTCAATTGGTAATCTGTCAAATTTGAACTTATTGGGCTTCTCAGACAACAATTTTGAAGGTACAATCCCCTCACAAATTGGTCATCTATCCAAATTAACAAGACTGAATATAGCAATAAACCAATTCAAAGGTGAACTTCCCTCTTCTGTGTTCAACCTCTCAAGATTACATACACTTTCACTTACCAAGAACGAATTAACCGGCATCATTCCTTCTTCCATAGACAAAGGGCTTCCAAATCTTCAATATCTCTATCTTGGGATGAATCGATTTTCAGGAAATATCCCAAATTCAATCTCAAATCTCTCGTCACTAAGCGCTTTTAGTATTACCTTTAACTCGTTTACTGGACACATACCGATCAATCTTGGGAACTTACGATCACTACAAGTACTTGGATTAGGGAGAAATCAGTTCACAAATGATCTATCCATACCCGAACAAGAATTTCTTACATCCTTGTCCAATTGCAAGAACCTTACATCCTTAATGATTAACGGTAATCCTATAACCGGGCCCCTACCCAAGTCATTAAGCTCGAGCAATATTTCTGCATCTCTTGAAAAGTTTGTGGCTGGAAAGTGCAACATCTCAGGCATGATTCCAAGTGAAATCGGTAATTTGAGCAGTTTGTTTTTGTTAAACCTTGGAGATAATAACTTGACTGGAATGATTCCAGAGACGTTAGGAAGTCTAAGAAATTTGCAGAGTTTATATATCTTTGGTAATAAATTGCATGGTCCAATACCAAATAGCTTTTGCAATCTCGAAAGTATATTTCGTATTAGTTTAGTGGAAAATAGGCTTTTTGGGCAGCTACCAAGTTGTTTAGGAAATCTCCTTTCATTGAGAAGGATTTATTTGCATGACAATTTCTTCAATTCTAGTATTCCATCGACTTTATGGTCTAGTAATCTGCTTGAAATGGTATCTCTGTCGCGAAATTTGTTTGAGGGTTCTTTGTCTGATGCAATCGGAAATATGAATAGTTTGAGGGGGCTTTATCTATCTGGAAACCAGCTTTCCGGAAGCATTCCAAGCAGTATAGGGGAACTGCAGAGTTTAACTAATATACAGTTGGATAACAATAAGTTCAACGGCTTAATACCTTCATCTTTGGGTAATATGAGAGCGTTGCAATATTTGGACTTATCCCAAAACAATCTATCTGGTTCAATTCCAATGTCTTTGGAGAATCTTACATATCTTGATTACTTCAATGTTTCGTTCAATGAACTTACCGGACAAATCCCAGATGGAGGATGTTTTAGGAACTTCACTTCAGAACTTTTCATAGGCAATAAAGGGTTATGTGGAGCATCTCGATTCAACGTCAAGGTATGTAAAGGGAATATGCCAAAATATTCACGAAGAAACTTACTTCTAAGATATATTTTACCACCAGTAGCTTTAATCATTCTCGTTGCAGCAGCTATAATGATTTACTTGTTTAAATTCCATGGTAAAAATTCAGCACTTTTATCTTTTTCCGAATCAAATTTTGGCTTCAAACACGAGAGGATCTCATACTACGAAATTCTACGAGCCACGGATAACCTTGATACAGAAAATTTGATTGGGAAAGGTAGCATTGGCTCGGTATACAAAGGAATGTTTTCAAATGAGATGATTTATGCAATTAAAGTTTTTGACTTAGACATGCAAGGTTCATTTAAGAGCTTTGACACGGAGTGCCAAATCATGCGTAGCCTTCGTCATAGAAATCTTTTGAAGGTCATTACTTGTTGCTCGAATCTTGATTTTAAAGCTTTGGTATTCGAATATATGCCTAATGGAAACCTTGAGAAATGGATTTACTCTCCAAACTATTCTTTAAATATTTGTCAACGTTTAGGAATAATGATAGACGTGGCATCTGCAATAGAGTATCTACATCAAGGTAATTCATCACCGATTGTGCATTGTGATTTGAAGCCGAGCAATATACTTTTGGATGAAGATATGGTGGCGCGTGTGGGAGACTTTGGGATCGCAAAGCTTCTAACACATGATCAGAGAATGGCACAAACGAAAACACTAGGCACCATTGGATACATAGCACCAGGTATAAATGTTATAAATACTCTAAACTTTCTAGATCAAAACTTTCTGTAATTTCATAATTTTTAATATTAAAAGGCATAGAAAGAAGAAAAAGTTTTGCAAACCAACGTTTATAACAAACATAAAACAAAGAAATGTGGCCATTTAACTCCAAACCACTCAATAGAATTGTCACTTGCTATTATCCATGCTTAATTTAAGAGTGAAATATAAATAACTCATATGCTTTGCTTAACTAAAAAAAAAAAAAAAGAAAAAAAAAAACTTTGTGTTATTTTCATTTGAAAACCCCGTACTAACTTTTTATTCGCAAAAAACTTCCTTTCAAGTCGAAATGACAATTACACCCCATCAAAGAATGACAAAAACATCCCTATTCACCTTTAAATTGGCAATAATCCATCCGGTAACTTTGAAAATTTGCAACAACTCTCATGTCTACTTAAAAAATTAACAATAACCTCCATATGATTTATGAGGAACAGATGGATTTTTTTTTTTTTATATAATAGAAAAAGAACACAGGGGGATTTTTGCTAATAAAAATAATAACATGTCTTTTTTTAATTATTTGGCAAAGCAGAAGGGGTACTTTTGCATTTAGATCTATTATTTAAATTTGCTAATTTGATCTGATATGTGAATTTCGCAGAGTATGGATCAAGAGGATTAGTATCAACTTTCGTAGACATTTATAGCTATGGGATTTTGTTGATGGAAACATTTACGAAAAAGAGACCAACCGATGAGTTATTCTCAGGAGAGTTAACAATGAAGAGATGGGTATCCGAATCATTTCCCAACAGTATAATGCAAATTGTTGATACTGAATTACTAAATGCAGATGCTAACATTGAGGAGTGTTTGGTTTCAATCATGGAACTTGCCATTGAATGTACAACGAATTTACCAGATGAGAGGCCTAATATGAAAGATGTTCATGTGAGGCTCAAGAAGATCAATGTTAAAGTAACTAATTAAGGTATATAATATATTTGCTTGGAAATTGCTAATTAGAATCATAATAATTCAACTACTTTCTCCGTGATATTTTTCTGTATATTCAAATAAGAAATTCAAAAAAGTTTGTTCTTTTTTGAGCGGTTTGTCATTTTTCAGTGCAACATTTATTATAACACAAGGAATAAAATGACACATTTATGATAATACAAGGAGGTAAAGTACCTTATATAAAATGAATAGTTTTATCAATTCATTTTTTTCTTTAAGTTTAAAAATGTCAGATGCAATATGAAACTTTTATAAGATTATAAAGGGGTAAAACATTTTTTCTTTTAAATCGCGAGGGTGGGGGTGGTGAACATTATAGTATCACGGGGTAAAGCGCAACTAACTCTATTATTAATTAATTAAAGAACTTTCTTTTTGTTGCCACATTGTCACGTACTACATAGTCTCATGACTCACTTTACAATTTCAATTTGTTTTTGTTCCATTCCTCCATTACTTGTTAAGAGAATTTCACTTTTGGTACTACAAGTAACCCTATTTCAATATAAGTAAGACATGATTTTTCGATGAATTTCAAGGAACCCGTCGAAAAATCCATTGGAAAAAATGGCGTGGGAAAATTTTCGACGGATTTTTCGACTAGGGTTTTGTGATTTTTTTTAATTGTTTAAATTATATTATTGATATATAAAATTTATTAAATAGGATTATTAATAATTATGTAATTTAAAAATAATTCTTTTTTTAGATATATTAAATTTTATTTAATTACAAATATTATATGTAGAATCTGATTAATTTAAAAGATTTTCTTTCGAAATTAAAAATCCTAATAAGTTTAATTAATATTTTATATAAAATATTATTTATTTTATATATATTATATAGAAAATCTAATTAGTTTAACTTTTTTAAGAAATTTTAAAAACTTTATAAGTTTAATTGATATTTTTTTAGATTTTATATATAATATAATTTAATTTATTATATATAAAATCTAATTAGTTTAAGATATTTAATAATACTCCGTAATATATAAAGTTTATTAAATAGGGTTAATAATTTAATTATTTTTGTAATTGGGATTGAAATACTTCAAACTTGTGAATTTGTCGGTCAAAAAACATTTGGAGCAATATTTAACTATGGGACCAATTCGAAGTTCAATCAAAATTTTGACGGAAGTATTAAATGTGTAAAGTATCGTTAACTTTTGTTATGAAAGATTTTGTAACTTATGGTATCGTAACATTAAAGTAAGGTCACTTATGATACCAAAAATTAAATTATCTCCATTTCTATTTGTGGAGAAAATGCACGATACTCTCCTGTATGATGCGAAATCTACACAAAACTATATTGTGAAAAATTTTAGTTTCACCATACCCCCTATACCTTAATATTTTGTTAATCAATCTTTGTGTTTAATTCTACAATCTACATACATGGAGGAAAATATATATATTCAATAATATTGACAGAGCGCATGAAGATAACGGCTGCAGCGTTGAATTTTTCACCATTTTACAAAATATCTTTAACAAAAGTCTTGCAATGGGATACACATGAAGATAATTTCGTACCTTGATTGAGAACATTAAGGTTCTTCCTTTCTATCTTTGACTATTATTTCCACTTAATTGCATCTTCTGTTGATGTAGACAATGGGTTCCATCTTGCGGTGGAGAAGAGGGTGTGTGTGTGTGTAAGGAATTGGGTGGGCGAGGGCTAGGGGTATTAGATATTATTAAATTTATATTATGTAAAATCTTATTAGTTTATTTTTTTTTTTGTACAATATTATTTTATTTTCATTCTTAGAAATTTAAAAAATCTAATAACTTTAATTTTTTTTTTCTTGGAGCCTTGGTTGTTGTAAATCTAAGAGAAAAATTGTAAGTATATTTCTTATAGCACAGAGTACATTGTAAACGTTTTTTTTTTGCTTATTAATCACAAAAGCACTGTTCTTTTTATGTTTAATTCTGTACTTATCTTTCCCAATATGCTAATATAATTCTTTCAATACTCTCATGATCTCGACTCCTTTTACTCTATAAGCAAGTATGCATACTCGATGGCAATGACGAAAACGAATATGACACTGAAATGCATATAGTGCTTGTGGGATTCCTACAAAGATCAATTCGTGCGGTAAGCATTGAATTATATGCTCGATTTTACTGTCTTTAAAGTTTAAACGCTTATTAATTAGTTGTCACTTTGGCATATATTATACCTTAATCTTTGTTAATGAGCCTTTGTGATTAATCTATAATCTACATACATGCAGGGGAATATATTGAATAATCTGGACATAGTTGATGAAGATAAATCTAGTGCGGATGCAGCTTTGAATATGCCACCTTTTCCCAAAGAATCTTCAAGAAATTTCTTGCAAGGACATACAGATGAAGATAATTTTGCTCCTTGATTGAACACATCAAGGATTTTTTGTCTTTAAGTATATTAATTTCTAGTTAAATGCATCTACTGTTGATGTAGACAATGTCTAGATGAGTCAAGTAGAATAAAAATTTAAAATTACAATGAAACGAAGGATTTCGATATTAATTCCTAAATATTCTAACAAACGATATGGTGGCTCGTGTGGGAGACTTTGGGATCACAAAGCTTTTAACAAATGATCAAAGAATGGAACTGACAAAAACTTTAGGCATCATTGGATATATGGCACCACGTAAGAGTACTGTTCTACTCTTAAAATTGTTCATTGTTTTTTGTTCTTTTCCTTATATAAAGGTATTTTGTATCAAGCTACAATTTCTTGAAGTTCATTTAATCACGTATTCTGAATTTGTAGAGTACGGATCTGCAGGTATAGCATCGACTTCGGTTGATGTTTATAGCTACGGTATATTGTTAAAGATTTTCTGTTTAATTAGACTAAAATATCAAAATTGGGGGCAAGAGCTATAGCCTATAAGGCCTTATATAAATTGTGGCAGATTGAACGAATAAAAACAGTGAGTGGTATTCATGTAATCCATATTGGTACTTTTTTGTCTAATTTGCTTGACTTTCGATCCCCATCATTGTTTTATATAAGAGAGGTTTTCACTTTTCTCTCTAGTGTTAGGTATTAGTATGTGTACTGTTTGTGAAATTGGTTTTTTTTTTGTTTTTTTTTTCCTTCTTTCGAGTTTGGAATTGCTTTCATCTTGATGAAACATCTTCTTCACTCTACGATAATAGTGATGAATCTTTTCAGTTGTTTGTAATAAATTTGAAAAAGGTTAGTGACGTACGATTTCAAATTAGGCTATCTCCAGCACATCCGGAGAATATTCAGCGAGATGTCATTCTCCACCCTCGGGTGAACTTGCACCTTCCGGTGCATCATCTCCAAACGCTAGGGGAGAAAGGGATAATTAATTTCAAAAAAAAAAAGACTTGCCCACTCTCAATTCCAATTTATAATAATAATAACAATAATGTGAATAATAATAATAATATTTTTGAAAATTAATAATACCATTGATAATACTAATTATAATATTGAAAATGGATAATAATAATGAAATTAATTTTGATATTTATACATTTTTTATTAAATATTTGTACTTTTTTTATTAAATATATATCAATATTTTTAAATTTAATGCAGAAAATCGTAGTTAAAGATAATGTCTAAATTGTACATTTAAGATTTACAATTTAAGCTACACATGTTTATGCAACAAAGTTGTTAAATTACATTTAAATATGAAAAATCAATTTGCATAAAAAAAAAAAAAAAAAAAATCAATTTTTTAGTTAACTCTTACATAAACTTTACAAATGTACATGTCCACATATTTTATAATTTTTTTATTTTAAAAATAGTGTTTTCTAGTTATATAAAAACAATAACAAAATTTAAAAATAAATAAAAGAGGGAGTGGCTGGATGCGTTGAACAACACGTCCAATCTTAACATAACGTGTGAAGATAACGGATACAGCTTTGAATTTTCCAAAAAATATTTGACAAAAGTCTTGCAAGGGGATACACATGAAGATAATTTTGTACCTTGATTGAACACATGAAGATAAACTTTTTTTTTAAGGTTATTTTTTCTTCTGTCTTTGACATTTATTTCCACTTAATATTGTTCCAAAAGGTGAAATCGCTCACCTCGGGCGCCCCTCACCCCCTGTCCGATGTTATTTCCGCTTAATTGCATTTTCTGTAGATGTATCTAGATGATGAACAATAAATTTATTATGAAACGAAAGATTTCAAATATTAATTTCTAAGTCTTCACATATGTAAACTTTTTTTGACTTCAATATTAAATATGCATCGTATGGTAAATTCTTGTTCAAATTTGGCTTGATCAAATATATCCAATCATCAAGCAAATGTCTTGCATTTGCTTTGTGATTGATCACTCTTCTGGGATTACATTTAATCGCAAAACAAACGTATTACACTTGCCATATAATTACATTGAATTTGACCAAACCCTATGTGGGTAAATTTTTTCATAAAAACATGTAATCGACGCATTCAGTTATCTACTAGGCTAATATTCAAAAGTTAATAATGTTTACCACAATGTTTTCTGCAAGAGTGAGTAACTAAGCTTTGTTTGCCTGGGTTTTAATTCTTAAAGTAGTTTCAGAAATGTTTTGTAATATTGTTTATTTGGGTTTGTGGAAATTGTTTACGAAATAAAATTTTGTAGTTTTTAGAGTATGGAAATAAGATATATAGTGTAAGAAATCGCAGCGGATCCCCTGTCCCAAAACGGTGTCCCAAAATTTTGTCACATTTTTATCAGATCGACACGTGTCAAACTAAAATACTATTTACCACACATGATAATTTTTTCTGAACTTCTCCATCTTATCACTTCCGAAAAGATAGCTGCAGCCATAGAACAAGGAATATTTATTTTGTACATCCCTGATATGGATGACGCCAAAAATTACTCCGGACAATATCAAATGGGTTCAAAACCACAAAAGTTTTATATGAATATATAAAAGGATATAAGAAAAGAATTATGTTTCTTTAATTTTATATCCAGCGTTTTCTAGATAAACCCCAATTTGAATTAATTAATTTTCAGAATTTATGAGTATTTCAACTAATCTGTTACTTACTTCTATACCCCAATAATTGAAATCTGCAGCAAGATACCCTCAACAAGATTTAAATTGGGAATTCTCCGTGAGGGATGAATGTTGCGTACGTATGTTTGGTTTTGGATGTGATAAAATTGGGGATGAAGATTGAAAATAATGGATAAGATTTTATTAAGATTGGCGTTTCCATGTTGGTAATGGAGAAAAATGAGATGGAGAAGATGATAGATTAGAAATAATCAAGTGTAGGTGCAAATAATTTTATTTGACAAGTGTCAATCTATTATAAATGTGACACAATATGGGACAACCCACTTGGGACAGGGGATCGATCGCCACAATTTAGACATTATCTATAAATATGATTTTTTTGCATTAAATTTAAAAATATTGATACATGTTTAAATATTTAATTAAAAAAAAGTATAAATATTTAATAAAAAATGTATAAATATCAAAATTAATTTTATAATTATTATTATTATCCATTTCAATATTATAATTAGTATTATCAATTGTATTATTAATTTTCAAAATTATTATTATTATTATTTAAATTGGAATTGATAGTGGGCAAGTTTTTTTTTGTTTTTTAAATTAATAATCCCTTTACCCCCTCTGGGAGGTGCAAGTTCATCCAGGGGTAGAGGATGACATCTCGGAAATATTTCTCGGATGTAATTTGAAATCGTACATCACAACTTTTTTCAATTTTATTAAAAACAATTGAAAAGATTCATCACTATTATTGTAGAGTGAAAAAGATGTTTCATCAACATGTAGGCCTCCAAACTTGAAAGAGGTAAAAAAAAAAAAAAAAAAAAACTAATTTCACAAACAGTACACATACTAATACCTAACACTAGAGAGAAAAGTGAAAACCTCTCTTATATAAAACAATGGTGGGGATCGAAAGTCAGGCAAAGTAGACAACGATTACCACTACTACAAAAACTTAAATTTCCAACCGACATTTCAATCGAAAATGGGTAAAAATCGGTTGCAAATTTGAATTTCCAATCAATTTTGCAACCAAAGACATCGGTTGGAAAAACCTCCATTGGACTTGAGTTTGTAACCGAAATTCCAACCAAATATTTTTCCAACCGAATGTCCAACCGCCTCCACACTCGGTTGAAATATTTCTCAAACCGAAAACTTTCGGTTGGTATCTTTCCAACCGCCAATATTCGGTTGGAATATTTCCAACCGAAAATAACCAACTTATTATTTTCAGTTGGAATTTCTTTTTTTTTTTTTGGGAATTTATATATATAATCCAATAAATAAATTTCAATTCTAATATACACAATTCAAAATTCATAATCCATACACATTTTCATAACACAATCCAAAACCAATTTTCATAACACAATCCAAAATCAATTTTCACAATTCATACACATTTCAATTTTCATAAACATAATAAAAAAACATAATTCATAATCCAAAAACTACACAACTAAAACTAAAGTGGAATAATCCACAATCCATACTCCAAAAACACCTAAGTATTACAATTCAATCATCATTTTGGTTCTCCGATTGTTTATCTTGAGACGGTTCATGATTTGGATGTTGCGGGGGCCTAGGGCCTAGAATTGGTAAATTATAGTAAAGAGGAACATTGTTCGGCCGAGACATATCCATAAAATTGAGATTTGAGATACCTTGGGATGCCTGACTCACGATGTGCGAAATTCCCCCAAGAGATATGGATTACATGAATTATGGGTTTTTTGCAAGTTAACTCCCTGTGAAATAAAAATAGGCAATTTAACTCCCTGTGAAATGAATAATGAGCAATTTACCTCCTTGTGATATAAAAATAGGCAATTTACCTCCCTGTGAAATGAAATAATGAGTAATTTACCTTCTTGTGATATGAATAAATAAGCAATTTAGAGGGAGGCAATGTGCTTCTTTTATAAGAACACAGGGAGGCATTTTGCCCTTTTTATTATCACAGGGAGTTAAATTGCCTATTTAGGATATCATAGGGAGGTATTTTGCCCTTTTATTTATCACAGGGAGTTAAATTGAATATTTAGAATAACACAGGGAGTTAATTTGCTATTCACTCCATGAATTACACTCACTGTTTTATTCATTCAATCTGCCACAGTTTATATGAGGCCTTATGGGCTATAGCTCTTGTCCAATTTTGATATTTTTTAGTCTAAACAGAACATCTTTAACAATATACCATAGCTATAAACATCAACCGAAGTCGATACTATACCTGCAGATCCATACTTTACAAATTCGGAATACCTGATTAAATGAACTTCAAGAAATTGTAGCTTTATACAAAATACCTTTATATATGGAAAAGAACAAAAAATGAAGAACATGTTGGAATTTATATTCTATATGTGAATAAAATTAGTTGAAAGTAAGGTGTTGGATAAGGATGAAGATGAAGGCTCTGAAGACAATTTGTAAAGGGAGGTTTTGAAGGATTCCAAAACTTCAAGATTGGCTAAGTATGGAGTAACTTAGCTGATGATCCCTTAGAAGAAATTTGACTAAGTAATGAAGACATCAGAAGAGTCAAAATTTCAAGGTCCAAGACTTCTGATCTGCTGAAGTAAAGTTATCAGACTGATGAAGATCAGCTGACTCAAATCAGATTTGTTCAAGTTTGAGATCAGCCGAGTTCGCCATCAGACGTGTACTTTCGTCAGCCAAGTGAAGAAGATCATGAAGTGTTCCCAACGGTAATAAATGCCCCTTGGAGTAATAAATGCTGAAGTACAAGGTTATTAAAGACAAATGATTGAAGAAATGCTTCGTATCAGCTGGGTGCATTTAATGCTGCATTTAATGCTGCCTGCAGAATAGTACTGTTCATAGTACGGACAGACTGCAAAAGAGCCGTTCGCGGATTTTAAGGACCAGTACTCGAGGAATTTGAAACTTGTCTTTCTTCAACGGACATTTTTCTATCCTCAAGTATAAATAGCTGAAAGAGACGAAGAAGAAACAAGCAACACACTTTCTGAGAGAAATTTCCGAAGCAAAATTCTTTAAGTCTCAAGAACAGCTCACTCATCAGCTGAGTCATTTGTTGACGAAAGCAGAGTTGAAGAATCAAGAAAAATACATCTTCTGAGTGATTTTGTAAACAAGAGTGTTGTGCGGAGTTGTGATCCATCTTTGTGAGTGATCAAACTTCAGAGAATAGGTCTTCTGTGTGATTTCCTATTGCGAACTTGTGGTCGTTTCATTTGTTGTTCGACGCAAGCAGAGTATACTGTAAACTTAGTGATTATAGTATAACCCAAGATCTATGTGACTTGGAAGAGTGGACTAAAGGATATTCAAATCCATATAACCACTATAAAAATTACTTGTGTTTTTACATTGCCTTAAATCTGCATATTTTCCGTTTGCATAAAAACACATTTAAGTTAACTGTTTGAAAAAGAGTTAAAAAGGATTTTATAAAACTGGGGAAACATTTTTCAAACTACTAAGACTACTTGTGAAAAACACTTTGAAAATCCGCTGCAAGTACTCTAAGTATTAAAACTGATTTTAGCAAAATCAGCTAAGTAATAATCAGACGAGTGGTCAACAAGGCTGTTCAAAGATTTGTTCGCGAACAGAACTGTTAATAACTAATCTGATCAGCTTAGTCTGTTCAGTTAAGAGCAAAAGTTTTAAAGTTAAATTTGAAGAAAATTTTTAAAGAGGTTTATTCACCCCCCCCCCCCCCCCTCTAAACCTCTTCTGACCACTTGGGACCAACAAGTGGTATCAGAGCAGGTGGTTCATTTGAATCAGCTGCCTGATCAACGAGCTTGATCCAAGTGTTTTTCAAAGGTTTTCAAACTTTTTCAAAAGAGCATATTTTTGAAAAATCAAAACTTTTTGAAAAATGGATTGTATCAGTCATGTTCCCCACATTGCTGGTATGTCCTTTGAGGACTGGAAGATTAGAATGGAAATCTTTCTAGCAGCCTATAATGACAACATGTACACATGTATCATTAAAGGTCCATTCAAATTCACCAAGACCATTATAGTTGATGAAGCCGAACTGGTGGTGGAAAAAGATCTGACAGAGATGACAGCCGAGGAAATAAAGCTGTTCAATCTGGATAAAGTTGGCCGTTTCATCATGACCAAAGCCCTGGATAATGATCGGTTTGACAAGGTCAAACATTGCAAAACTGCAAAGGAGATGTGGGACAAGGTTCGTGACATGAGTGAAGGAAACGACGCCATCAAAGAGCATCAGCTCAGTGTTGCCTTGGAAAAGCTGGACAACTTCAAGATGAAATCTGGAGAGACCATTGATCAGATGGATACCAGGTTTACCAGAACATTGAATGAAGTTCTAAAGCTGGGAAAGACCTTTACTGACAAGGAGATCACCGTCAGAGTTCTAAAGGCCCTGCCCCCCAAGTTCAATATGAAGGTGACAGCTATGGAAGAATCAAGAGATCTGGGGAAGATTTCTCTTACAGAGCTATTTTCTGTACTCAAGGCATTCGAGTATAAACTGCCTAGGATGGGTATTGAAGAAACCTCAACTTCAGGACCCACAGCTGCCTTAGTTGCTGCTGAAAACACCAGGAGACCAGCACATAGAAGTCAAGATGTGGACTCATCTGATGAAGCATCACTACTCAACAAGAAGGAGTACACTGCTGGAGATGTAGCATTATTGATGAACAACTTCAAGAAGTTCTATAAGAGAAAGATGAAAAACAAATACAATCATGCTGCTTCTACTTCTAAACCTAACTCTTCTTCTCAAGAAAAAGATGATTATAAAGCAAAACTAATGTGTTACAACTGCAGGAAATTGGGACATTTCATCAGGGACTGTCCATATCCAAAAGCAGAGAAATACACTGAGGAAGAGAAGAGAATCAGAAAGGAAAGAAAGCATCAAAGAGGAAAAGCAATGGTAGCTGAAGCAGAAAAGCTTGCTGCTGTCTACTCATCTGATTCAGATTCAGACACGTCTGATGAAGAGAAACCTGCTCTCCTCTGCCTGATGGCTAAGGAATCTGATGACTCCGAGGATGAGGTAACTCCTCCGGAAAATGAACTATTTAATTCTCTAGAGCAAATGATGTTGAACAATACTACGATTGCTGGAGAATTTGTTAAGCTTAAGGAAGAGATGAGCTTGCTAAAAGAGCAAAATAACTCACTGAAACTTAAAGCTGAAAAGCCTAAAGAATCAGCTGAGTATAAACAGCTTGAGCAAGAGCATGAATCTCTGAAAGCTGAATGTGAGGTCTATAAAGGAAAAATCATGGAACTTGAGAAAATTATCGAGTCTCATGACAAGTCAACTGTTGCATCCATGCCTACATCTAGTAAACAGGAGACACCTTTAGAAAAGGATAAATTAGAATTGAATCATACTGAAAAATTCATATCTGCTGACAATAGTAAGGTCATTCTGTATGTTCAAACTTCTAAACCTACCTCATCTGAGAAAGTGGTAAAGGAGAAGAAATCTCCTAAGGCTAAAAAGAGCAAAGAGCATAGTGTAGGAAAACAGACTAGTAAACCCAAACAGAAGAGTCCTAGGAAGTCTTCTGATAAGGTTAAAACTAATCAGACTAGTGAGAAAACTAAGTCGTCTGTTAATGAGCAAACTGTTAGTAAACCAAAGAAGCATAAGAACAAGAAAAATCAAAATGCTTGGTATGGAAATGAGTCATATTATGTGCAACCTGCTGCATATCATCCTATGTATCATGCACCTCAATTTCCTAGTTACTATGCACCTTATCCTGCTCATCCAATGCATGCATATCCTGCTTATCATGCACCTTACCCTGCTTATGAACACTATTCTTATCATACTGATCATCAACATGACTTATCTGATAATTATGATGAAAATAAAACTGTTCATGCTCCTGTCAAAACTCAGAAACCTAAGAAGCCTAAGAGTTCAACATCTTGGGTTGTCAAAGGTGGAACTAATCCTTCAGGACCCTCTCAATAAGGGTACCTAAAACAATTTTATTTTTGTTTTGTAGGTTAGGATTAGGAGTAGGAGTAAAGTAGAGAAGATTTGGTACTTGGACAGTGGATGTTCAAGACACATGTGTGGAAACATACATGAGCTGACAGATGCAGTTGCTGTGGATGGTCCAAAGGTTACTTTTGGGGACAGCAAAGAAGGCAAGATTAAAGCTAAAGGAAGGTTAATCAGAGGAAACATAGAGATATCTGACGTCTCATATGTCAAAGGCCTCAAATATAATCTGCTGAGCATAAGTCAATTTTGTGACAAAGGATATTCAGTCATCTTCTCAACAGATAAGTGCTATGTTGAACAGATTGGTACAAAGAAGGTAATTTTATCTGGAAGACGACAAGGAAATATCTACATAGTCGACTGGAATTCTGCTGACAAGAATTCAAACGTTTGTTTGGTGGCATCAACACCAAGTGAAGTTAGTTGGCTGTGGCACAAGAGAATGAATCATTTAAACTTCAAGACCATCAACAGATTGATCAAGAATGATTTGGTAGAAGGGATTCCTAAAACAGTCATGAGCAAAAATAAGCTCTGTGACGCCTGTCAGAAGGGTAAACAAATCAAGTCGTCGTTCAAAAGCAAGAAGCACCAATCTTCTGGAAGGATATTGGAGCTGCTACATATGGATTTATTTGGACCCATTGATCCAGTCAGCAATGGTGGAAAGAAATACTGCCTAGCTGTTGTGGATGATTATTCAAGATATACTTGGGTGATTTTCATGAAGAAGAAAAGTGAAACCAAGGAACATCTTACAAATCTGATGGAACTGATCCAGAATGAGAAGAGTATCAAAATATTGAAGATCAGATCAGATAGAGGGACAGAGTTCACAAACTCTACTGTTGAAGAGTATTGTAATATCAAAGGGATACATCATGAGTACTCTGCTGCCAGAACCCCTCAACAGAATGGTGTTGCTGAAAGGAGAAACAGAACACTGAAAGAAGCTGTCAGAACCATGATAGCTGAAGCTAAGCTGCCACAAAGATTTTGGGCAGAAGCAACAAATACAGCATGTTTTACCCAAAACAGATGCATGATCAACAAGCACCAAAACATGACTCCATATGAAGTTTGGAACAATAGGAAGCCAAATATTCATTACTTTAAGATTTTTGGTTGTAAATGCTATGTTTTAAATAATGGTAAAAATCACCTTACTGCATCTGCAGAAAAGGCTGATGAAGCTGTCTTTGTAGGATACTCATCTGTTAGTAAAGCTTATAGAGTTTTCAATAAAAGAACATTACTAATAGAAGAATCCATTCATGTAGTATTTGATGAGCCAAGTCAATCTTCTGAAAAGAATCAAAATGTTAATCAAGATCTGTCTACTGATTTACAGAAGATGAATGTTGGAAGGAATGAAGAATATGTACCCATCATACTACCTGATCTCAACTCAGCTGATAACTCAAGTGCTGTTCAAAATCACAGAGCTGATTGTCTAACAGACGAGTTGCTAACAGCTGATAGACCAGAGACTGTTCAACAGACAACAAATGTTCAACAGACTACTACTGTATCTCCAACAGTAGTGTTGCAAGATCAAGACAAAGGACAACATTATGATTTGCAACCTGATCTCAGATGGCTCAGAAATCACCCACCAGAGTTAGTGATTGGTGATCCTTTAGACAGAGTGAAAACAAGAAGAGCTGCTGCACAAGATGCTATGTTTGCTAGTTTTCTATCTCAAATTGAGCCTAAACAGATTGAAGACGCTCTCAGTGACTCCAACTGGATTGAAGCTATGCAGGAGGAGCTAAATCAATTTGAAAGGAATGAAGTCTGGTACTTAGTTCCTAGACCAAGTCATCAAAGAGTCATTGGCACTAAGTGGGTATTCAGGAATAAAATGAATGAAGATGGTGAAGTCACCAGAAACAAAGCAAGACTAGTGGCCAAAGGTTACTGCCAAGAAGAAGGCATTGACTTTGATGAAACATTTGCACCTGTAGCAAGACTAGAGGCAATCAGACTCTTTCTCGCCTACGCTGCTCACAAGAATTTCACAGTCTATCAGATGGATGTGAAATCAGCTTTTCTCAATGGAGAATTGCAAGAAGAAGTTTATGTTGAACAACCTCCTGGATTTGAAGTTTATCAAGAAGAGGACAAAGTATATCGTCTGAAGAAAGCTCTTTATGGACTGAAACAGGCTCCAAGAGCATGGTATGATACTTTATCTGACTTTCTTTTAATTAAAGGATTTCGCAAAGGTAAAGTTGACAAGACCTTGTTCACTATTGAATGGGAAGAACATATTTTGCTTGTGCAAATTTATGTGGACGATATTATTTTTGGTTCAACTAATCAACAGATGTGTGATAAGTTCTCAAAGCTGATGCAGAACAAGTTTGAAATGAGCATGATGGGAGAACTTAACTACTTTCTTGGTTTGCAAGTCAGACAGTTGCCTGATGGAATTTTCATCAGCCAAGCAAAATACACAAAGGATCTGTTCAAGAAATTTGGTATGGAAACTAGCTCTACTGCTACAATTCCAATGTCTACAAGTCTTCGTTTGGATAAAGATGAAGATGACAAACCAGTAGACATAACCAAATACAGAGGCATTATTGGGTCACTGTTATATCTAACAGCCAGCAGACCTGATATCATGTACTCTATTGGGGTCTGTGCAAGATTCCAATCAAACCCCAAAGAATCTCATCTCTTAGCTGCCAAGAGAATATTGAAATATATTAAGGGCACTCAAGAATTGGGATTGTGGTACCCTAGAGAGTCTGGATTTGAGCTTATTGGATATTCAGATTCTAACCTTGCAGGCTGCAAGATTGACAGAAAAAGCACAACAGGTGCCTGTCAGTTCTTAGGTAGTCGTCTGATCTCATGGATGAGTTAGAAACAGACTTCAGTTTCTATATCTACTGCTGAAGCTGAATATATAGCTGCTGGAGCTTGCTGTGCACAAATCTTATGGTTGAAACATCAACTTGAAGATTACAATATCAAAATCAGTGGAATACCAATCTACTGTGACAATACAAGTGCAATCAGTCTCACTCAGAATACTACAAGTCACTCAAGGACTAAACATATTGAGATCAAACATCATTTTATTAGAGATCATGTGGAGAAAGGAAATGTCATGATAGAATATGTGTTTACTGAAAATCAGATTGCTGACATCTTCACAAAACCTCTAAGCGAGACATGGTTTTCAACTCTAAGAGCTGAACTGGGATTATTAAAATTAGATGCATAAGCTGAGGGGGAACTCATCAGAAGACTAGAGTTCAACAGCTTACTCATCTTACTTATCTTCAAGGATTAACTTTCAACAGACTAGTTAACTTATGAATTCTTAAACTCAGGGGGAACGTGTAAGACTAGCGGTACTTCTGAATTAAAGATGAAATTTGTTAATGACAGTTAGTTGAAGTTATGTTTTCAACAGAAGACTCAACTATCGAAGATCAAGAGTATTTTATCTGGCTGGATTGACAAACAGCTGAGGAAGGTTATCAGCTATTGGCATTCTCTGATAACAGCATTGTCATCAGGACAGTAGTCCATCAGATAAGTGTTTATTATACTCATCTGATCACTTAAATAAAAGCGAGCTATTTAAAACGTTTTATTCAAAACACGCTTTTATAAATAACTGTCGGGCGGTACATATTCCCGCTCTTCAGTAAAATATCTTTTGAATCTGAAAGGTCGTAACTGAAGCCGCACGATCAGCACTGACAGAAAAACGGATCTAACGGTTGGCGGATATCACGGAAACCGACATACCCCAACTCTATAAATTCTCATCTGATCAGTCGAGTCGTTCTTTACGCACCCTAAAATTTCAAAAGTACTTGTGAGAATTTTGAGCAATTTTTCTGCAAAAACCTTCTTCGTTTTTCTTTCTAACTCCTACAGATTTGAAATGGCTGCTGAAGGGATGTATCTCGTGTATGGTTCCTACTACCAATCCGGTACGGATCTGATGAAAGAACTGCTCGAAAAGTTCAAAGCTGCTTCGCTGGTGAACTTCATGGAATACCACGAAGGAGTTATCTGGACTGACCAAGTGATGGAGTATTACAACACAGCAAAAGCTGACTACAACTCACTGGAGATTAAGGCTACAGTGGGAGACAAATCTATCACCATTACACCAACTGTTCTTCATGAGACGTTTGGGCTTCCTAACAGTGGAAGACACGACGTCACTATACTGACGGAGGATAAGCACCAACAGTTCTGGGCGATCTGCGCCAAAGAAGGAGAAGTGTTTTCTGGAAACATAAGGAAGAAGCAACTGAGGGATGAATATCAGCGGATGGCTGATATGGTGTCAAAACTGATTGAAAATTGCACTTTCTCATTGGATGCTGTTACCATGAAGAGGTTCAGCATCATGGCTGCCATTTACTATGGAATGGAAGTCAACTGGTCCATCATAGTATGGTACATCTTAGCTGATTTCCTGGATGACAAGAAGGGAAAAGGTCCTCACACCAACCACAGGATTACGATCAGTTATCTGCTGTCCAAACTGGGGTGTACTATGACGAATGGCAAAGAGATTCACAAGTCTAAGGCCATGAACAAATATCTGCCGGTTCTGAAGAGGAAGGCTGATGAGCCAGAGGAAGCTGATGATGAGGGACAGAAGGAAGTCCCTGCCAAAAGACAACGAAGATTAGTCAAAACAGCTAGCCTGGCTGTTGAAACTAAAAAGAAGAAGGCTGCTGATGCGCCTAAAAAGAAAGAAGCAAAGCAGATGGAGAAAGTGACTTCTGCTACTGAAGCCACTAAGATCATTGAAAACATAATCGCTGATGTAAGGACTGGATCCCCTGCATCACCATCAAGAACTCCATCAGCAGAGAAGCCTGCTGAAGGTATCTCTAAAAGAACAAGAAGCCAACAGAGAGATACAGCTGCTTCTAACTATCGTGAAGGAAGAACCAAGAAATCTGCAAGGAAACAGATGACCTTCCTAGAGAAAGATACTGAGTTGGTGGACCTGGTGAGATCAAGTCCAGAATCTGCTGAAAGACCAGTTGAAGCTGTTGAAGCTTCTACTGCTGACAAAGCTGATGATCAACAGATTACTCAATCTGAACCAACTGCTGAGGCTGCTCAACCTCAAGAAGATCCAGATGTTCAAATCATACATCCTATAGCTGCTGATCCTATATCATCTGTTGGACCAGCCCCTGCTGATAAAGGCAAAAGAAAAATTGTGCTAAGGAAAAAGAAAGTTTCCAAAGCTGACAAGAAAGCAAGGGAGGAGGCTGAACAGAGGAAACAGGATGAATTGGAAGAAAAGAAAGCCCTAGAGCTAAGTAAGGCTCAAGCTGAAAAGGATGAGGCCAGGAGAAGAATGTCTGAAGCAGAGAGAAAAGCTGCTGAGGATGCTGAACTGGTTATGGTGATTGAAAAGAGCAAGACTGATGCCTATGGACCTGTCCATGGAGGTGGCATCAAGATTGGAGAAGGCAAAGATGAAGAAGAAGACAAGAAAAGGATCTTACTGCCTGCCCCCAAAGTCAAGTCCAAGGATAAATTTGAAGTCAGAAAAGCCTTTGAAATAGTGTACGCTGATAAGGAGCTTTTCAAGAAATTTGAGAAGTCCTTAGCTTACTATGATCAAAAGCTCATGTTAAGGACTCTGTTCAACCAGGAGAAACCACGATATATCAGTTGGAGAGACAACAGGTTGAATAAGTCAATAACAGAACTTCAAAGCATGAAGGAGTTGGTTGATGAAGAACGTTGGGTTCTGACTTGGCTGAAGACAAACTCCATTCAAAAGGCCCTAGATCCCAGCTATGTAAGAGATGTCATGCATAGTTATGCAAAAGGCTTTGCATTGGAGGAGGCCAAGAAAATTAAAAGCACCCTGCCTGATAAAAAGAAAAAGTCTGAAGATGCTGAAGAAAGAGCAATTAAGTTTGCTGTTATGGCTGCCCTGAAGAGATGGACTAAAAAGTCAAAGTATCAGCAAGGCTGTTCAAGTGACTTACCACTGCTGCCAAGTATTCAGCAAATCATTTTTGGCAAGGAAGTACAACCATTCTATGAAGTCCCTAAGGGAAACAATGCTTTTGTCAACCCTTGGATTATTGTACGGCAGATTAGACAGACAACATGCTTCAATGAGGATGGAACCATCACTAATCTGTTCTACGATGATGTTACTGATGAACACAAAGCTGCGGACAAGCCTGAAGTCAAATCTGCTGATCAGACTGAAGACAAGTCTGCTGAAAAGGCTGCTGATGAACCCTTAGCTATTGAATGGCAAGCTAAGACGTCTGAAGATCATCAGATGACGGACATGGAAGAGGTGCCTGTTCAACAGGCGACTGAAGAGAAGGAAGCTGATGCTGATGCTTCTGCTTCATCAGCTGATAAACATTCATCACTGATGGAAACAATCCAGATGCTGATGGAAAACCAACTAAAGGAACTGGAAGACAAGCACAAGCAACAGCTGATGAAGGTAAAGGAGGAGCTGAAGACTGAACTTAAGGAAGAATTGACAGAGTCAAATAAACTTCAGCTGGAAACTGTGCAACAGTCTACAGAAAAGATCATCAAGACTGAAATCACAAGTATTCCTATTCCTCAAGATCATTCTTTGCGGTTAGTGAACAGCTTAAATGAAATGAACAGAAATGTGGAGGATGTGAAGAGTGATGTAAATCATCTTCATGCTGCACTAACAAGAGCTGAACACAAGATAGCTGATCTGACTGCAACCTTCATCAAAGTCAGTGAAGAGGAGAAGGCAGTCAATTTAGGAATTTTGCATGAAGTGGGAAGTGTTGTACAGGCTGTTCAAGACGAAATTGCAACTGTAAACCTGAATATTGACTACTTCAATGACAAGACTGACATCATCAGCACTGATATTCATCATCTTACAGCTAGTCACGATGTTGTCAATCAGAATCTCAAAGCTTTGTGTGCTGGAGTGAAGATTCCAACAGTTGCGCTCAACCCTGCTGTTGCACCTTCTGATGTCATCAAAACTGATGATGACAAAAAGGGGGAAGATAAAAGGGAAGAAACAGCTAAGGAACCTGCTGCTGAAGAAACAGCTAAGGACCCTGCTGCTGAAGAAACAGCTAAGGAAACTGCTGCTGCAACTATTGAAGCCAAGGAGACTGAAGACACTGCTGACAAGACTGAAGAAAATCTTGGAAAGGTAGAAGAAAAAGAAAAGATTGAAAAAGAAACTACCAAGTACAAGGAGACTGAATCTGCCAAGAAAGCAATGGAGCTGATCAGAGAACAGCAACTTAAAGAAAAGATGGAAGCTGCCAAAGCAATCTTGGAAGAAGAAGCTGATGAAGAAGAAGAAGATGACGAAGAGTCATCTTATGAGTATGTAGAAGAGCTTGAAGGATCAGATGAAGAAGCTGATAGTTAAAAATTAAAAATTCATTGTAATCAGTTAACTTCTATCTATTCTTCAGAAATCTCATCTGATGAACTTGTATCTTGTAAATCCTTTTCAATATTAATGAAAAGTCAAGTTCAATCCAATAAACTTTTTCTATCTCAGAAAATTTTGAGGATTACACTCTTTAGCTTAGGTATTTAACAGGTACTTAGCTGAAGTTTTGTCATCATCAAAAAGGGGGAAATTGTTGGATAAGGATGAAGATGAAGGCTCTGAAGACAATTTGTAAAGGGAGGTTTTGAAGGATTCCAAGACTTCAAGATTGGCTAAGTATGGAGTAACTTAGCTGATGATCCCTTAGAAGAAATTTGACTAAGTAATGAAGACATCAGAAGAGTCAAAATTTCAAGGTCCAAGACTTCTGATCTGCTGAAGTAAAGTTATCAGACTGATGAAGATCAGCCGACTCAAATCAGATTTGTTCAAGTTTGAGATCAGCCGAGTTCGCCATCAGACGTGTACTTTCGTCAGCCAAGTGAAGAAGATCATGAAGTGTTCCCAACGGTAATAAATGCCCCTTGGAGTAATAAATGCTGAAGTACAAGGTTATTAAAGACAAATGATTGAAGAAATGCTTCGCATCAGCTGGGTGCATTTAATGCTGCTGCAGAATAGTGTTCATAGTACGGACAGACTGCAAAAGAGCCGTTCGCGGATTTTAAGGACCAGTACTCGAGGAATTTGAAACTTGTCTTTCTTCAACGGACATTTTTCTATCCTCAAGTATAAATAGCTGAAAGAGACGAAGAAGAAACAAGCAACACACTTTCTGAGAGAAATTTCCGAAGCAAAATTCTTTAAGTCTCAAGAACAGCTCACTCATCAGCTGAGTCATTTGTTGACGAAAGCAGAGTTGAAGAATCAAGAAAAATACATCTTCTGAGTGATTTTGTAAACAAGAGTGTTGTGCGGAGTTGTGATCCATCTTTGTGAGTGATCAAACTTCAGAGAATAGGTCTTCTGTGTGATTTCCTATTGCGAACTTGTGGTCGTTTCATTTGTTGTTCGACGCAAGCAGAGTATACTGTAAACTTAGTGATTATAGTATAACCCAAGATCTGTGTGACTTGGAAGAGTGGACTAAAGGATATTCAAATCCATATAACCACTACAAAAATTACTTGTGTTTTTACATTGCCTTAAATCTGCATATTTTCCGTTTGCATAAAAACACATTTAAGTTAACTGTTTGAAAAAGAGTTAAAAAGGATTTTATAAAACTGGGGAAACATTTTTCAAACTACTAAGACTACTTGTGAAAAACACTTTGAAAATCCGCTGCAAGTACTCTAAGTATTAAAACTGATTTTAGCAAAATCAGCTAAGTAATAATCAGACGAGTGGTCAACAAGGCTGTTCAAAGATTTGTTCGCGAACAGAACTGTTAATAACTAATCTGATCAGCTTAGTCTGTTTAGTTAAGAGCAAAAGTTTTAAAGTTAAATTTGAAGAAATTTTTTAAAGAGGTTTATTCACCCCCCCCCCTTCCCTCTAAACCTCTTCTGACCACTTGGGACCAACATAAGGGGTCGTGTCTGTTCGATCTGAAGAGGTATCCTTTGGATCGAAACAATAAAATCCAAACATTGTGTCTCTTGCAAAAAGACATTTTTTGAGTCTATAGATAGGAGACTTAATCTGGCTAATTAAGTATCCTTTTTTCGACAATAATCAAAATAAAATTACTCTCATCTCAACTTTAAATTTATGTCGAGTTTTCTATTTGTTTCGGTTTGCCGTGGGTTCATTATTTGTGCAAATAATGAACAACAGACTGTTGTATCTTGGGAGTCTACCGAGAATCAAACTGTATGCACCGTGACAGTCCCGGAAATATTGTCTTAAGGAAATTTGTTTTGGCAAGCCTCATCTAATTTCCTTGCTTTTTACGTAAAGATTGAAGTGATCTTTGGTTTCGATACAAGTAAGTATTTCTCACTATTTTTTGTGTTAAGATCGAAATATTTAAGTACACAGATTGTTAGACACCAACAATCTTAAGACAACATTATTTGTTTAATTAATCTGTGTGAATGCATGTTATTTATTAAGCACAAAGCGTGTTTGCCACTTGAAATAAATGAAGAGGTGATTATGATCTTTATGAGTAAACATAATATGAAAAAAAAAAAAAAAAAACCTTGCTAGATATACATATTCATCATGGTTGTATGAATGTATAAAAAATTATGAATTTAGTTTCATTTGAATAGAAACATAATTTTATTTTCTGTAATTGTGAAACCAAAGTCTTTTATTCTCTGCGAGAGAAATATTGAATGAATTAACTGGCTTAGATTTCCATCAATTTGGAATAAACTGGAACCAATCATTTGATGCTATAATGTGGAAATGTGAATTAGCAATTGACTTGAGTAAATGAGAATTGAAGATGCAGAGGCATATCTTTTTTCATTGAAAATAATTACTCATTAAGCGCATTTTCATATGAATCGGTACATTTGTGCTGCTTCGTGAATTGTGATTTTAATAATAAAAACACTATGGCATGAGAAATGGTCTATGTGTAATGCTTTCAAGATGTGTCTTTAATTCAAGACTAGGTTCCATTTAACCAATCGGTTCACCAGGAGAATAAAATTTTGGTTTTTGAAGTGGTGGGTTACTGAATTCAAAGGGTGCAAACTCTTGTGAAGAGGTATTCCAATTAGTGGAAACACTATTTTCAAAACTAATTAAAAACATACTAATGCTTTCGTGAGTGTGATAACGCCGTGAAAATGTCGTTATTACGTCTCTTCTTAAGCCAAAAACAACTTGCTTTGATTCGAGTTTTGTGTGCTTTTGCTTGTTTTCGTGTTCTTTTGCGTTTTTGGCCCCTTCGTTTGGCCTTTGTTCGTTTTTGTGTTTTTGTTCTCGTTTTGATCGTTTTCTCCGTGGTTTGTAGGTATTGACATCTTAGAGAGATTCGGAGTTGCGTATCAATGATGCGAGTCGCTCTACCCACCCCGCGAGTCAAGCTTGAGCTTCAAAGGAAATAGAACCCGACGCAAATTGTACAAGAATGTAGATAGCTGCTCACTAGAACATGCATAAATATATGAGTGAGTGAGTTAGCTACGCTACGGACTTTACAGATCCGGATTTAGAGTTCGGAATCAAAATATATGCTGCTCGGAAGGAAGTGCAACAGAGCATAAAATCTGCATGAAGCTTGCTGCCTGTGTCACACCGCGGTGTATCATTCATACACCGCGGTGTATGCCTGCTACCAGCAGATTTTTGGTGCGGGAAAGGCAGGGGGCTTTTGGTATCTTCTCCCTTTTTCCCCACTTGTAATTCTAACCCTTTAGGGGGCTTTTGGTCTTGTTTTCCCTTAGGTTAAGAGGAGAGGAGGACACAACTTGCAACAGATCTTCTTCAATCTTCTTCACTCTTGGCCTCCCTTTTCCTCTCAAGCCTCCCTCAACTTTCTCTCTTTGTTTGTTCTTTGTTTTCTTGTATTTGAAGACTCCACCAAGGGGGTGAGTTAATCACCACCCTGGGGGAGTGATTAGGTGGTGATTAAAGGGAGGAGAATCCTTGTCTCGATTCCATTTCGATTAGGTGATTTCTTTCCATTTCTTAGTTATTTATGATTAGGAGATGAGTTTGTTATTTCCTTTTTGGATGAATAATTGTGTATTGGAATTCTCCGGATTTACATAAATTTATGTTATTGTTTGATTAATGATGTCTTGATGATTAGTATGGTGCTTATATGTGTTCGTTAATCCGATTCCGTGTTTATTGTTCGTCTTGTGGTTTGACAACCCTTTGAGATGAGTGTTATTGATTCTTGATTGCTAGATATAGTGATTTTGAGGATTTGATTATGAATTTGGATTGTGAATCGATTTTAGGATAGACATATACCTATGTCGTTTCATATTCGTTTAAGGTTTGAGTTTAAATGACATCGATTAGATTTTAGTCCATTTATACGTAAATTGGCTTAGTTTAATTTGATAGGTTGGTATGCTATCGAAAGATACATATGAATGTCATTGAATCCTTGAATAGCAAACACGAGCACAATATATTAATTGTCGAGTCATTGTTATCGTTTGATTAATTATGTTTGATGTTGGGTTATGTTTGATTTGTTGGGTTTATTGTTTTATCGCACTTTTGGCCATCTACCTTTAATGCAACCTAGACATAGGATGTAGAAAGTTAGGTGAGTGACGATTTGTGGATTTCAACCTAGGATAGACATATACCTAGTTTGGTCCGTGTTTGTATAATGGGTTCGTCCGTAAATGCATCAAATAACTTAGATTCTCTTTATTCGGGGATTCGGGTTAGTTTTAGGTCCTGGGTGACAACGGTACGCCTTAGAATCCTCTTTTGAGTTCGAACTTTCCTTTGAGCATCGGTTGACAGCGATGTTCGTTATTGATCCGGAGATGGAGAGTTTGGGTAGATTGGTAGAGTTAAGTCAATCCGATAGGGAGACTTAACTAATTTGAACTCACAAACAACAACTAATTCTAGAATTGTTTGCATAGCTAACCTAACAACCGCATGATTTATCTGCTTTAACTAATCGCTTATAAATCCTCCTTACGGCATAATTAAATCCCCATTTACTTGCTTTCGTAGTTATATTTACTTTATCGCTCTTAGTTAAATAAAATCACCCTTATCAATATTTGGGTTCGATATTATTGTATTAAGCGATCTTAAATGAAATAAGCCGTCGATTGATTCGTTTATTCCCACCTTTTACTCATTCGTGGGGATTCGATACTCGATATGTACTTATCGTTTTATATTACTTGTAACGACCGTATACTTGCGTAGTTTGCGTATTAGTATTTGGCACGCAACAAGTTTTTGGCGCCGTTGCCGGGGAATGTGGTAACGTGTGGAGTAAATGACGATATTGATGGCTAGTTTTGTGTTTGATAGCTTGATACTTCGTGCTAATTTTGATCTTTTTGTTTCTTTGCGAGGTTTGATCGGCCTATTGCGAAGAGCTTAAGGATTTTGATGAGCCTGTTTTGTGAAATCATGGACGATGGGATTAGTTTTGGTGACGATCAAACCATCCCTCGTATCAAGTCAAGCTCGTGACTTAAAACAAGCATTCGTTCCCTTTTTCATCATCTTGTTTCTTTTTGTTTTGTTTTGTTTTGTCTTTGTTTGTGTTGTGTTGTGTTGTAGGTAATGATTGAGCACGACAACATAGCGAAATCGAGCGTGGAAATACAAGTCAGGAATTGTGAAAGTGACCCAATCGAAGAATCGAGGTAAGTTTTTAAATTTTGTTGTTTTGGAGTGTTAAAGATTTTTTGAACACAAACTTATTTTTAAGTCTATATTCAAAAGGTCTGGAAAACTCACTGGAAATAATACACCGCGGTGCAAATTTTTCACACCGCGGTGCAAAATTTCCTGTAAGTTTTGTTCACTTCTCACACCGCGGTGCAAAATTTCCAGTAACTTTTGCTCTGTTTTTCAAAAATTTACACAGCGGTGTATAAAAAATACACCGCGGTGCAAAAATTCCAGAAACTTTGACCTGATTTTGCATTTCACACACCGCGGTGTAACTAATCCAGGGACTTAAAGTTGAACGTCTATCTCACTTTCACTCTCCAAATTTCAAATTACTCCCTACTCTCAAGAATTCTCCCTACTTTCAATCTCTTCACTCTCAATCACTCAAAAACTCCCAACTCCCACAATCAACCAAAACCAATCCAATCCCTCAAAACTCCAAAAGTCGAAATTCTTCTACTTCAACCAATTTTGTGCATCCAAAAGGTAAGTATGGCTTAACTCTATGGTGGTATTGCATTCTTGGGTGGAGATTTTGGAAAATATTGTTGAAAAGAAGTAAGTTTGGGGGTGCACACAAGGTGTTCGACGAAATGCTTGAACGATAAATCTTTGCTTATTAGTTTGTTTCATTTCGTGATTTTGCTTGTTGATTATTGAGAAGCACTTGTGAATTGATTGATGCTAAGTTCGGGGGATTTTGAATACGTAGAAAATACTCGTGATTATTGGTATTGTTTTATGTTGGTTGGAGATTAGGATATTGATTTATTTGAATTGTTAGGTTGAAGACTTATTTGAGACGGAGATTGATTTTCCTCGCTTTATTATTTTAATAGAACCGTGCTCATTCATTTACCGTCTTCTTTTCTTTTGTTTTTGCTTTTGTGCGTTGTTTTGTCGTGTCGACCTCACTCCGTTTTTCTCAATTCACACAATGGGGACATTGTGCATTTTAAGTTTGGGGGAGAGAGGTCGCAAGTACTTGCATACATGCTAGGTCGACCAGCCAAATTTTTTCAAATTCTTATTATTATTTGACTATGCTTCTACAAAATTTAAGCACATTGGCTAAGGCTAGGTCGTATTTGGGGTGGATGAAGAACTTTAGTGATAATAGGATCTAGGACTCCTCTTGCGTAACTTAGTTTCTCTCCAAACTTTAGTTTGAAAACAAAGTGTAAAATGAACAAAATGGGCTAAGTTTGGGGGAGTGAACCCTTTTCAAGAATGAAAAACCTTTGAACACCTAGCTCTTAAAAGAAATGAGTAGAGAAGTTGCTAAAATGTATGCCCTTCTATAAGAGAAAAGAAAGACTAAGCCTTCATTGATGAAATTCATGGATGATTTTTGTAATAACTCTATGTCATTATAATTGTGCAAGTTTTCTAGTGAAAAATTCAAATGTAATGCAGAAAGGAAAGGAATGGTGCTAGTAGCCCACAAAGTTAAATGTTTAGAATCACAAGCAACCATCAATAGTGCTAGATTTGTATTGTAATATCATTGTAAAGCACAAAGTGCTATGTTATTATTGTAAATCAAAATAAAAGCATTTATGTGAGAAAGAGCTAGGAACTAAAAATGTCAATTAGTTCAAGAATAGGGACAATACTCTTAAATTACCTACAACTTAATTTCATGATGTGATGGAGCATAAGGTTTGAAACCTAAGGTTAGGAGATAGTCTAAGTTAACTTTAGGAGCCCATGCAAGTAGAGCCGATGATTTTAATCTATTGGGGCGTATTCACCTAAGATAGAATCTAGCCGAAGCCATCACACACACGTGGAGCTTCTTTAAAGAATAATTTGAAAGTTTTAAGCTTTGGCATTTTGATCTTAAGCATGCACGTTTAGTACTTGTTTTGTTTTCTTTGCTCGAGGACGAGCAAGTGTTTAAGTTTGGGGGTGTTGATAACGCCGTGAAAATGTCGTTATTACGTCTCTTCTTAAGCCAAAAACAACTTGCTTTGATTCGAGTTTTGTGTGCATTTGCTTGTTTTCGTGTTCTTTTGCGTTTTTGGCCCCTTCGTTTGGCCTTTGTTCGTTTTTGTGTTTTTGTTCTCGTTTTGATCGTTTTCTCCGTGGTTTGTAGGTATTGACATCTTAGAGAGATTCGGAGTTGCGTATCAATGATGCGAGTCGCTCTACCCACCCCGCGAGTCAAGCTTGAGCTTCAAAGGAAATAGAACCCGACGCAAATTGTACAAGAATGTAGATAGCTGCTCACTAGAACATGCATAAATATTTCATGGATAATCCAAATGAGCTGAATTTTGGATATGTCATAGATGAGTGAGTTAGCTACGCTACGGACTTTACAGATCCGGATTTGGAGTTCGGAATCAAAATATATGCTGCTCAGAAGGAAGTGCAGCAGAGCAGAAAATCTGCAGGAAGCTTGCTGCCTGTGTCACACCGCGGTGTATCATTCATACACCGCGGTGTATGCCTGCTACCAGCAGATTTTTGGTGCGGGAAAGGCGGGGGGCTTTTGGTATCTTCCCCCTTTTTCCCCACTTGTAATTCTAACCCTTTAGGGGGCTTTTGGTCTTGTTTTCCCTTAGGTTAAGAGGAGAGGAGGACACAACTTGCAACAGATCTTCTTCAATCTTCTTCACTCTTGGCCTCCCCCAACTTTCTCTCTTTGTTTGTTCTTTGTTTTCTTGTATTTGAAGACTCCACCAAGGGGGTGAGTTAATCACCACCCTGGGGGAGTGATTAGGTGGTGATTAAAGGGAGGAGAATCCTTGTCTCGATTCCATTTCGATTAGGTGATTTCTTTCCATTTCTTAGTTATTTATGATTAGGAGATGAGTTTGTTATTTCCTTTTTGGATGAATAATTGTGTATTGGAATTCTCCGGATTTATATAAATTTATGTTATTGTTTGATTAATGATGTCTTGATGATTAGTATGGTGCTTATATGTGTTCGTTAATCCGATTCCGTGTTTCATGTTCGTCTTGTGGTTTGACAACCCTTTGAGATGAGTGTTATTGATTCTTGATTGCTAGATATAGTGATTTTGAGGATTTGATTATGAATTTGGATTGTGAATCGATTTTAGGATAGACATATACCTATGTCGTTTCATATTCGTTTAAGGTTTGAGTTTAAATGACATCGATTAGATTTTAGTCCATTTATACGTAAATTGGCTTAGTTTAATTTGATAGGTTGGTATGCTATCGAAAGATACATATGAATGTCATTGAATCCTTGAATAGCAAACACGAGCACAATATATTAATTGTCGAGTCATTGTTATCGTTTGATTAATTATGTTTGATGTTGGGTTATGTTTGATTTGTTGGGTTTATTGTTTTATCGCACTTTTGGCCATCTACCTTTAATGCAACCTAGACATAGGATGTAGAAAGTTAGGTGAGTGACGATTTGTGGATTTCAACCTAGGATAGACATATACCTAGTTTGGTCCGTGTTTGTATAATGAGTTCGTCCGTAAATGCATCAAATAACTTAGATTCTCTTTATTCGGGGATTCGGGTTAGTTTTAGGTCCTGGGTGACAACGGTACGCCTTAGAATCCTCTTTTGGGTTCGAACTTTCCTTTGAGCATCGGTTGACAGCGATGTTCGTTATTGATCCGGAGATGGAGAGTTTGGGTAGATTGGTAGAGTTAAGTCAATGCTTACCGCACGAATTGATCTTTGTAGGAATCCCACAAGCACTATATGCATTTCAGCGTCATATTCGTTTTCGTCATTCCCATCGAGTATGCATACTTGCTTATAGAGTAAAAGGAGTCGAGATCATGAGAGTTTTGAAAGATTTATATTAGCATATTGGGAAAGATAAGTACAGAATTAAACATAAAAAGAACAATGCTTTTGTGATTAATCTATCTATCTATCTATCTATCTATCTATCTATCTACTATTATAAAAGCATGAATATTTCTTAACTTTTTTGTGCGGACTAAAATGCCCTTATCTAAATTTTAAAGTGATATTAATTCAATGGTAAATATATAAAAGTAATTAAAGAGGTGTAATTAGACATGAAGTCTTGTTATATTTAATTTATCTCCTACATAAACTCCTAAAATTTATAAATTCTCTCTTTCATCAATTTTTGTAATTTTAATCTTCTTCACTTATAGATAAAAAAGAACCATTAAAAAATACTATTATTTTAAATAACCCCTAAAAATATATTTAAAATTATTATATTTTAGCATCAGTAATTATTGGAGTAAGAAAATATTAATTTAAAGATTTAGTACACCATAAATCATAAACACTCTAAATATAAAATTCAAAATAAAATTCTCTTAATTATCATTATGTTGCAAAAAAAAATAAGTTTGAATCGCATCTTACTATGAAAGAATTAAAAATACTTATGATTTAGCTAATTACGTAATTTTTTTTGGTTAGAATATAAAAATATAAAGAATATTCAATAATATCAAGACATGCATAACCTCGAAATTTCATGGAATTCTTTTCGTGGAAAACATGTGAAATTGGTGGAAAATGGTGAAATCGATGAAAATTCGGGTGACATCGGTAAAAAAAATTCCATTCAAATCGATAATTTCATGTGAAATTGATGAAAATATGGGTGAGATTCATGAAAAATGATGAAACTGGTGAAACAACAACATATAAAGCTGGTGAAATCGGTGAAAAATTAATTAAGTATTTGAAAACGTGTCAAATCAATGAAAATTCAGGTGAAATTGGTGAAAAGAACATGTGAAATCAGTGGAAATAATGTGTGAAATTGGTGAAAACTGATTAATATGATAAAAACGTTTAAAAGCGGGCTAATGTGATAAAAACGTGTGAAATCAGTTGAAAAAAGAGAGTTTAACCGACAAAAGAAGATGAAATTGGTAGAAAAATGGTTTAAAACCGGAAAAAAAAAAAAAAAAAAAAAAGACAGAATCGTAAAAATAGTGAAAATAAGTTATAAATGATAAAAAAAAAGGGTAAAATAATTAAAAAAAATTAATGGTAAAAATAAATAAAACTGGCTAAAAAAAAGTTAGACTGGTGAATAATGAATTAAATAGGTAAAAACAGGTTAATTTACTTTATTTTATGAGATAATCAAATTAATTTTACTTTAATTTACAAAAAATACCAATGAAATTAACTAGACACGTACAACGGACGTGCGCTTTCCTAATAAGCAAAAAAACGTTTACAATGTATTCTGTGCTATAAGAAATATACTTACAATTTTTCTCTTAGATTTAAAACAACCAAGGCTCCAAGAAAAAAAATATTAATTAAACTTATTAGATTTTTTAAATTTCTAAGAATAAAAATAAACTAATAAGATTTTACATAATATAAATTTAATAATATCTAATAACCCCTAGCCCTCGCCCACCTAACTCCTCACACACACACGCACAACCCCCCCTTCCCCCCCTAAGATGGAACCCATTGTATACATCAACAGAAGATGCAATTAAGTGGAAATAATAGTCAAAGACAGAAAGAAAAAACCTTAATGTTCTCAATCAAGGTACAAAATTATCTTCATGTGTATCCCATTGCAAGACTTTTGTCAAAGATTTTTTGTAAAATGGTGGAAAATACAACTCTGCATCCGTTATCTTCATGCGCTATGTCAATATTATTGGATATATATATTTTCCTCCATGTATGTAGATTGTAGAATTAATCACAAAGATTCATTAGCAAAATTAAGGTATAGTGGATATGGTGAAACGAAAATTTCACAATACAGTATTGTGCAGATTTCGCATAACACAGGAGAGTATCTTGCATTTTCCCCACAAATAGAAATGGATAGAATTTTATTTTTGGTACCATATGTGACCTTACTTTAAGTTTAGGGCATCTCTAATGACTAGTGAGGAGATGCCCTAGATGGTATATGGGGGGAAGGGGGGAAAAAATCATCTCCAATGATTAGGGGGGCGGAGATGGTATACGGACTAGAGCGACTCTGGAGGGACCTTGAAGGGAGGGGGAGGGGGAGATTCTCCCATCCAAGCCCCCTCCCTCACATGCTATTTTTTTTATTTTGTTTTATTTTATTTGGTTCTTTTTTTTATTTTTATTTAAAAATTAAAACAAATTTCTAATTTGCATATTATTTGGAGATAATTATTTTTAATATAAAAATATAACTTTCAATTCATTAAATTAACACTATTATTTTAATATGGTTTCTTTTAATAATTTTGGGGTTGTATTTATCACCCAAAATTAATTCTTTCTAAAAATTTAAAATATAATCATGAAACCCAAAAATAATTCTTTCTAAAAATTTAAAATACTACGATACAATCATGAAATCATGTTCGACTAAAACATAGAACTTAATTTTGACCTTGTTTGACCCACATATGTTCGACTAAGTCCTTTAGTAGTTGGCGATTGACATCTACAGATCGTATTTGGTGACGGCGGATCATATAATCTTCTATGGATATGAGACTTGTTCGTGGATACAAATCAATAGTAGTGACTTGAAATTCGCGAAAAACGTAGTTGGGCTCGTTTATTTGGAGATTCGTCAGAAGGTTCGATCAATCTAGACGGTGACGGTAGCAATATCAACATCAATAATAATAGTGGCAACGAATATGATGGAGATGATGGATTTTCTTATATGAATTAATTTATATTTGATGTAATTTTTTATTTTCTAAGTTCCCTAATGTACTTTCGATTTTAAATTAATGTTAATTTTAAATTTATTTTTGGTGTAGTAGTAGTAGTAGTAATAATAATAATAACAATAATGGAGAAGGATAAAATCTATTATTAAATGAGTTTGATAGAATGAGTCATTAAAGATGACTAAAAAACTAGGGAGAGTGGGAGAGGGAGGGGGAGAGGGAGAGGAGGGGGAGGGGGAGAGGGAGAGGGTATTCCCTCTCGGAAGTCATTAGAGATGGCCTTACGGTACCATATGTTACAAAACCATAACATTTCATAACAAAAGTTAACAGTGCTTCACACATTAATTTGGTACTTCTGCCAAAATTCTGACTGAACTTTCAATTTTGGACGGAAATTTATGAAAATTTCACCGAATTGGTCCCATAGTTAAATATTGCCCCACATGTTTTTTGACCGACAAATTCACAGGTTTGAAGTATTACAATCCCAATTACAAAAAAATAGTTAAATTATTAATCCTATTTAATAAACTTTCTATTATATTATTAGATATCTTAAACTAATTAAATTTAATATATAATAAATTAAATTATATTAGATATAAAATCTAAAAATATATCAACTAAACTTATTAGGTTTTTAAATTTCTAATAAAATCAAATTAATTAGATTTTCTATATAATATATATAAATTAAATAACATTTAATATAAAATATTAATTAAACTTATTAGATTTTTTAATTTTGGAAAAAAAATCTTTTAAATTAATCAGATTCTACATATTATATATGTAAATTAAATAAAATTTAATATAAAATCTTAAAAATAATTATTTTAAAATTACATAAATATTAATTATCTAATTTAATAAATTTTACATATCAATATTATAATTCAAAAAATTACAAAACCCTAGTCCTCATCATCCACAACTTCGAACCCCCCCCCCCCTCAAGATGGAACCCAGGCCGCCGGAATAGAATTGCAAAATAATATTCTACTATGTTGTGCAAAACTTATTCGAAACTTTTAATTTAAGTGAATATTTATTGAATCAAAACCCCGCATTCTCTCCCCTTACAGGGCAGCTTTAGGCAAATTATTGGGCTGAAATCCAAATTAACCCCCCAACCAATAATTAATTTAATTGGCCCCGTTATTTAATCACCCCAAATTGACAATTGGGCCTATTTGTAATTGGGGCAACCGAACTGAGCCTAATAATAGAGTTAGTTGCAATTTACCCCTGATACTATAATGTTAACCACCCCACCCCCTGTGATATAAAAGAACATGTGTTTTACCTCCTTATAATCTTAAAAAATTTCATATTGCCTCTATTATATTTTTAATCTTAAAGAAAAAAATGAATTGATAAAACTATTCATCATATATGTGGCACTTTACCTTCTTGTGTTATCATAAATATTATATTTTATCCCCTGTGTTATGATAAATGTTGCAATGAAAAATAACAAATGTTTTTGAATTTCAAAATCAAGGCCCAGAAAACAACTTTTTTGAATTTGTTATTTGAATATACAGAAAAATATAACGAAGAAAGTAGTTGAATTATCACAATTCTAGTTAGGCATTTAAGATAATATATATTATATACCTTAATTAGCTACTTTAATATTGATCTTCTTGAGCCTCACATTAACATCTTTCATATTAGGCCTCTCATCTGGTAAATCCGCTGCACATTCAATGGCCAGTTCCATGATTGAAACCAAACACTCCTCAATGTTAGCTTTAACAGAATATTCTTCATCTGCATTTAGTAATTCAGTATCAACAATTTGCATTATAGTACTGGGAAATGATTCGGACACCCATCTCTTCATTGTTAACTCTCCTAAGAATAACTCATCGGTCGGTCTCTTTTTTGTAAATGTTTCCATCAACAAAATTCCATAGCTATAAACGTCTACAAATGTTGATACTAATCCTCCTGATCCATACTCTACAAAATTCACATATGAGATCAAATTTGCAAAGTTAAATGATATAGCAAAATGCAAAAGAACCCCTTGTGCTTTGCTAATTATAAAAAAAAAGACGTGCTATTTTTATTAGAAAAACCCCCATATGTTCTTTTTTTATTATAAAAAATACCCATCTCAAATATATTTTCTCATGATTCAGAGGGAGGTTATTGTTAATATTTAAAGTAAACATGAGTTATTGTCAATTTTCTTCTTTCTACGCCTTCCAATGTTAAAATCAATAAATTACAAAAAGTTTTGATCTAGAAAAGTTTAAGAGTAATTAGAATATTCTTACCGGGTGACATGTATCCAATGGTGCCTAGAGTTTTCGTCTGTGCCATCCTCTGATCATGTGTTAGAAGCTTTGCAATCCCAAAGTCTCCCACACGTCCCAACATATCGTCATCCAAAAGTATATTGCTCGGCTTCAAATCACAATGCACAACCGGTGACGAATAACCTTGATGTAGATATTCGATTGCAGATGCCACATCTATCATTATTCCTAAACGTTGACCAATATTTAAAGAATAGTTTGGAGAGTAAATCCATTTCTCAAGGTTTCCATTAGGCATATATTCCAATACCAAAGCCTTAAAATCAAGATTCGAACAACTAGTAATGACCTTCACGAGATTTCTATGTCGAACGTTACGCATGATTTGGCACTCCGTGTCAAAGCTCTTGAATGAACCTTGCACGTCTAAGTCAAAAACTTTGATCGCATAAATCATCTCATTGGGAAACGTTCCTTTGTACACCGAGCCAATGCTACCTTTCCCAATCAAATTGTCTATGTCAAGGTTATCCGTGGCTCGTAGAATTTCATAGTATGAGATCCTCTTGTGTTTGAAGCCAATATTTGATTCGAAAAAAGATAAAAGTGCTGAATGTTTACCACGAAAGTTAAACAAGTAAATCATTATTGCAGTTGCAACAAGAATGATTAAAGCCACAGGTGGTAAAATATATCTTAGCATTAAGTTTCTTCGTGAAGATTTTGGCGTATGCCTTTTACATACCTCGACGTTGAATCGAGATGTACCACATAACCCTTTATTGCCTATGAAAAGTTCTGAAGTGAAGTTCCTAAAACATCCTCCATCTGGGATTTGTCCGGTAAGTTCATTGAACGAAACATTGAAGTAATCAAGATATGTAAGATTCTCCAAAGACATTGGAATTGAACCAGAGAGATTGTTTTGGGATAAGTCCAAATATTGCAACGCTCTCATATTACCCAAAGATGAAGGTATTGAGCCGTTGAACTTATTGTTATCCAACCATAAATAAGTTAAACTCTGCAGTTCCCCTATACTGCTTGGAATGATTCCGGAAAGCTGGTTTCGAGATAAATTCAACCCTCTCAAACTATTCATATTTCCAATTGCATCAGACAAATAACCCTCAAACAAATTGTGCGATATAGATACAATTTGAAGCCGATTACTAGACCATAAAGTTGATGGAATGCTAGAATTGAAGAAATTATCATATAAATAAATTTCTGACAATGAAGGGAGATTTCCTAAACAACTTGGTAGCTGCCCAGAAAGCCTATTTTCCTTTAAACTAATATAATACAAATTTTTGAGATTGCAAAAGCTATTCGGTATTGGACCTTGCAATTTATTACCATGGATTGATAAACGTTGCACGTCTCTTAAATGCCCCAAAGTCTCTGGAATCATTCCAGTCAAGTTATTATTTCCGAGGTTTAACAAAAACAAACTACTCAAATTACCGATTTCACTTGGAATCGTGCCTGAGATGTTGCACTTTCCAGCCACAAATGTTTCAAGAGATGCAGAAATATTGCTCGAGCCTAATGATTTGGGTAGGGACCCGGTTATAGGATTATACAAAATCTGTAAGGATGTAAGGTTCTTGCAATTGGACAAGGATGTAAGAAATTCTTGTTCGTGTATGGATAGATCATTGGTGAACTGATTTCCCCCCAATCCAAGTTTTTGTAGTGAACGTAAGTTCCCAAGATTGATCGGTATATGTCCAATAAACGAGTTAAAGATAATACTAAACACGCTTAGTGACGAGAGATTTGAGATTGAATTTGGAATATTTCCTGAAAATCGATTCCTCCCAAGATAGAGAAATTGAAGATTTGGAAGCCCTTTGTCTATGAAAGAAGGAATGGTGCCGGTTAATTCGTTCTTGCTAAGTGAAAGTGTATGTAATCTTGAGAGGTTGAACACAGAAGAGAAAAGTTCACCTTTGAGTAGGTTTTCTCCTAGAACCAGTGATATTAATTTGGATAAATGTCCAATTTGTGAGGGAATTGTACCTTCAAATTTGTTGTCTGATAAGTCCAATAAGTTTAAATTTGACAAGTTACCAATTGAAGGTGGAATAGTACCTATTAAAGATAAAAGTTTAGGTATTGAAAGATAGATAAGTTCCGGAACCAATAGGAAATTTTGTAAATTAACTTAAGATATACCATATGCTTAGTTTATTGCAGCAAAATCCCCTTTTGTTTTTATAAACTCTGCAAGAACGTCCAATTCCGTCCAATTTTCGAAGGGCGTGTGCGAAGTTTATGAAAACATAAGGGAATTTAGTGCTATAAATATAAGACATGGTAATTTTGTACAAGTTTCCAAAAATTGGGAGATTTCAATAACAAATGGGTCATTGGTTCATACATCAACACAATAATTGTCTTTATTGTATCATACTTGATTTCACATTAACATTATAAATTTATGATCATGAAATATTTGACAAAAACGAAGACAGATTTTATTAATTATTGTATTTTGCTGTAATGAAAATATTCTAATACTTTATTCAATAATTCTTTATCTCATGACTTAATTATTTATCATTTTAAATTTGATTGCAATAATTTAAACCCATCTGCTTTCTGAAAAAATAATAATATAAATAAAAAAATAAAATTTCGTTATAAACTTAAATTGGATATCAGTCATTAATATATATTATTTTATGATAAAATTGATTGTATTATCCATTAAATTAACTAGACACGTTAAATCTAACACTTTTCTAATAATATATAAAAAGAAAATTAAAAAATGTGTTAAAGAAAATATGCGTGATAATTGACTCTGTTATCTTTTATATTAAACTCCTTTCTTGTACATTTGCCATAACCTCAATTAGTGAATTTTTTAGTAATGCTAATTTCCAATTTGCAAAAAACCGTCAATCATATGTCAATTAAGCATTCCTCTTTTTTTCTTTATTTGTTTAGTTTTTGGCTAAAATTCCATTGCTTTATTATTTCATGAAGAATGTAGTAATTTTCAGATGATATGATAAAGAGACATGCCTCACCTGACAATTTATTTGAATTTAAATAGAGTCTTTGAAGATGCGACAAGTTTCCAATATGCGTTGGTATCCTTCCGCTGAAATTGTTGTACGCCAAAGAAAGTGTGCTGAGTTGTGAACAAGCAGATAAACTTGTTGGGATATTATCTCCACTTAATTGATTATATGAAAGGTATAAACCCAACAATTTCGGTAAATGGTAGCACATATCATTAGGTAGAGTCCCGTAAAGTTGGTTTCCCGTAAACCCAATTATCTGCAAAGAGGAAATGTTGAATATGCTCCATGGAATAGTACCGGTCATATGATTATATTCAATACTTAACCATTCTAGATTGGTTAAGAATCCGAAGCTAAGTGGGATCTCACCACTAAGCTGATTATATGACATTCGTACCCAGCGAAGGCGTCGCAAGTTTCCAATTTCATCAGGGATTACGCCCTTGAAACTGTTGTTACTAATTCTTAAGTATTTGAGGAATGAGAGATTTCCAATTTCTTTTGCAATGGTTCCTTGTAAGCCCATGTTGAAGAGATCAAGGGCAGTGACTCTGGGGCGCCTTCGACTGCAAGTGATGCCAATCCAGGTGCAGAATGAGGTTCCTTGTGACCAGTTGGATGCCAAAGTGTTGTTGGGGTCGGATGTAATTATGTGGGATTTGATGGCTAGAAGTGAATGCTCATCAGTTGAGCTATTAACTTCCATCAGGTACAAGAAAATAAGAAAAATGGTTGCTTGTTTTCCCATTATTTTTGTTGAGTTTAATTTAGTGTGAATTGTGATGGATCACACAAAAGACATTAGAATAGCTTAGTTTATATACTACATTATTTAGTAAGTACAATGACAGATTACCTGATAGATTGACTCAGACAAAAGCCGTATCAATGTGGGGTATAATTGACTCAGACAAAACAATAGCTACTAACGGTTCAATACGTTCTAATGGAATCCAGCCTCAATTTCTTGATTTTCATTTGGTTCTACCCTGAATTTTCAAAGTGTTAATCTGTGAAAATCTTAATAATAATAATAAATGATCTTCATAATCAATTGAAAACGAAATATACATTTTTTTCCTAGAATATATTTCATTCAAAATCGCTAAAAATTTAAGGGCATGTTTATTTGGGTTTTCTTAGAGCATTTCATTGCTATCTTAAAAATCAAAAAACGAAATATACATTTTTTTCCTAAAATATATTTCATTCAAAATCGCTAAAAATTCAATTGAAAACGAAATATACATTTTTTTCCTACAATATATTTCATTCAAAATCGCTAAAAATTTAAGGGCATGTTTATTTGGGTTTTCTTAGAGCATTTCATTGCTATCTTAAAAATAAAAAAACAACATAAATGGTTTCACAAATAAATTTATCACTCAATTGGACAAATAAATCTCCGGAAAATCAATCAAACGACAATTTTTTTATCGCTATAAAAAAAATCTTCAAAACTTACATTGATTTGACATGAGCTACACATCCCTTACAAAATATATCTCATATAACAAAATTTGATATAAAGTAACATATTTCTTATACTATATATCTTATTTTCATACTCTAAAAACTACAAAATTTTATTTCGTAAACAATTTCCACAAACCCAAATAAACAATATTACAAAACATTTCTGAAACTACTTTAAGAATTAAAACCCAGGCAAACAAAGCTTAGTTACTCACTCTTGCAGAAAACATTGTGGTAAACATTATTAACTTTTGAATATTAGTTTACCTAGTAGATAACTGAATGCGTCGAGTACATGATTTTATGAAAAAATTTACCCACATAGGATTTGGTCAAATTCAATGTAATTATATGGCAAATGTAATACGTTTGTTTTGCGATTAAATGTAATTCCAGAAGAGTGATCAATCACAAAGCAAATGCAAGACATTTGCTTGATGATTGGATATATTTAATCAAGCCAAATTTGAACAAGAATTTACCATACGATGCATATTTAATAATGAAGTCAAAAAAAGTTTACATATGTGAAGACTTAGAAACTAATATTTGAAATCTTTCGTTTCATAATAAATTTATTGTTCATCATCTAGATGCATCTACATAAGATGCAATTAAGTGGAAATAACGTCGGACAGGGGGTGAGGGGCGCCCGGGGTGAGCGAATTCACCTTTTGGAACAATTAAGTGGAAATAAATGTCAATGACAGAAGAAAAAAAAACCTTAAAAAAAAAGTTTATCTTCATGTGTTCAATCAAGGTACAAAATTATCTTCATGTGTATCTCCTTGCAAGACTTTTGTCAAATATTTTTTGGAAAATTCAAAGCTGTATCCGTTATCTTCACACGTTATGTTAAGATTGGACGTGTTGTTCAACGCATCCAGCCACTCCCTCTTTTATTTATTTTTAAATTTTGTTATTGTTTTTATATAACTAGAAAACACTTTTTTTAAAATAAAAAAATTATAAAAAATGTGGACATGTACATTTGTAAAGTTTATGTAAGAGTTAACTAAAAAATTGATTTTTCTTTTTTTTTTTTTTATGCAAATTGATTTTTCATATTTAAATGTAATTTAACAACTTTGTTGCATAAACATGTGTAGCTTAAATTGTAAATCTTAAATGTACAATTTAGACATTATCTTTAACTACGATTTTCTGCATTAAATTTAAAAATATTGATATATATTTAATAAAAAAAGTATAAATATTTAATAAAAAATGTATAAATATCAAAATTAATTTCATTATTATTATCCATTTTCAATATTATAATTAGTATTATCAATGGTATTATTAATTTTCAAAAATATTATTATTATTATTCAAATTATTGTTATTATTATTATAAATTGGAATTGAGAGTTGGCAAGTATTTTTTTTTTAAAATTAATTATCCCTTTCTCCCCTAGCGTTTGGAGATGATGCACCGGAAGGTGCAAGTTCACCCGAGGGTGGAGAATGACATCTCGCTGGCGATGGATCCCCTGTCCCAAGTGGGTTGTCCCATATTGTGTCACATTTATAATAGATTGACACTTGTCAAATTAAATTATTTGCACCTACACTTGATTATTTCTAATCTATCATCTTCTCCATCTCATTTTTCTCCATTACCAACATGGAAACGCCAATCTTAATAAAATCTTATCCATTATTTTCAATCTTCATCCCCAATTTTAGCACATCCAAAACCAAACATACGTACGCAGCATTCATCCCTCACAGAGAATTCCCAATTTAAATCTTGTTGAGGGTATCTTGCTGCAGATTTCAATTATTGGGGTATAGAAGTAAGTCAGTAACAGATTAGTTGAAATACTCATAAATTCTGAAAATTAATTAATTCAAATTGGGGTTTATCTAAAAAACGCTAGATATAAAATTGAAGAAACATAATTCTTTTCTTATATCCTTTTATATATTCATATAAAACTTTTGCGGTTTTGAACCCATTTGATATTGTCCGGAGTAATTTTTGGCGTCATCCATATAAGGGATGTACAAAATAAATATTCCTTGTTCTATGGCTGCAGCTATCTTTTCGGAAGTGATAAGATGGAGAAGTTCAGAAAAAATTATCATGTGTGGTAAATAGTATTTTAGTTTGACACGTGTCGATCTGATAAAAATGTGACACAATTTGGGACACCGTTTTGGGACAGGGGATCTGCTGCGATAAATTGTACATTTAAGATTCACAATTTAAGCTACACATGTTTATGCAACAAAGTTGTTAAACTACATTTAAATATTAAAAATCAATTTGCGTCTCAGGAAAAAAAATTCAAGTTTTTAGTTAACTCTTACACAAACTTTATAAATGTACGTGTCCATATTTTTGCTAATATTTTTATTTTAAAAAAGTGTTTCCGAGTTATATAAAAACAATAACAAAATTTAAAAAAATAAAAGAGTGAGTCGCTGGACGCATTGAACAACCCGTCCAATTGCCCAGGGGGTTGCCCTCCCTCCCCTGGCTAGTTGGACACCGTCCAGGGACAACCCAGGGCCATCATCGCCCATTGCCTGTGAATTGGAGATGTCCTTAAGGGTTAAGTTATATAAAGTATCTTAATATCCCCATTAACTCTAGAAACCATTTCTATTGGTGGGGAATCTTAAAATAACGTGTGAAGATAACGGATACAGCTTTGAATTTGCCAAAAATATTTCACAAAAGTCTCTTGCAAGGAGATACACATGAAGATAATTTTGTACCTTGATTGAAAATATGAAGATAAACTTTTTTTTAAGGTTTTTTTCTTCTGTCTTTGACAATTATTTCCACTTAATTGCATCTTCTGTTGATGCATCTAGACGATGAACAATAAGTTTATTATGAAACGAAAGATTTCAAATATTAATTTCTAAGTCTTCACATATGTTAACTTTTTTTGACTTGAATATTAAATATTTGTCGTATGAAAAATTCTTGTTCAAACCTGGCTTGATCAAACTCATCCAATTATCCAGCAAATATCTTACATTTGCTTTGTGATTGATCAATCTCCTCGGATTACATCCAATCACAAATCAAACATATTATACTTGCCATATAGTTACATTGGAGTTGATCAAACCCAATATGAGTAAATGTTTTCATAAAAACATGTAGTCGACGCATTCAGTTATCTACTAGGTAAACTAATATTCAAAAGTTAATAATGTTTACCACAATGTTTTCTGCAAGAGTGAGTAACTAAGCTTTGTTTGTCTGGGTTTTAATTCTTAAAGTAGTTTTAGAAATGTTTTGTAATATTGTTTATTTGGATTTTGTGGAAGTTGACGTTTACAAAATAAAATTTTGTAGTTTTTCAGTATGGAAATAATTAAGATATATAGTGTAAGAAATATGTTACTTTATCTCAAATTTTGTTATATGAGATATATTTTGTAAGGGATGTGTAGCTCATGTCAAATCAATGCAGTTTTTGTAGATTTTTTTTAGCTATATAAAGATTGTTGTTTGATTGATTTACTGTAAATTTTTTGTCACAATTGAGTGATAAATTTATTTGTGAAACCATTTATATTGTTTTTTGATTTTTCAGATAGCATTGAAATGTTTTAAGAAAACCCAAACAAACGTTCCCTTAAATTGGTAGCGATTTTGAATGAAATATATTTTATGAAAAAAAATGTATGTTTTGTTTTCAATTGATTATGAAGATCATTTATTATTACTATTAAGATTTTCACAGTTTAACACTTTGAAAATTCAAGGTAGAACCAAATGAAAATCTATTAAGAAATAGAAACCTATTGAATGGTTAGTAGCTATTGTTGGTCAAGTCAACCTACCACTTCTAAAGTCTTTTGTGTGGAACTCAAACTCAACAAAAAAAATTGGAAACTCAGCAATCTTGAATGGTTTGGTCAAGAGAATTATTATAAATTAAGCTATACTCGAAAATTCTTATCTTTTCTTTTCATTTGTTTGTTTCTAATTGCATCGCCAATCAAATTCAATTAATAACGAAAACAGGGAAATTGTTTTGTCTATTTAATTAGCTTCTTCCACAACACGAGCTTCGTAAAATAAAAACTTGTTCAATATTTCCCTTTCTCTCTCCCTCACCCAAAAATCAAAATCAAAATCAAAATCAATCGAAAATGGGAATACAAGGTACCATTTTTCTTATTTGCTTCAACCTGATGAAAGTTCTCTTCTTGGCTGCATCTGCTCTCAATAATATTTTATGATATTTAAGAGAATTTGATTTTTTTTAAGGAGTGACATATTGTACTAAATCTTTAGATGAAACAAATAATATTTACATAACAACATATTGATAATATATTATAATAATTTTACAAATATACTTGAGCAACTATTAAAAAATATAGTATTTATTGGTATGTGTTATAGGAGAACAATAATAAAATTGTAAAAGTAATGTAAGAGTTAATATCTTAATTATTGGAGTTAATGTAAAAAATACCTATAATAAAACTTCATGTCTAATTTCAATATAATTTTGTATTTCTTCCATATTCATGTTGATTGGTTAGGAGGAAAGGAAGTCACAAATTTTCTTAAAATGTTTTCCTACCAAATTTTTTATGAGAAAATTTAAGGAAAATTCATGTCTATATATATTTTATTAATATACTTAACAACTTGAATAAGGGCATTTTTGTCTTCACAAAAAAATAAATAAACTTAAATTATTCACACTTTTAGTATTACTAGAAAAGTGCACGCACGTTGTACGTGTCTAGTTTTAATTTCATGTGTATTTTTCATAAATTAGAGTAAAATTAGCTATTTTTATGTCATAGAATATCATATATTTATGACTGTTCAATTTATATTTATTAATTATTATTGGTTTATAAAAAGAATGATGATTTTGAATAATTGTAATAAAATATAAAATAATGTCTGATTTAGTCATTATATCTTATAAAATTGGCTCTAAAATAAGACCATAATAATTGTTGGATAAGGATGAAGATGAAGGCACTAAAGGAAGTTTGATAAGGGAGGTTTTGATGCATTCCAAAGCTTCATATTTGGCTAAGTATGGAGTAACTTAGCTGATAAACTTATCAAGGAATTTTGACTAAGTAAAGAAGACATCAGAAGAGTCAAAGTTTCAAGGTCCAAGACTTCTGATCTGCTGAAGAAAAGTTATCAGACTGGTGAAGATCAGCCGACTCAAATCAGATTTGTTCAAGTTTGAGATCAGCTTTGTTCGCCATCAGACGCGTACTTTTATCAGCCAAGTGAAGAAGATCATTAAGTGTTCCCAGCGGTAATAAATGCCCCTTGGAGTAATAAATGCTGAAGTACAAGGTTATTAAAGACAAATGATTGAAGAAATGCTTCACATCAGCTGGGTGCATTTAATGCTGCCTGCAGAATAGTACTGTTCACAGTACGGACAGACTGCAAAAGAGCCGTTCGCGGATTTTAAGGACCAGTACTCGAGGAATTTGAATCTTGTCTCTCTTCAACAGACACTTTTCGATCCTCAAGTATAAATAGCTGGAAGAGACGAAGAAGAAACAAGCAACACAATATCTGAGAAATTTTCGAAGCAGAATTCTTTAAGTCTCAATAACAGCTCACTCATCAGCTGAGTCATTTGTTGACAAAAGCAGAGTTGAAGAATCAAGCCAAATACATCTTCTGAGTGAATTTGTAAACGTTGAGTGTTGTGAGAAGTAGATATCCGTCTTAGTGAGTGATATTACTTCAGAGAAGTAGGATCTCTTTGTGATTTCTTACTGCGAACTTACGGCCTGTTCATTTGTTGTAAGGCGTAAGCAAAGTATACTGATTACTGTGTGTTTTTAGTATAACCCAAGATCTTTGTGACTTGGAAGAGTGGACTAAAGGATATTCAAATCCATATAACCACTATAAAAATTGTTTGTGTTTTTATTTGCATTTTACCTGCATATTTTCAGTTGCATAAAACACATTAAGTTAACTGTTTGAAAAATGATCTAAAAAGGAGATTTTACAAATCTGGGGAAACATTTTTCAAACTACTAAGTTTACTTGTGAAAAACACTTTGAAAATCCGCTGCAAGTACTCTAAGTATTAAAACTGATTTTAACAAAATCAGCTAAGCAACAATCAGACGAGTGGTCAACAAGGCTGTTCAAAGATTTGTTCGAGAACAGAATTGTAACTAACTAATCTGATCAGCTTAGTCTGTTCAGTTAGATTAAAAGTTTTAAAGTTAAATTTGAAGAAAATTTTAAAGAGGTTTATTCACCCCCCCCCCTCTAAACCTCTTCTGACCACTTGGGACCAACAAGTGGTATCAGAGCGGGTGGTTCATTTGAATCAGCTGCCTGATCAACGAACTTGATCCAAGTGTTTTTCAAAGGTTTTAAAACTTTTTCAAAAGAGCATAATTTTGAAAAATCAAAACTTTTTGAAAAATGGATTGTATCAGCCATGTTCCCCACATTGCTGGTATGTCTTTTGAGGACTGGAAGATCAGAATAGAGATCTTCTTAGCTGCCTATAATGATAACATGTACACGTGTATCATAAAAGGTCCATTCAAGTTCACCAAGACCATTATAGTTGATGAAGCTGAACTGGTGGTGGAAAAAGACTTAACAGAGATGACAGCCGAAGAGATAAAGCTGTTTAATCTGGACAAAATCGGGAGATTCATCATGACTAAAGCCCTGGACAATGATCGGTTTGACAAGGTCAAACATTGCAAGACTGCAAAGGAAATGTGGGACAAAGTCAGAGACATGAGCGAAGGCAATGATGCAATAAAGGAGCATCAGCTCACTGTTGCTTTGGAGAAGCTGGACAACTTCAAGATGAAATCTGAAGAAACCATTGATCAGATGGATACCAGATTCACCAGAACTCTGAATGAAGTTTTAAAGTTGGGAAAGACCTTCACTGACAAAGAAATCACCGTCAGAGTACTAAAGGTCCTACCTCCAAAGTTCAACATGAAAGTAACAGCAATGGAAGAATCAAGGGATTTGGGAAAAATCTCTCTTACTGAGCTGTTCTCTGTACTCAAGGCATTCGAGTATAAACTGCCTAGAATGGGAATTGAAGAAACCTCAACTTCAGGACCCACAGCTGCACTGGTTGCTGCTGAAAACACCAGAAGACCAGCACAGAAAAGCAAAGAAGTGGACTCATCTGATGAAGCCACTCTACTCAACAAGAAGGAGTACACTGGTGGAGATGTTGCACTGTTGATAAATAATTTCAAGAAGTTCTACAAAAGAAAAATGAAGAACAAATACAACAATGCTTCTACTTCTAAACCTAACTTTTCTTCTCAGGATAAAGATGATTATAAAGCAAAACTAATGTGTTACAACTACAGGAAATTGGGACACTTCATCAAAGACTGCCCATATCCAAAAGCAGAAAAATACACTGAAGAGGAGAAGAAAATGAGAAAAGAAAGAAAGCATCAGAGAGGCAAGGCAATGATGGCTGAAGCAGAAAAGCTGGTTGCTGTCTACTCATCTGATTCAGATTCAGACACGTCTGATGAAGAATCGTCTGATGAAGAAAAACCTGCACTCCTCTGCCTGATGGCAAAGGAATCTGATGACTCCGAGGATGAGGTAACTCCTCTTGACATTGAATTATTTAATTCATTTGAACAAATGATGCTGAACAATATTGGTATTGCTGAAGCATACAAAAAGCTTAAGGAAGAGATGATATTGCTAAAAGAGCAAAACAGTTCACTGAAACTTTTAGCTGAAAAGCCAAAAGAATCAGCTGAATACAAACAGCTCGAGCAAGAACATGAATCTCTGAGAGCTGAATGTGAGGTTTATAAAGGAAAAATCATGGAACTTGAAAAGGTTATTGAGTCTCATGAAAAATCATCTGTTGCATCAAATCACATGTTTAGTAAACAGAAGATACCTTTAGAAAAGGATAAGCAAGAATTGAATCATACTGAGAAATTTATATCTGCTGACAATAGTAAGGTCATTCTGTATGTTCAAACTGCTAGACCTGCCTCATCTGAGAAAGAATTAAAGGAGAAGAAATCTCCTAAGGCTAAAAAGAGCAAAGAGCCTAGTATAGGAAATCAGACTAGTAAGACCAAACGGCAGAGTCCTAAGAAGTCTGCTGATAAAGCTAAACTGAATCAAGCTGTTGGTAAAACTAAGTCAAAACCAATTGAGCAAGCATCTAGTAAACCAAAGAAGCATAAAAACAAGAAAAATCAAAATGCTTGGTATGGAAATGAGTCATATTATGTGCAACCTGCTGCATATCATCCTATGTATAATGCACCTTACCCTGCTCATCCAATGCATGCATATCCTGCTTATCATGCACCTTACCCTACTTATGAACACTATTCTTATCATACTGATCATCAACATGACTTATCTGCTAATTATGATAAAAATGAAACTGTTCATGCTCCTGTCAAAACTCAGAAGCCTAAGAAGCCTAAGACATCAACATCTTGGGTTGTCAAAGGTGAAACTAATCCTTCAGGACCCTCTCAATAAGGGTACCTAAAACAATTTTATTTTGTTTTGTAGGTTAGGATTAGGAGTAGGAGTAAAGTAGAGAAGATTTGGTACTTGGACAGTGGATGTTCAAGACACATGTGTGGAAACATACATGAGCTGACTGATGCAGTTGTTGTGGATGGTCCAAAAGTTACTTTTGGAGACAGTAAAGAAGGCAAGATTGTAGCTAAAGGAAGAGTTATCAGAGGAAACATTGAGATATCTAACGTCTCATATGTTAAAGGCCTAAAGTACAACCTGCTGAGCATAAGTCAATTTTGTGACAAAGGATATTCAGTCATCTTCTCAACAGATAAGTGCTATGTTGAACAGATTGGTACAAAGAAGGTAATTCTATCTGGAAGAAGACAAGGAAATATCTACATAGTCGACTGGAATTCTGCTAATGAGAATTCAAGTGTTTGTTTGGTGGCATCTGCACCAAGTGAAGTTAGCTGGCTATGGCACAAGAGAATGAATCATTTAAACTTCAAGACCATCAACAGATTAATCAAGAATAATCTGGTAGAAGGGATTCCAAAAGCAGTCATGAGCAAAGACAAGCTCTGTGATGCATGTCAGAAGGGTAAACAAATCAAGTCATCATTCAAAGGCAAGAAACACCAATCTTCTGGAAGGATATTGGAGCTACTACATATGGACTTATTTGGACCCATTGATCCAATCAGCAATGGTGGAAAGAAATACTGCCTAGCTGTTGTGGATGATTATTCAAGATACACTTGGGTGATTTTCATGAAAAAGAAAAGTGAAACCAAGGAACATCTTACCAATCTGATGGAACTGATCCAGAATGAGAAGAGTATCAAAATACTGAAGATCAGATCAGATAGAGGGACAGAGTTCACAAACTCTACTGTTGAAGAGTATTGTAACATCAAAGGAATACATCATGAGTATTCAGCTGCTAGAACCCCTCAACAGAACGGTGTTGCTGAAAGGAGAAACAGAACAATAAAAGAAGCTGTCAGGACCATGATAGCTGAAGCTAAGCTGCCACAAAGATTTTGGGCAGAAGCAACAAATACAGCATGCTTTACCCAAAACAGATGCATGATCAACAAAAATCAGAACAAGACTCCATATGAAGTTTGGAACAACAGAAAACCAAACATTCATTACTTTAAGATTTTTGGTTGTAAATGTTTTGTATTAAATAATGGGAAAAATCACCTTACTGCATTTGCAGAAAAGGCTGATGAAGCTGTCTTTGTAGGATACTCTACTGTTAGTAAGGCTTATAGAGTTTTCAATAAAAGAACTTTACTAATAGAAGAATCTATCCATGTAGTATTTGATGAGCCAAGTCAATCTTCTGAAAAGAATCAAAATACTAATCAAGATCTGTCTACTGATTTACAGAAGTTGAATGTTGGAAATAATGAAGAATATGTTCCCATCATACTACCTGATCTCAACCCAGCTGATAACTCAAGTGCTGTTCAAAATCACAGTGCTGATTGTCTAACAGACGAGTTGCAAACAGCTGAAAGACCAGAGACTGTTCAACAAACTGCAAATGTTCAACAGACTACTACTGGATCTCCAACAGTAGTGCTGCAAGATCAAGACAAAGGACAACATTATGATTTGCAACCTGATCTTAGATGGCTCAGAAATCACCCACCAGAGTTAGTGATTGGTGATCCATTAGATAGAGTGAAAACAAGAAGAGCTGCTGCACAAGATGCTATGTTTGCTAGTTTTCTATCTCAAATTGAGCCTAAACAAATTGAAGAAGCTCTAAATGATTCCTTCTGGATATAAGCTATGCAAGAAGAGTTGAATCAATTTGAAAGGAATGAAGTCTCGTACTTAGTTCCTAGACCAAGTCATCAAAGAGTAATTGGCACTAAGTGGGTTTTCAGAAATAAGATGAATGAAGATGGTATTGTTACCAGAAACAAAGCAAGATTAGTGGCCAAAGGTTATTGTCAAGAAGAAGGAATTGACTTTGATGAGACATTTGCACCAGTAGCAAGACTTGAAGCAATCAGATTGTTTCTAGCCTATGCTGCTTACAAAAACTTCACTGTGTATCAGATGGATGTGAAGTCTGCTTTTCTCAATGGAGAACTGCAAGAAAAAGTATATGTTGAACAACCTCCTGGATTTGAAGTCTATCAAGAAGAGGACAAAGTATATCGTCTGAAGAAAGCCCTCTATGGACTGAAACAGGCTCCAAGAGCATGGTATGATACCCTATCTGATTTACTTTTAATTAAAGGATTTCATAAAGGTAAGGTAGATAAAACCTTGTTCACAATTGAATGGGAAAATCATATATTACTTGTGCAAATATATGTGGACGATATTATTTTTGGTTCAACTAACCAACAGATGTGTGACAAGTTCTCCAAGCTGATGCAGAATAAGTTTGAAATGAGCATGATGGGTGAACTTAATTATTTTCTTGGTCTGCAAGTTAGACAGTTGCCTGATGGAATATTCATCAGCCAAGCAAAATACACAAGAGATCTGTTCAAGAAATTTGGTATGGAAACTAGCTCAACTGCTACCATTCCTATGTCTACAAGTCTTCGTTTGGATAAAGATGAAGATGGCAAATCAGTGGACATAACCAAATATAGAGGCATTATTGGTTCATTGTTGTATCTAACAGCAAGTTGACCTGATATAATGTACTCAGTTGGAGTCTGTGCAAGATTTCAATCAAATCCCAAAGAATCTCATCTCTTAGCTGCCAAGAGAATATTGAAATACATTAAAGGCACTCAAGAATTGGGAATGTGGTATCCTAGAGAATCTGGATTCGAACTTATTGGTTATTCAGATTCAGACCTTGCTGGCTGCAAGATTAACAGAAAGAGCACAACAGGTGCCTGTCAGTTCTTAGGTAGTCGTCTGATCTCATGGATGAGTAAGAAACAGACTTCAGTGTCTATATCTACTGCTGAAGCTGAATATATAGCTGCTGGAGCTTGCTGTGCACAGATACTTTGGTTGAAGCATCAACTAGAAGATTACAACATAAAAATCAGTGGAATTCCAATCTACTGTGACAACACAAGTGCAATCTCTCTTACTCAGAACACTACAAGTCATTCAAGGACTAAACATATAGAGATCAAGCATCACTTCATTAGAGATCATGTGGAAAAAGGCAATGTTATGATAGAGTATGTTCATACTGAAAATCAGATTGCTGATATCTTCACTAAACCTTTAAGTGAAGTAAGGTTTTCAACTCTAAGAGCTGAGCTAGGATTACTTAACTTGGATGCATAAGCTGAGGGGGAACTTATCAGAAGACTTAAGTTCAACAGCTTAATCATCACTGTTATCTTCAAGGATTAACTTTCAACAGACTAGTTAACTTATAAATTCTTAAATTCAGGGGGAACGTGTAAGACTAGCGGTACTTCTGAATTAAAGATGAAATTTGTTAATGTCAGTTAGTTGAAGTTATGTTTTCAACAGAAGACTCAACTATCGAAGAATAAAGTTATACTATCTGGCTGGATTGACAAACAGCTGAGGAAGGTTATCAGCTGTTGGCATTCTCTGATAACAACTATGTCATCAGGACAGTAGTCAATCAAATAAGTGTTTATTTTACTAATCTGACCACTGATATAAAAGCGAAACTATTTAAAACGTTTTATTCAAAAATACGCTTTTATAAGTAACTGAAGGGCGGTACATATTCCCGCTCCTCATTAAATATCTTTTGAATTTGAAAGGTCGTAACTGACGCCGCACGATCAGCACTGACAAGAAACGGATCTAACGGTTGGCTGGTATCACGGAATCCAAGATACCCTAACTCTATAAATCCCTATCTGATCAGCCGTGTAGTTCTTTACGCACCCTAAACTTTCAAAAGTACTTGTGAGAAATTTGAGCAAGTTTTCTGCAAAAAAAAATCTCTTCGTTTTTCTCTCTAATCTCTACAGATCAACAATGGCTGCTGAAGGTATGTACCTTGTGTATGATTCCTATTACCAATCGGGCACAAATCTGATGAAGGAACTTCTGGAGAAGTTCAAATCTGCAAACTTGGTAAATTTCATGGAGTACAACGAGGGAGTGATCTGGACTGATCAAGTGATGGAATACTACAATACAGCGAAGGCTGACTACAACGCACTGGAGATAAAGGCTACAGTGGGAGAAAAATCTATCACTATTACCCCAGCTGTTCTTCACGAGATGTTTGGTCTTCCAAACAGAGGACGACACGATGTCATAGTGTTAACTGAAGCCAAACACCAAGATTTCTGGGCGATCTGCGCCAAAGAAGGAGAAATGTTGACTGGCAACATAAGGAAGAAACAGTTGAAGGATGAATATCAGCGGATGGCTGATATGGTGTCTAAGCTGATTGAAAACTGCACCTTCTCACTGGATGCTGTTACCATGAAGAGGTTCAGCATCATGACTGCTATTTACTATGGGATAGAAATCAACTGGTCCATAATTATCTGGTACATCTTGGCTGATTTCCTTGATGACAAGAAAGGAAAAGGTCCTCACACCAACCACAGGATCACGCTCAGCTACCTACTATTCAAACTGGGGTGTCCTATGAAGAATGGCAAGGAAATTCACAAGTCCAAAGCCATGAACAAATATCTGCCAGTTCAAAAGAGGAAGGCTGATGAGCCTGAAGAAGATGAGGATGAGGGACCAAAAGAGGTTCCTGCCAAGAGGCAAAGGAGGCTAGTCAAAACAGCTGACATGGCTGTTGAGACAAGAAAGAAGAAGGCTGCTGATAAGCCTAAGGAAAAGACCTCAAAGAAAATGGAGTCAGTGACTGTTGCTGATCAGGTCACAAAGATCATTGATCAGGTCACTGCTGATGTAAGGACTGGATCCCCTGCATCACCATCAAGAACTCCATCAGCTGAAAAACCTGCTGAGAATGTCTCTCACAGGACAAGGTGCCAAATAAGGGATACTGCTGCTTCAAGACCTATTCAGGGTCTGTCAAAGAAGTCAGCAAGGAAGCAGATGACATTTTTAGCAAAGGACACTGAATTGGTAGATTTGGTGAGATCAAGTCTTGAGTCTGCTGAAAGACCCCTTGACACTGTTGGAACATCTGTTGCTGACAAAGCTGATGCGCAACAGATGACTCAAAACGCACCAACAGCTGAGGTTGCTCAACCTCAAGAAGACCCAGATGTCCAAATCATCCATCCTATAGCTGCTGCTCCCATCTCTTCTGCTGGTCCAGCCCCTGCTCCAGCTGATAAAGGAAAAAGAAAAATAGTGCTTAAGAGAAAGAAGATCTCTAAAGCTGACAAGAGAGCAAGAGAGGAAGCTGAACAGAGGAAGCAAGATGAAGCTGAAGAAAAGAAGGCACTTGAGCTAAACAAGGCTCAAGCTGCTAAGGATGAGGCCAGGAGAAAAATGTCTGAAGCAGAGAGAAAGGCTGCTGAGGATGCTGAACTGGCCATGGTCATTGAAAAGAGCAAACTTGATGCCTATGGACCTGTCCATGGAGGTGGCATCAAGATTAAAGAGGCTGAAGGAGAAGAAGAACCCCCAAAACCAAAGATGCCTGCTGCTGCAGAAAAACCAAAGGAAAAGTTTGAAGTTCAGAAAGCCTTCAAGATCATATACAACAATAAAGAGCTTTTCCAGAAATTTGAAAAGTCCTTAGCCTACTACAACCAGAAGTTAATGTTGAAGACCATGTTCACTCAAGAGAAGCCTAGATATATCAGATGGAGAGACAATAGGCTGAACAGGTCCATCACTGAACTTCGGAATCTGGAGAATATAGCTGCTGATGAGAAATGGGTACTCGAGTGGCTAATGACAGATTCTATCCAAAAAGCCTTGGATCCTCATCATGTTAGGGATGCTATGCATCACTATGCCAGGGAATTTGCCCTTGAGGAAGCCAAGCTGATAGGAAGCACCCTGCCTGCCAAAAGAAAGAAGACTGATGATGTTGAAGAAAGGGCTGTGAAGATTGCTGTTATCACTGCACTGAATAAGTGGGCAGAAAAGTCCAGATATCAGCAAGGGCATTCAAGTGAACTCCCCCAACTACCAAGTATTCAACATGTAATTTTTGGCAGAGAAATGAAAGATTTCGGTGAAGTGCCAGAGGGTAACAATGCATTTGTCAACCCTTGGATTATTGTGAGGCAAATCCGTCAGACAACATTCTTCAATGATGATGGCACCATCACAAATCTGTTCTATGATGATGTCACTGATAAACACAAAGTTGCGGCCAAGTCTGCTGACAAGACTGCTGATCAGACTGCGGACAAGCCTGAAGACAAGTCTGCTGACCAAGCTGAAAACAAGTCTGCTGATCAGGTTGAAGACAAAACTGCTGATCAGACTGCTGACAAGTCTGCTGAAAAAGCTGCTGACGAACCCTTAGCCATTGAGTGGAATGCTAAGGATTCTGAAGATCATCAGGACGCAAAGATGGAAGATATTCCTGTCCACCAGGAGATTGAAGATAAGGATGAAGCTGCTGCTTCTGCTTCATCAGGTGATGAACACTCATCACTGATGGAAGCTTTCCAGATGTTGATGGAAAATTCTATGAAGGAACTGGAAGAGAAGCATCAACAGCAGCTGATGAAGGTCAAGGAGGAGCTGAAGACTGAGCTTAAAACAGAATTGGCAGAGTCAAATAAACTTCAGCTGGAAACTGTGCAACAGTCTACTGAAAAGATCATCAAGACTGAAATCACAAGTATTCCTATCCCTCAAGATCATTCTTTGCAGTTAGTGAACATCTTAACTGATATGAACAGAAATGTAGAGGATGTGAAAGGTGATGTAAATCATCTTCATGCTGCCGTTCAAAGAGCTGAACACAAGATCGCTGATCTAACTGCAACCTTCATCAAAGGCAGTCAAGAAGAGAAGGAAATCAACTTAGGGATGTTGCAAGAAGTATCAAAAGCTGCACAAGAAATCAACAATGAAATTGCAACTGTAAACCTTAACATTGACTACTTCAATGATAAGACTGACAACATCAGCACTGACATTCTTAATCTTACAGCAAGCCATGATGTTACAAATCAAAATTTGAAGGCTTTGTGCGCTGAATTGAAGGTTCCAACAGTTGCTCTCAACCCTACTCTTGTACCTTCTACTGTCATCAGTCCTGATGATGACAAAAAGGGGGAAGATAAACGGGAAGAAACAACCAAGGAAACCAAATCAAAGGAAGCTGATAAAACAGCTAAGGAAACCAAAGCAAAGGAAGCTGATAAGATTGACCCTGAAAAGTTCGCAGAAACTACCAAGTACAAGAATACAGAATCAGCCAGGAAGGCAATGGAAGCTTTAAGAGAGCAGCAACTTAAAGAGAAAATGGAAGCTGCCAAAGCAAACATGGACCTGGATGATGAAGCTGATGAAGAAGAAGAAGACGACGATGAGTCTTCTTATGAGTATGAAGAAGTGCTTGAAGGATCAGATGAAGAAGCTGATAGCTAAAATTGATAAAATCTTGTAATCAGTTTACTTTTATCTATCTTTCAGACATCTCATCTGAAGAACTTGTACTTGTACTTATTACAATCTTATCATATCAATAAAAAGTCAAGTTCATTCCAACATACTATTTTCTATCTCAGAAAATTTTTGAGGATTACATTATTTAGCTTAGGTATTTAACAGGTACTTAGCTGAAGTTTTGTCATCATCAAAAAGGGGGAAATTGTTGGATAAGGATGAAGATGAAGGCACTAAAGGAAGTTTGATAAGGGAGGTTTTGATGCATTCCAAAACTTCATATTTGGCTAAGTATGGAGTAACTTAGCTGATAAACTTATCAAGGAATTTTGACTAAGTAAAGAAGACATCAGAAGAGTCAAAGTTTCAAGGTCCAAGACTTCTGATCTGCTGAAGAAAAGTTATCAGACTGGTGAAGATCAGCCGACTCAAATCAGATTTGTTCAAGTTTGAGATCAGCTTTGTTCGCCATCAGACGCGTACTTTTATCAGCCAAGTGAAGAAGATCATTAAGTGTTCCCAACGGTAATAAATGCCCCTTGGAGTAATAAATGCTGAAGTACAAGGTTATTAAAGACAAATGATTGAAGAAATGCTTCACATCAGCTGGGTGCATTTAATGCTGCCTGCAGAATAATACTGTTCACAGTACGGACAGACTGCAAAAGAGCCGTTCGCGGATTTTAAGGAACAGTACTCGAGGAATTTGAATCTTGTCTCTCTTCAACGGACACTTTTCGATCCTCAAGTATAAATAGCTGGAAGAGACGAAGAAGAAACAAGCAACACAATATCTGAGAAATTTTCGAAGCAGAATTCTTTAAGTCTCAATAACGGCTCACTCATCAGCTGAGTCATTTGTTGACAAAAGCAGAGTTGAAGAATCAAGCCAAATACATCTTCTGAGTGAATTTGTAAACGTTGAGTGTTGTGAGAAGTAGATATCCGTCTTAGTGAGTGATATTACTTCAGAGAAGTAGGATCTCTTTGTGATTTCTTACTGCGAACTTACGGCCTGTTCATTTGTTGTAAGGCGTAAGCAGAGTATACTGATTACTGTGTGTTTTTAGTATAACCCAAGATCTTTGTGACTTGGAAGAGTGGACTAAAGGATATTCAAATCCATATAACCACTATAAAAATTGTTTGTGTTTTTATTTGCATTTTACCTGCATATTTTCAGTTGCATAAAACACATTAAGTTAACTATTTGAAAAAGGATCTAAAAAGGAGATTTTACAAATCTGGGGAAACATTTTTCAAACTACTAAGTTTACTTGTGAAAAACACTTTGAAAATCCGCTGCAAGTACTCTAAGTATTAAAACTGATTTTAACAAAATCAGCTAAGCAACAATCAGACAAGTGGTCAACAAGGCTGTTCAAAGATTTGTTCGAGAACAGAATTGTAACTAACTAATCTGATCAGCTTAGTCTGTTCAGTTAGAGTAAAAATTTAAAGTTAAATTTGAAGAAAATTTTAAAGAGGTTTATTCACCCCCCTCTAAACCTCTTCTGACCACTTGGGACCAACAATAATATTATTTAGTTCATTCTATCGTAGTAGTGTTCATATCAAATTTATCCGTTATTCACCGATGACACATGTTTTATCCGTTTCTTCATAGATTTCACCCGAAATTTTATCTATTCCACGAACATTTTTTCTTACTGGTGTTGGATAAGGATGAAGATGAAGAGCACTGAAGACAATTTGTAAATGGAGGTTTTGATGAATTCCAAAACTTCAAAATCTGTTAAGTATAAATTAACTTAGCTGATATCCCTTAGAAGAATTTTGACTAAGTAAAGAAGATATCAGAAGAGTCAAAATTCAAGGTCCAAGACTACTGATTTGCTGAAGGAAAGAAATCAGACTGATGAATGTCAGCCGACTCAAATCAGATTTGTTCAAGTTTGGGATCAGCTTAGTTCGCCATCAGACTTGCACTTTCGTCAGCCAAGTGGAAATGATCATAAAGTCATCCCAACGATAATAAATGCCCCTGGAAGTAATAAATGCTGAAGTACAAGGATATTAAAGACAAATGATTGAAGAAATGCTTCGTATCAGCTGGGTGCATTTAATGCTGCCTGCAGAAAAGTACTGTTGACAGTACGGATAGCTGCAAAGAGCCGTTCGCGGAAATTAAGGACCAGTACTCGAGGAACTTGAATCTTGTCTCTCTTCAACATACATTTTTCAAACCTCAAGCATAAATAGTTGAAAGAGACGAAGAGAAAGAAGCGAACAACACAATCTCTGAGAAAATTTTCGAAGCAAAATCTCTTAAGTCTCAAGAACAGCTCACTCATCAGTTTAGTCATTTGTTGACAAAGAGCAGAGTTGAAGAACAACGAAAAATACATCTTCTGAGTGATTTTGTAAACGTGAGTGTTGTGCGAAGTGTAGATCCATATTTGCGAGTGATCTAACTTCAGAGGAAAGGTTTTCTTAGTGATTTACTATTGCGAGCTTACGGCCAAATTCATTTGTTGTTTCGGCGTAAGTGGAGTGTACTAATTACTGTGTGTTCTTAGTATAACCCAAGATCTTTGTGACTTGGAAGAGTGGACTAAAGGATATTCAAATCCATATAACCACTATAAAATTTACTTGTGTTTTTACATTGCTTCTAACTTGCATATTTTCAGACTGCATAAAACACATTCAAAACTGTTTGAAAAGAGTTTAAAAGAGTTTATAAAATTGGGGATAAAGTTTTTCAAACTACTAAGTTTACTTGTGAAAGACACTTTTAAAATCCGCTGCAAGTACTATAGTATTAAAACTGATTTTAGCAAAAATCGGCTAAGTATTTCTCAGACTAGTGGTCAACAAAGCTGTTCAAAGATTTGTTCGCGATCAACCTTGTAAAATTACTGTTCGATAACAGCTTGGTCTGTTTAAGTTAGAACAAAAGTTTTAAAGTTAAAAAGTAAATTAAAAAGTTTAGAGGTCTATTCACCCCCCTCCCCTCTAGACCTCATCTAACCACTTGGGACCAACAAGTGGTATCAGAGCAGGTGGTTCATTAGAATCAGCTGCCTGATCAACGAGCTTGATCCGAGTGTTTTTCAAAGATTTTCAAACTTTTCAAAAGAGAATATTTTGAAAAATTAAAATTTTTGAAAAATAGATTGTATCAGCCATGTTTCCCACATAGCTGGTATGAGCTTTGAAGACTGGAAAATCAGAATGGAGATTTTCCTGGCTGCTTACAATGATAACATGTACACATGTATCATCAAAGGTCCATTCAAATTCACAAAGACTATCATAGTTGACGAAGCTGAATTAGTGGTGGAAAAAGACTTAACAGAGATGATAGCCGAAGAAATAAAGCTGTTCAATCTGGATAAAGTTGGCCGTTTCATCAAGACCAAGGCGCTTGAAAATGATCGATTTGACAAAGTCAAGCACTGCAAGACTGCCAAAGAGATGTGGGATAAGGTTCGTGACATGAGCGAAGGAAATGACGCCATCAAAGAGCATCAGCTGAGTGTTGCTCTGGAAAAGCTGGACAACTTCAAGATGAAGTCTGCGAAAACCATTGATCAGATGGATACAAGGTTTACAAGGACGCTGAATGAAGTGTTAAAGCTTGGAAAAACCTTCACTGATAAGGAGATAACCGTCAGAGTTCTGAAGGCTCTATCTCCGAAGTTCAACATGAAGGTGACAGCCATGGAAGAGTCAAGAGATCTGGGAAAGATTTCACTCACCGAGATGTTCTCAGTACTCAAGGCGTATGAGTATAAACTGCCAAGAATGGGTGTTGAAGAAACCTCTACTTCAAGTCCCACAACTGCGTTCAACAAAAAGGAGTACACAGCTGGAGACGTTGCATTGCTGATAAACAACTTCAAAAAGTTCTGCAGACGAAAAATGAAGAACAAATATAACAATGCTTCTACTTCTAACCTTACTTCTTCTTCTCAAGATAAGGATTCTTATAAATCCAAAATGATGTGCTATAATTGCAGGAAACTGGGTCATTTCATCAGAGACTGCCCATATCATAAAGCTGAGAAGTATACAAAAGAGGAAAAGAGAATCAGAAAGGAAAGAAAGCTTCAGAAAGGCAAGGTGCTGGTAGCAGAAGCAGAAAAGCTAGCTGCTATCTACTTATCTGATTCAGATTCAGACACTTCTGATGAAGAGAGTCCTGCTCTTCTCTGCCTGATGGCTAAGGAATCTGATAGCTCAGAGGATGATGAGGTAACTCCTCTTGATAATGAATTATTTAATTCATTTGAACAAATGATGCTCAACAATACAAGTATTGCTGATGCATTTAAAAAGCTTAAGGAAGAGATGATATTGCTGAAAGAGCAAAACTGTTCACTGAAACTTAAAGCTGAAAAGCCAAAAGAATCAGCTGAATACAAATTGCTTAAGCAAGAGAATGAATCTCTGAAAGCTGAATGTGAAGTTTATAAGGGTAAAATCATTGAGCTTGAGAAAGTCATTGAGTCTCATGATAAGTCATCTGTTGCATCCACTCACATGTCTAGTAAACAGAAGACACCTTTAGATCAGGACAAGTTAGAACTGAACCATAATGAAAAATTCATATAAGCTGACAATAGCAAGGTCATTCTGTATGTTCAGACTACTAAATCTGCTTCACCTCCGAAAGTATTAAAGGAGACGAAAACTCCTAAGGCTAAAAAAAGCAAAGAGCCTAGTGTAGGAAAAAAGACTAGTAAGTCTAAACAGAAGAGTCCTAGGAAGTCTTCTAATAAGGCTAAAACTATTCAGACTAGTGATAAAACTAAGTTGTCTGTTAATGAGCAAGCATCCAGTAAGCCAAAGAAGCATAAAAACAAGAAAAATCAAAATGCTTGGTATGGAAATGAGTCATATTATGTGCAACCTGCTGCATATCTTCCTACGTATCATGCACCTCAATTTCCAACTTACTATGCTCCATATCCTGCTCATCCAATGCATGCATATCATACTTATCATGCATCTTATTCTACTTATGAGCAGTATCCTTATCATGCTGATTATCATCAACATAGCAAATCTGATAAACATGATGAAGATGAAACTGTTTTTGCTCCTGCCAAACAACAGAAACCTATGAAGCCTAAGACTTCATCATCTTGGGTTGTCAAAGGTGGAACTAATCCTTCAGGACCCTCTCAATAAGGGTACCTAAAACAATTTTATTTTGTTTTGTAGGTTAGGATTAGGAGTAGGAGTAAAGTAGAGAAAATTTGGTACTTGGACAGTGGATGTTCAAGACACATGTGTGGAAACATACATGAGCTGACTGATGCTGTTGCTGTGGATGGTCCTAAAGTTACTTTTGGGGACAGCAAAGAAGGCAAGATTGTAGCAAATGGAAAGCTGATCAAAGGCAATATTGAGATATCTGACGTCTCTTATGTTAAAGGCCTCAATTATAATTTGTTGAGCATAAGTCAATTTTGTGACAAAGGATATTCAATCTTCTCAACAGATAAGTGTTACGTTGAACAGATTGGTACAAAGAAGGTAATTTTATCTGGAAGATGACAAGGGAATGTCTACGCAGTGCACTGGAATTTTGCTGACAAGAATTCAAGTGTTTGTTTGGTGGCATCAACACCAAGTGAAGTCAGTTGGCTGTGGCACAAAAGAATGAATCATGTGAATTTCAAGACCATCAACAGACTTATCAAGAACAATCTGGTAGAAGGAATTCCAAAGACAGTCATGGGCAAAGACAAGCTTTGTGACGCCTATCAGAAGGGTAAACAAATCAAGTCATCATTCAAAAGCAAGAAGCATCAATCTTCTGGAAGAATATTGGAGCTGCTACACATGGACTTATTTGGACCCATTGATCCTGTCAGCAATGGTGGAAAGAAATACTGCCTAGCTGTTGTGGATGATTATTCAAGATACACTTGGGTGATTTTCATGAAGAAGAAAAGTGAAACCAAGGAGCATCTTACAAATCTGATGGAAAAGATTCAGAATGAGAAAAGTATGAAAATACTGAAGATCAGATCAGATAGAGGGACTGAGTTTACAAACTCTACTGTTGAAGAGTATTGTAATGCCAGAGGAATCAGTCATGAGTACTCTGATGCCAGAACCCCTCAACAGAACAGAGTTGCTGAAAGGAGAAACATAACTCTAAAAGAAGCTACCAGGACAATGATAGTTGAAGCTAAACTGCCTCAAAGATTTTGGGCAGAAGCAACAAATACAGCTTGCTTTACCCAAAACAGATGCATGATCAACAAGCACCAAAACAAGACTCCATATTAAGTTTGGAACAACAGGAAGCCAAACATTCATTACTTTTAAGATATTTGGTTGTAAATGTTTTGTCTTAAATAATGGGAAAAATCACCTTACTGCTTTTGCAGAAAAGGCTGATGAAGCAGTATTTGTAGGATACTCTACTGTTAGTAAAGCTTATAGAATCTTTAACAAAAGAACTTTACTTATAGAGGAATCCATTCATGTAGTATTTGATGAACCAAATCAATCTTTTGAAAAGAATCAAAGTATTAATCAAGATCTGTCCACTGATTCCAGAAGTTGAATGTTGGAAAGAATGAAGAATATGTTCCCATCATACTACCTGATCTCAACCCAGCTGATAACTTAAGTGCTGTTCAAAATCACAGTGCTGATTGTCTAACAGACGAGTTACAAACAACTGACAGACCAGAGACTGTTCAACATACTACTATTGGAACTCCAACAGTAGTGTTGCAAGATCAAAACAAAGGACAACATTATGATTTGCAACCCGATCTTAGATGGCTCAAGAATCACCCACCAGAGCTGGTGATAGGTGATCCTTTGGACAAAGTGAAGACTAGGAGAGCTGTTGCAAGTGAAGCAATGTTTGTCAGCTTCCTATCTCAAATTGAGCCTAAACAGATTGAAGAAGCTTTTAGTGATTCAAACTGGATTGAAGATATGCAAGAAGAGCTAAATCAATTTGAAAGGAATGAAGTCTGGTACTTAGTTCCTAGACCAAGTCATCAAGGAGTCATTGGCACTAAATGGGTATTCAGGAACAAAATGAATGAAGATGGTGTTGTCACAAGAAATAAAGCAAGATTAGTGGCCAAGGGTTACTGCCAAGAAGAAGGCATTGACTTTGATGAAACTTTTGCACCAGTAGCAAGATTAGAGGCTATCAGACTCTTTCTTGCTTATGCTGCTCACAAGAATTTCACAGTCTATCAGATGGATGTGAAATCAGCTTTTCTCAATGGAGAATTGCAAGAAGAAGTTTATGTTGAACAACCACCTGGATTTGAAGCCTATCAAGAAGAAGACAAGGTGTATCGTCTAAAGAAAGCCCTCTATGGACTGAAACAGGCTCCAAGAGCATGGTATGATACCCTATCTGATTTTCTTTTAATTAAAGGATTTCGCAAAGGTAAGGTAGACAAGTCCCTGTTCACTATTGAATGGGAAGAACATATTTTGCTTGTGCAAATATATGTGGACGATATTATTTTTGGTTCAACTAATCAACAGATGTGTGATAAGTTCTCAAAGATGATGCAGAACAAGTTTGAAATGAGCATGATGGGAGAACTTAACTATTTTCTTGGTTTGCAAGTAAGACAATTGCCTGATGGAATTTTCATCAGCCAAGCAAAATGCACAAAGGATCTGTTCAAGAAATTTGGTATGGAAACTAGCTCTACTGCTAATATTCCAATGTCTACTAGTCTTCGTTTGGATAAAGATGAAGATGGCAAATCAGTGGACATTACCAAGTACAGAGGAATTATTGGGTCACTGTTATATTTAACAACTAGCAGACCTTATATTATGTACTCTGTTGGGGTTTGTGCGAGATTTCTATCAAATCCTAAGGAATCTCACCTCTTAGCTGCCAAAAGGATACTCAAGTATCTTAAAGGTACTGAAGATTTGGGATTGTGGTATCCTAGGGAATCTGGATTTGAGCTTATTGGATATTCAGATTTTGACCTTGCTGGCTGTAAGATTGACAGAAAGAGCACAACAGGTGCTTGTCAGTTCTTAGGTAGTCGTCTGATCTCATGGATGAGTAAGAAACAAACTTCAGTATCCATATCAACTGCTGAAGCTGAATACATAGCTGCTGGAGCTTGTTGTGCACAAATATTATGGTTGAAGCATCAACTTGAAGATTACAACATAAAAATCAGTGGATTACCTATCTACTATGACAATACAAGTGCAATCAGTCTTACTCAGAATACTACAAGTCATTCAAGGACTAAGCATATTGAGATCAAACATCACTTTATTAGAGATCATGTGGAGAAAGGAAATGTCATGATAGAATATGTATTTACTGAAAATCAGATTGCTGACATCTTCACAAAACCTCTAAGTGAAACAAGGTTTTCAACTCTAAGAGCTGAACTGGGTTTATTAAAATTAGATGCATAAGCTGAGGGGGAACTCATCAGAAAACTGAAGTTCAACAGCTTACTCATCATATTATCTTCAAGGATTAACTCTCAACAGACTAGTTAACTTATGAATTCTTAAAGTCAGGGGAAACATGTAAGACTAATGGTACTTCTGATCAAAAGATGAAATTTGTTGATGACAGTTAGTTGAAGTTATGTTTTCAACAGAAGATTAAAATCTGAAGATTGAAGATTTATTATCTAGCTGGATTGACAAACAGCCGAGGAAGGTTATCAGCTATTGGCTTTTACTGATAACAACTCTGTCATCGGGACAGTAGTCCTATCAGATAAGTATTTATTTTACTCATTTGATCGCTTGTGTAAAAGCTTACTGATTAAAACGTTTTATTTAAAAACACGCTTTTACAAGTGAAAAAAGAGCGGTACATATTCCCGCTCCTCATTTAATGCGATTTGAATTTGAAAAGTCCTAACTGACGTCGCATGATCAGAACTGACAAGAAACGGATCTAACGGTTAGCTGGTATCACGGAAATCGAAATACCCTAGCTCTATAAATCCCAATCTGATCAGCTGAGTAGCTCTTTACGCACACTAAAATTCAAAAAGCACTTGTGAGAAAAATACTTGCAATTTTCTGCGAAATTTCTTCTTGTCTCTCAAAACTTTCAACAGATTCGAGATGGCTGCTGAAGGGATGTACCTTGTTTACGATTCATACTACCAATCTGGTACTGACTTGATGAAGGAGTTGCTGGAGAAGTTCATGTCTGCTTCACTGGTAAATTTCATGGAGTACAATGAAGGGGTGATCTGGACTGACCAAGTTTTGGAATACTACCGAACTGCGACTGTTGATTTCAGCACTCTGGAAATCAAAGCCACTGTCGGAGGTAAATCCATTGTTATTACCCCCGCCCTTCTTCACGAGACTTTTGGGCTTCTGAATAAAGGAGGAGAGGCACCAACAGTTCTGGGCAATTTGTGCCAAGGAAGGAGAGATGTTGTCTGGCAACATCAAGAAGAGACAGCTGAAGGATGAATATCAGCGGATGGCTGATATGGTCTCAAAGCTGATTGAGAATTGTACGTTTTCTTTGGATGCTGTTACTATGAAGAGGTTCAACATCATGGCTGCTATACACTACGGATTGGAAGTCAACTGGTCTGTAGTTATTTGGTACGTTTTGGCAAACTTCCACGAGGTAAAGAAAGGCAAAGGTCCCCAGACAAATCACAGAATCACTCTCAGTTATCTGCTGTTCAAGATGGGCTGTGAGGTGACAAATGGAAAGGAAATCCATCAATCTAAGGCAATGGCGAGATATTTTCCTGTTCTGAAAAGAAAAGCCGACGAGGTTGATACAGAGGAGGAAACTGAGGAAGCAAAGGAGGTTCCTGCCAAAAGGCCAAGGAGATTAGTCAAAACAGCTCAGTTAGCTGTTGAGACTCAAAAGGAAAAGGCTACTGAAAAGCCTAAGGAGAAGGCTCTTAAGAAAGTGAAGACGGTGGCTGATGTTGTAGTTGACAAAATTATTGATCAGACCACTGATGTCAGGAATATGTCTCCTGCATCATCTTCAAGAACTCCAACTGCCCAAGTGCCTGATGAGATTGATTCTCATAGGAGCAGAAGTCAGTTGAGAGATATTGCTGCTTCCAGACCTATTCAAGGAAGATCAAAGAAAACAGCAAGGAAGCAAATGACAGTTATAGAAGAGCCTACTGAGCTGGTGGACTTAGTAAGAGAAAGTCCTCAAGCTGTTGAAAGACCTGTTGGAGCTAAAGAGGCTTCTGTCGCTGAACAAACTAATGCGCAACAGCTGACTCAAGCAAAGCCAACAGTTGAGGTTACTAAACCTCAGGATGATCCTGATGTAATGATCATCCAACCCATTGCAGCTGCACCTCTTGCATCTGCTGCTCCTCAACCTGCCCCAGCTGACAAGGGAAAGAGAAAAATTCTGATAAAAAAGAAGAAGATCTCTGCAGCTGACAAGAGAAAAAGGGAGGAAGCTGAGCAGAGAAAAAGAGAAGAGCTGGAAGAAAAGAAGGCATTAGAACTGAGCAAGATTTAGGAAGCTAAGGACGAAGAAAGAAGAAAAATGTCTGAAGCTGAAAGAAAAGCTGCTGAAGATGCTGAACTTGCTATGGTCATTGAGCTAAGCAAGACTGATGCTCATGGACCAGTTCGTGCTGGAGGCATCAAAACTGATGAAGGCAAAGATGAAAAATGTCTGAAGCTGAAAGAAAAGCTGCTGAAGATGTTGAACTTGCTATGGTCATTGAGCTAAGCAAGACTGATGCTCATGGACCAGTTCGTGCTGGAGGCATCAAAACTGATGAAGGCAAAGATGAAGACAAACCAAAGAAGCCTAAGATGCTTGCTGGAGAGGTCAAGCCAAAGGCTAAATTTGAAGTAAGAAGAGCTTTTGACATCGTCCATGCTGATAAAGCTCTCTTCAAAAGGTTTGAAAAGACCTTGGCTTATTATGACCAGAAGCTGATGCTGAAGACTCTGTTCACCCACGAGAAGCCTAGATACATCAAATGAAGGGATTTTAGGCTGAACAGATCTATTGCAGAGCTTCAGAGTTGGAAGGAATTAGCTGATGAAGAACAATGAGTTCTAAACTGGCTAAGGACTGACTCTATTCAACAAGCTTTGGATCCTCACTTTGTAAGGGATGTTATGCATCAATATGCCAAGGATTTTGCCTTAGAGGAAGCCAAAATTATTCAAAACACTTTGCCTGCAAAGAGAAGAAAATCTGATGATGCTGAAGAGAGAGCAATTAGCATAGCTGTTATGACCGCCTTGAAGAGATGGGCAGAAAGGTCAAGATATCAGCAAGGATGCTCAAGTGAATTGCCTCAGCTGCCCAGCATTCAACAGATCATATTTGGCAAAGAAGTCAAGGAGTATTGTGAAGTGCCTAAGGGAAATAACGCTTTTACAAATCCATGGATTATTGTGTGACAAATACGTCAAACAATTTCCTTTAATGATGATGGCACTATCACAAGTTTGGTCTATGATGATGTAACTGATCAGCACAAAGCTGCTGATGAACCCTTAGCAATTGAGTGGAATGCTAAGGCGACTAAAGCTGATCAGGAGACTAAACTGAAAGATGTCCCTGTCCACCAAGAAACTGAAGCAAGGGAAGCTGATACTTCTGTTTCATCAAGTGATCAGCACTCATCACTGATGGAAGCCGTCCAGCTGCTAATGAAAAATCAAATGAAGGAACTGGAAGAGAAGAACAGCCAGCAGCTGAAGAAGTTGAAAGAAGAGTTGGCTGAGTCCAACAGACAACAGCTGGAAAGTATGCAACTTCTCACTGCCAGAACTATCAAGAATGCAATTGATAGTTTCCCTATGCCAGAACATCAGTCAAAGCAGTTGTACCAAAGCTTTGTTGAAATGAACAAGAACGTTGAAGATGTGAAGGCTGATGTCAACCATCTTCACGGTGCCTTAGAAAGAACAAATCACAACATTGCTGATCTTACCAAAAACTTCATCAAAGTCAGTGAAGAAGAAAAAGCTGTCAATGTTTCACTGTTGCAAGAAGTTGCAAAAGCTGAAGGAGTTATCCAGGAAGAACTTGCTACTATGCAAATCAACATTGATTGCTGCAATGATCAAACTGACACCATCAGCACTACTCTTCATCACTTAACAGCCAGTCATGATGTAGTTAATCAAAATCTGAAGACTTTGTGTGCTGCAATGAATATTCATTCTGCTACCCTTAACCCTCCTGTCAAACCTGCTGCTGTCATTATTCCTGATGATAACAAAAAGGGGGAAGAAGATTGAAGAAGCTACTGATGATAACAAAAAGCTGCTGCCACTCAACCTGAAAAGATTGAAGAAGCAACTGAAGAGACAAAGGTTGATGCTGAAAAAAGGAGAAGGCAAAGATAAAGCTGCTGATGAAACCAAAGCAACAGTTTCATCTAAGGATTCTGAAGAAGACAAATCAGAGCCTTATACTAAATATAAGGATGAAGAAAGGATCAAGAGAAAAGTGGAGGAGGCCGCAAAGGAGCAAGAACTGAATGAAAAGATGGATGCTGCTAGGTCAAATCTACTTTTAGGTGAGGATGCTGATGAAGATGAAGAAGATGATGAAGAATCATCTTATGAATATGAAGAAGTGCTAGAAGGAACTGATGAAGAAACTGATAATTAGTATAGACAAATCTCTTTGTAATCAGTTTACTTTATCTTTCTTTCAGACATCTCATCTGATCAGAAATTGTAAGTTGTACTCATTTATCAGATTATTAATAAAAGTTCAAGTTTCTGTTTCCAACATATATTTTCTATCTCAGAAATTTTTAAAGGTTACAAACTTTAGTATAGGTATAATATGTACTTAGCTGAAGTTTTGTCATCATCAAAAAGGGGGAAATTGTTGGATAAGGATGAAGATGAAGAGCACTGAAGACAATTTGTAAAGGGAGGTTTTGATGAATTCCAAAATTTCAAAATCTGTTAAGTATAAATTAACTTAGCTGATATCCCTTAGAAGAATTTTGACTAAGTAAAGAAGATATAAAAAGAGTCAAAATTCAAGGTCCAAGACTACTGATCTGCTGAAGGAAAGAAATCAGACTGATGAAGATCAGCCGACTCAAATCAGATTTGTTCAAGTTTGGGATCAGCTTAGTTCGCCATCAGACTTGCACTTTCGTCAGCCAAGTGGAAAGGATCATAAAGTCATCCCAACGGTAATAAATGCCCCTGGAAGTAATAAATGCTGAAGTACAAGGATATTAAAGACAAATGATTGAAGAAATGCTTCGTATCAGCTGGGTGCATTTAATGCTGCCTGCAGAAAAGTACTGTTGACAGTACGGATAGCTACAGAGAGCCGTTCGCGGAAATCAAGGACCAGTACTCGAGGAATTTGAATATTGTCTCTCTTCAACGGACATTTTTCAAACCTCAAGTATAAATAGCTGAAAGAGACGAAGAGAAAGAAGCGAACAACACAATCTCTGAGAAAATTTTCGAAGCAAAATCTCTTAAGTCTCAAGAACAGCTCACTCATTAGCTTAGTCATTTGTTGACAAAGAGCAGAGTTGAAGAACAACGAAAAATACATCTTCTGAGTGATTTTGTAAACGTGAGTGTTGTGCGAAGTGTAGATCCATCTTTGTGAGTGATCTAACTTCAGAGGATAGGTTTTCTTAGTGATTTCCTATTGCAAGCTTACGGCCAAATTCATTTGTTGTTTCCCGTAAGTGGAGTGTACTAATTACTGTGTGTTCTTAGTATAACCCAAGATCTTTGTGACTTGAAAGAGTGGACTAAAGGATATTCAAATCCATATAACCACTATAAAAATTACTTGTGTTTTTACATTGCTTCTAACTTTCATATTTTCAGACTGCATAAAACACATTCAAATTTGTTTGAAAAGAGTTTATAAAATTGGGGATAAAGTTTTTCAAACTACTAAGTTTACTTGTGAAAAACACTTTTAAAATCCACTGCAAGTACTCTAGTACTAAAACTGATTTTAGCAAAAATCAGCTAAGTATTTATCAGACTAGTGGTCAACAAAGCTGTTCAAAGATTTGTTCGCGATCAGCCTTGTAAAATTACTGTTCGATAACAGCTTGGTCTATTTAAGTTAGAACAAAAGTTTTAAAGTTAAAAAGTAAATTAAAAAGTTTAGAGGTCTATTCACCCTTCCCCCCCCCCCCACCCCTCCTCTAGACCTCATATGACCACTTGGGACCAACAACTGGTTTCACTATTTTTTCAACCAACTTCACCAGTATTTATCAATTTCACCCGAAGTTTGATTGATTCATATATTTTCACTGTTTAATTATTTTTATCGGTTTTTCGCTTTTTAATTGATTATAACATTTTTCATTGCTTTCCCGTTTTTCTTCGATCTTTTTTCAATTTAAACTATTTTATTCCGATTTCACCTCGTTTTTGTCGGTAAAAGTTTAACTCATTTTCGCCTATTTCATTGATTTCACATGTTATTCATCTAAATTTTTCATTGATCATCAAACATATTTTCACTAACTTCAAGCTTTTTTGACTGATTTTATCTGTTTCTTCACAAATTTCACCCAAACTTTCATCGATTTGTATGTTCTCACTGTTTAAACTTTTTTTTACCGGCTTATTTTATTTTAGCAATTTATTCCTTTTTTTTAACGGCTATAATATTTTTCATTGTTTTATCATTTTTGGTTGATTTCTTTTGTTTTTTTCCTTCAATTTAAACCATTTTTCTACTGATTTCACCAATTAAACACTTTTTTTAACTTATTTCACTCGTTTTTACCATTTTCACCTATTTTTCATGCTTTTAAACTAATTTCACATGTTATTCACCTGAATTTTTCATTGATTAAATATGTTCTTACCAACTTTATCGATTTACCCTTTCCTCACCGGTTTTACCCAATTTTATTGGATTTCACCGGTTTCATCATTTTTCTTAAAATTCCATTCGAATTAATTTTCATCGATTTCACATATTTTGACCAACTTTACCTTTATTTTAACTGATCTTGCCCGTTTTCATCCAATTTTCACAAACTATACCCAATTTTTTTATTGATTTCAAATGTATTTAAGATTTTACATGCATTTTTTTCCACCGATTTAAAGTGCACATAAGTTGTACGTGTCTATTTAATTTCAGTGGTATTTTGTTGTAAATCAGAGTAAAATTAACTCAATTATGTCATAAAATATCACATATTATTGACTGCTATTCAATTTATTAACTTCATCATGAGTATTTTCATCGATTTCTTTAGTTTTTTTTTGGGTTAAATAATTTTTCTAATGGTTTGACTTTGTTTTTGTTAGTTCAACTTTTTTCATTGTATTAATTTCACTAATTTTTACCGTTCTAATCAATTTTCACATGTTTTCACCGACTTTAGCCTTTTTTCAAAGATTTTACATGGTTTTCACATATTTCTTCATTTTTTATGTAATTTCATCGATTCACCGATGTCATACATTTTTTTACTTGAATTTTACATTGATTTCACATGTATTTATTTAATTTTCAACTTAAATAATTATACATCTTCAATTACTTTTAAGTATATCTCAAATTATTTCACTTACCTTATCATTTGAAAGATATTTCTTTACCAATCTAAGCTCTTTAACTTATTATATTAATTATTTTAATTCAATTTTAATTGATTTTTACTTATTTTATATAATTTTTTTTATTTATTCATTCTTGATCAATTATAACCTATTGTCTATTGTTTTTCTTATTTTTCCTCGATATATTTTGTTTTCTCCTATTTAAAAAAAAAAAAAAAACTTATCTACTGGTTCAATTCACACTGTTTTTGCTAGTTAATTTTTTTTTCTTCTGATTTTACTTATTTTTATCAGTTTAACTTTATATTTCACTGATTTCACATTTTTTTTTTATCAATTTCACTTGAATTTTCATTGATTTCACATTATTCACATACTTTAACCTTTTTTCATTGATTTAACCCATTCTTCATATATTTTATCCATTTTTCATTGATTTCACCAATTTGTTTCTGTCGCCGGAATTTTCATCGATTTCACATGTATTTATCGATTTTACCGGCACTTTTTATTAACGATTTCACCCATTTTTTCACCTAGTTCACCCGTGTTCATAAATTTCATCTAGATCGATGTCACATGTTTTCATCAATTACATAAAATTTATTTGATCGATTTTACCAATTTTCATTGATTTTCATCCGTTTTTCCACTTATTTCACACTTTTTTCTCGAAAAGATCCATGAAAATCTCAGGTAATGTTTCTCATGTCAAATAAAGATAACTTAGTCCACTAAGTCATAAGTATTTTTGTTCATTCATAGGTAAGAGCGATTCTATTTTAACATATTTTATGATATTTAAGAGAATTTGATTTTTTTTACGGAGTGACATATTGTAATAAATATTTAGATGAAACAAATAATATTTTTTACATAACAACATATTGGTAATACATTATAATAATTTTACAAATATACTTGAGCAACTATATATTAAAAAATATAGTATTTATTTTTATGTGTTATAATAGAACAATAATGAAATTGTAAAAGTGATATAAGTGTTAATTTCTTAATTATTGGAGTTAATGTAGAAAATACCTATAATAAAACTTCATGTCTAATTTGAATATAATTTTGTGTTTCTTCTATATTCAGGCTGCTTGGTTAGGAGGAAAGGAAATTACAAATTTTCTTAAAATATTTTCCTACCAAATTTTTTATGAGAAAATTAAGGAAAATTCATGTCTAATTATATTTTATTAGTATACTCAACAACTTGAATAAGGGCATTTTTGTCTTCACAAAAAAAGAAAAAAACTTAAATTATTCACACTTTTAGTATTAGTATAGATATAGAATAGATATAGATATAGATATAGAGTATAGATTATCAACATGTAAAATACATGACTAAGTTTCATGGGTAATTTTGGTAGTACATGAAAAAATTAGTGAAAAAGCCAATTTTGGCAAACACCCACAATATCACTTTTACTCACTTTTTTGCATGGTTTGCAAACAATACCTCGGGGCTTATAGGGTGTGGGCACCGTAACTCGCCCTCACATGCGGGATGGCCCTAAAATGATGCCATGTGGCGTGCGTAACTAGTATATGACTCGACGAGTTGACTCGGTCTGTAAATAGACACTTTTACTGTTGGGATTTATGGGGTTCCAGCAGTCACCCTTACGGATTCGCTGTGGCGCTTGCTACATCGGAGTCTGGCAGCCCAACTTGCCGAGGTTCACGGAGGAGACCCGAGAATCCACGTGAATTCTTGCGAAGCCCCTCATGTCCGTCCACCGCTTAGTGTGGGGCTCTGCGCTGCCGTTGTGAACTGTAGGGGGTGCCCTACATGAATCAACCTTGGGTTAAAGATTAATAGTTGCGCCATCACTAACAGCAATTACTTTTGGTGTAGTGGTAAAGCGCTAGAGATCCTACAACTGGTATCAGAGCGAGGTTGCAGGTTCGAATCCTCCCGGGTGCTGCTGGGGGGAAGATTGTTGGGATTTATGGGGTTCCAGCAGTCACCCTTACGGATTCGCTGTGGCGCTTGCTACATCGGAGTCTGGCAGCCCAACTTGCCGAGGTTCACGGAGGAGACCCGAGGATCCACGTGAATTCTTGCGAAGCCCCTCATGTCCGTCCACCTCTTAGTGTGGGGCTCTGCGCTGCCATTGTGAACTGTAGGGGGTGCCCTACAGGAATCAACCTTGGGTTAAAGATTAATAGTTGCGCCATCACTAACAGCAATTGCTTTTGATGCAGTGGTAAAGCGCTAGAGATCCTACAACATTTACCCTTTTTTAAAAAAAAAATTTAATTAAAAGTTTAGATAATCTTCAATTAATAAAAGACATTTATATCCTTTGAATCAAAATAATTAAAACTAAAAACAAATTGACCCTTATATTCCATGATATTACCAATTGAATTATTTTGTTTCTAAAAATAAAAAAAAAACCACTTATGATATAAAAAGACCATTTTACCCCCAATTTTGATAATAATTGACTTTGACTATTTTGCAAATTGGCCCCTATAGTTTGCGATTTTACGTACTGAATTATTTTGCTTCTAAAAAAATATAAAAAAACCGTTTGTCATATAAAAAGACCATTTTACCCCCAATGTAGATAATAATTGACTTTGAAAATTTTGCCAATTGACCCCTATATTTTGCGATTTTACGAATATAATTATTTTGCTTCTAAAAAATTAAAAAAATCACTTGTCATATAAAAAGACCGCTTTAACCCCAGTTTAGATAATAATTGACTTTCATAATTTTGCAAATTGACCCCTATATTTTACGATTTTACAAATTGAATTATTTTGCTTCTAAAAATAAAATAAAAAACAACCTATGATATAAAAAGACCGATTTATCCCCAATTTTGATAATAATTGACTTTGACAATTTAGCAAATTGACCCCTATGTTTTGGGATTTTACGAATTGAATTATTTTGCTTCTAAAAAAAATATAAAAAAACCGTCTGTCATATAAAAAAGACCGCTTTACCCCCAATTTTGATAATAATTGACTTTGACAATTTTGCAAATTGACCCCTATATTTTGCGATTTTACGAATTAAATTATTTTGCTTCTAAAAAAAAAAAAAAGAACGCCTCTAGTATAAAAAAGACCGCTTTACCCCCCAATTATAATAATTGACTTTGAAATTTTTGCAAATTGACCCCTATGTTTTAGATTTTACGAATTGAATTATTTTGCTTCTAAAAAAAAACGTTTGTCATATAAATAGACCGCTTTATCCCCAATTTATATAATAATTGACTTTGACAATTTTGCAAATTGACCCCTATATTTTCCGATTTTAATGAATTGAATTATTTATATGAAAGGAGGTTTTTTTAGAAGCAAAATAATTCAATTTGTAAAATCGCAAAATATAGGGGTCAATTTGCAAAATTGTCAAAGTCAATTATTATCAAAATTGGGGGTAAAGAGGTCGTTTTTATTTGAGAGGCGGATTTTTTTGTTTTGTTTTTCTAGAAGCAAAATAATTCGATTCGTAAAATCGAAAATTATAGGGATTAATTTGTAAAATTGTCAAAGTCAATTATTATCAAAATTGGGGGTAAAGCGGTCTTTTTTATATGAGAGGAGGTTTTTTATTTTTTTTTAGAATCAAAATAATTCAATTCGTAAAATCGCAAAACATAGGGGTCAATTTGCAAAATTGTCAAAGTCAATTATTATCAAAATTGGGGGTAAAGCGGTCTTTTTTGTATTAGAGGCGTTTTTATTTTTATTTTTTAGAAGCAAAATAGTTCGATTAGTAAAATCGGAAAACATAGGGGTCAAATTGCAAAATTGTCAAAGTCAATTATTATTAGAATTGGGGGTAAGGCGGTCTTTTTTATATGACAGGAGGTTTTTTATTTATTTTTTTAGAAGAAAAATAATTCAATTCGTAAAATCGCAAAGCATAGGGGTCAATTTGCAAAATTATCAAAGTCAATTATTATCAAAATTGGGTGTAAAGTTGTCTTTTTTATATTAGAGGCATTTTTTTTTATATTTTAGAAACAAAATAATTCAATTCATAAAATCGGAAAACATAGGGGTCAATTTGCAAAATTGTGAAAGTCAATTATTATCAATATTTGGGGTAAATCGGTCTTTTTTATATGACAGGCTTTTTTTTTTTTTAGAGGCAAAATAATTTAATTCGTAAAATCGCAAAACATATGGGTCAATTTGCAAAATTGTCAAAGTCAATTATTATCAAAATTGAGGGTAAAGCGGTCTTTTTAAATTAGAGGTGTTTTTATTTTTATTTTTTTAGAAGCAAAATAATTCAATTCGTAAAATAAGAAAACATAAGGGTCAATTTGTAAAATTGTCAAAGTTAATTATTATCAAAATTGGGGGTAAAACGGTCTTTTTTATATGACAGGCGGTTTTTTTTTTTTTTTTTTTTTTTAGAAGCAAAATAATTCAGTTCGTAAAATCAAAAAACATAGGGGTCAATTTGCAAAATTGTCAAAGTCAATAATTATCAAAATTGGGGGTAAATCGGTCTTTTTATATGACAGGCAGTTTTTTTATATTTTTTTAGAAGCAAAATAATTCAATTTGTAAAATCGCGGAACATTGGTGTCAATTTGCAAATTGTCAAACTCAATTATTATCAAATTTGGGGGTAACGAGGTCTTTTTATATGAAACGAGGTTTTTTTTATATTTTTTACAAGCTTATTAATTAAATTCGTAAGATTGTGGAACATAGGGGTCAATTTGCAATAATTGTAAAAGTTAATTATTATCAAATTTGGGGGTAACGATGTCTTTTTATATGAAAGGAGGTTTTTTGTATTTTTTACAAGCTAAATAATTAAATTCGTAAAATCGTGGAACATTGGGGTCAATTTGCAAAATTGTCAAACTCAATTAACTTGCGGGGCCGGGCTCGGGGTCGGGCCATCTCCAATGGTGCTTGCGGGGCCGGGCTCGGGGTCGGGCTGCGCGGAGGAAACGGCTGGAGACGGAGAGGGCTCGGGCTCGGGGTCTGGAACGGGGCGGAACGGGTGGGGCCGCGGGCTGCGCGGAGACCGCAGGCCAGCCCGCGGTCCCGCGTGGATTTTGGGGAAGAAAAAACACGCGCCCCTCTTTAAGCTGCTTAATTTTTTTGTAAACTGTTAAGCTGTTTGTTTCTTTGTTCGGTTAAGCTGTTGGGTTTTATTTAGCTGTTTGTTTTTTTGTTTTTTGATTAAATAAAAATAATATGTATTTATGTAAACTGTTTTTTTGTATGTTATGTAATAAATTATGATTATATATGGGCAAAAAAGAAATGAGAGATTTAATAGCAAAACTAGCCTTGCCCGAATAGGATTTTCGAGACGACATTCGTGTCCGCAGGCACAAGTCTTGAAGGGCCGTGTGGTAATCCAATCCAAGATTTGCCCCCCCCCCCCCCCGCGCGCGCGAGGAGGGAGCCTTCTAGTAATAATTTCTTAACCCTTATGGTTTAGAAATCATATATAAACCCAAGTTTTTTTTATCACACTTTCAATGAGGGATAAGTTCATTTCTTTTCAATTTTTTCCATTACATGTGTGAACTTTGAGATTTAATTTCTCATTCACCCGTATTCCGATTTGGACGTACCATATACCATTTTAATCTGCTCACGGAGTAGAATATAATTCCGTCAAGACCCGACTCTTTACTCAAAGTGGGTCCCACTTAAAATACGTCACAAAATGGTCCATTAACTTACTTTTTCCAACACTATGTTTATGAGGTTTATAAAGAGCTTTAGGACTATTTTTATTTTCTTTTCCTTGATTATGTTGTGTATTGTTGTGTAACTAATATTGTGTATTGTTGTAATTAATGTGTTATTTTAATTAATACTCCATATTTAAAAAAAATAAAACTATAATATTAATAGGTGAGAGTTTGCGTATTATGTATTAATTTTAAGTTACTTTAATTAAATATTCTATTTAATATTAATATTGATATTTTAATATAATTAATAATTAAATTACGAGTACTAGTATAATTACTATTATTAATATTAATATTAAAAAATTATAAATCTATAATAATAATAGGTTAGAGTGGGCAAAGGAAAAAAATGGAATTAATTCCCCCACGGAGCCCCAACCATTGGAGACGACCAGCAGGGCCCCGGGCTGGCCCTGGGCTGCCCCGGGCTCCGGAGCCCGGGGCTAGCCCTCAACCATTGGAGATGGCCTAATAAGATAGGGATAAAGTGGTAATTAACAATACTGGCCGATTTTTTTATTTTTTTTAAAATTTAATTAAAATGGTAATTTAGGTATATTGTAAATTAATTAAAAGTCAATAGTTACCAATTGACTTTGACCAAGTTACCAAATCAACGATCCAGATTAATTTGATCCAAATGAACGGCCCGATTAACCTTCCCGCATGTGAGGGCGTAACTCGAGCGCCCGCACCCTAGAAATATCCACAATCAATACCTACTTCTAATTCTCTACTACTTTTAACTTTTTTTTTTTTTAGATTCTTCATAATAAGCAAAAGCACAAGTATTTGAAAACACCACCGTAGTATCATTTGACTTCCAACATTTGTCTTCTGGAGCAATTGTTGGTGGCTATCTAAGTGATTACATTCACAACATATGGGCATATTAGGTGTTAGATCAAGTTGTAATAGAGATGAGGAAGATTGAAAATGGTGTTACCTTTCTTCGGTCAGGGAATTAGGGAGAAGCTTGAGAAACATCAAATTTCTCACATTGCAGTAAGATGGGATGGTCATTGGTGAAATTAATTTGTCTGCCTTTTGCATCATATTCAATCACAATGGAAAGGTATTCCTGAATTGTTTGTGTTCAATCCCTGCTGCTGAAAAATTGTACTCCGCTGTCGAAGACTCCGCTGCCACCCAGCTTTTTATACCACAATTGTTGGCTTATTTACTCCGTTGTTACTGCTGAATATTCTGATGTTACTCAGCTGCCTACTAAGATGTTATAATACACAACTGATGTAAATGTGTGTGTATCAATAAGCATACTCCGTGGAATTAGGTAGATGAGAATTAGTGCAGTCACATGAATTTGGATAATGTGCTTGGCATTCTAGTTCATGTCCTTGAGGACAAGGACCATTTTTGTGGGGGCGGATTTGTTACATGCCAATAATGTGGAATGGAGAATACGCTTTCTTAAAGAGGGGTGTTTTCGTTATTTTGCAGAAAGTCTGGGGTGATTTACTAATTTGACAGGAAGTTAGAACTTAATAAATTGGGAACGGGAAGTGAATAGGAGGGATTTTAAAAAATGTTCAGTTAGTGTCTTCTTCCCCAACCTTCTCTCTGTATTTTCCTCATTTTGTGTGAGATTGGTTTGATTTTATCCATCTCCATGTCTATGGAGCGCACAATTCCAAATTGATTGTGTCCAATTGATTAGGTTCAATCCTATGCGATCCTTACTATATTCATTGTAATTCGTAGCTCAGTTTGGAATTCCTTTCGATCCATGGCTTCCTATTATGATACGCATCAAAGTATGGGAAGGTACAGGACAATGAGAAGGAAAATAGAGACATGGTGTCACTTTCAATGAATCATCTTTTGCAATTGTGAATGATTATCACCTTCCTTTGACACCCGAAGAGTCAAGAAATCATACCAATGTACCATGGAAAGCTAGTCTCTGATTTTGTTATTTTTTGTTATTAACTTATTACACTTTATGATTTTGTGAGATGCAATTGTGTGTAGTGTAACTCATAAACTATAACTGCTCCAATGAAATATGTGAAATTTGTACTAAACTACCCCATGAACTTTTTAGTGCATAGAAGCCCCCCGATTATTAAATATTTGGCACGGAACCCCTCATTTAAATGTTTATTGCATAGAATCCCCTTGTACTATTAAATATTCGGCATGAAACCCTCCAACTGTGTATGAGGGATTTTGTGCCGAATATGTAGTAATACAGGTGATTCTATACAATAAATATTTAACGGGGTAGTTTGTGCAGATTTGGCATAACACAAGGGTGGTGGTGGTTGCTAGCTTTAGATACGTTTATGAGTTTTTGAATTTGGATTAAGTATCGCATCATGAAGAATTTGTTTTATTGTAATGAGGATAAAAGAGAAACTTTGATTGCATAATTTATTGCAACTAAATAGTCTTTCCCTTTTTCGTGCTGAGTTTTTGTGCAAGTTTATTTCGACTTTTTTCATTTTTTCATGCTGAGTTTTTGTGTAAGTTCCATTTGCACTTGCTTCAAATTCTTTGAGGAAAAACATAGATGGAAAAATATCAAATCTTGATGGTATGTTTTCTTTTACGTTTCCAATATATTTGCTAACATTATCCATTCTCTACAGTCTATATATGTTCTAGTATTTGTTCATAGAAGTCTTGTATTTTTACATGTCATCTTTGTCATGGGTGTATGTTGTACACAATTTGATAAGAAACTATTAACAGCGGTGATATTAGTAATCCACTTAAAAAGGCAACCTTGAAGTTAATTACTACTAGACTAAACATCCCAAGCCTAACATGTAATATTTTTTCCAGTTGAACTGGCACATATATTGCTCCATTTATTATTTTCATTTCTTCTTTTTCTTTTGATGTAATTCTCACCACTTTAGTTGCAAAAAGATAATATTTTAGAGGCAGAAATTTTGGGGGTTGCAAATGTATAATTGCTAGAACTATTACTTAGTGATATTATGGCATATGTTCTAGATTTACATCGATAAACGAGGCATTTACATTCTCTTCCCATTTTCTTAGGCACATATGTATGGACAAACTTATTATGAATATGAAAAATTGAATAGAAACTCTTTAGCTATGATCTACAGTTGTGCTAATATATATGTTTACTTTTTTTGTATGATTCCAAAGTTATATTTAAAGCCAAGTTTGAGCTTTAATGTTTCTAAGGCATTGTAGTTACTGGTTTCTTTGTTTCGGTATATATATAGGTTGGAAAGAACGTTTTACGGTATTCTTGGAGGCTGCAAACAGAATGGGAGTCGATCCATCACATTGCCTTGTGATCGAAGACTCTCTGTATGTTTAAAATTATAGTGATACTTATTGCTTTTGGTGTTATTTGTCTAAGAGTCTCTAATGAATTTTTAAAAGTTCAATTTCGATATATGAACTCCTAAGGAGAATAATATTTTGGTTAGGAGAAATGCAAATTTGGGTGAACATTTTATTTTTGTTAGGCACTATTATTCATTTCTAATTTTTATTTGAACTTCCATGTTTAGAAACCGTCACTTTGACTGTACATTTCTTATTTATGTATACATATAGCTAGGCTCCTCTTCTCACACTGCTACATAAGTACATATTAACTTTGATGATTGCAGAGATCGGATCAACAATGCTTTGCCTATCGAACCAATTAATCTATATGGTGTCTTTAGCAATGGTCTTCGAGAATTATATTATATATCCCTTTTTCTGTGAAGTTACATGTATCATGTTCAAGTTGCGAACAGCCCAGAAAGCCTTATGCTCCAATTCTAATGGTAAGTGACATGCTTTTCCGAAAACTAACCTATACGGTGACATTCCAATTGGTGTCTTAAAAGCCGTTCTGTATGCCCACAGAGCATCATCTAATTTCTTGGACCAATCTTTTCTCGTGGGACTGACTGTTTTCTCTAAGATCTTCTTGATTTCTCGATTAGAGATCTCTGTTTGTCCATTCGTCTGCGGATGGTATGCAGTTGCTACTTTATGCCGCACACCATATTTTGCTAAGAGAGCGTTGAAGTACTTATTGCAAAAGTGGGATCCTTGATCGCTAATGATGGCTCTTGGTGTACCGAATCTTGTGAAAATGTGCTTCTTAATGAATTGCATCACCACCTTCGAATCATCAGTTGGGAATGCTTCTGCCTCAACCCACTTAGACACGTAATCAACTGCAACTAAGATGTACCGATTTCCAAAGGAGGGAATGAATGGTCCCATGAAGTCAATCCCCCAAACATCAAAAAGCTCTACTTCCAACATAGTAGACAGTGGCATCTCATCACGCTTCGTTAAATTTCCAACCCGTTGGCATCGATCACAACGCTTCACAAACTCATGAGCATCTTTATGTAAGGTGGGCCAGAAAAAACCAGATTGTAGGATTTTAGCTGCTGTGCGATCTCCTTTAAAATGCCCACCGTATGGTGAATTGTGACAATTACCCAGAATTTCCTCGAAATTTTCATCGGGAATACACCTCCTTATCATTTGATCCCCACATTTCTTAAACAAGTATGGCTCATCCCAAATAAAGTTCTTCAAATAATTCAGAAATCTCTTCTTTTGTTGGAAATTAATGTCGGGAGGAAGTAGGCCACTTACTAGATAGTTGACATAGTCGGCATACCATGGAAGTTTTGTTTGATTTACCGCAACAATTGTTCGTCTGGAAATACTTCGTTGATCAGCACAGAGTTTGACTCTTTGTTTCCTCCCTCTAATCTTGACAAGTGATCAGCCACTTGATTCTCGGTTCCTTTCCTATCTTTTATCTCGAGATCAAACTCTTGCAATAAGAGCACCCATCGAATTAGCCTTGGCTTAGCATCCTTCTTCTCAATCAAATATCGGATTGCGGAGTGGTCTGTATATACTATCACCTTTGTTCCTATCAGATACGCTCGGAACTTGTCAAAAGCAAACACTACTGCCAACAATTCTTTTTCAGTCACGGTGTAATTCACTTGAGCGTCAGTGAGAGTTTTGCTGGCGTAGTATATTGAGTGAAAGATCTTATCCCTTTTCTGTCCCAGAACAGCTCCAAGTGCGACATCGCTAGCGTCACACATCACTTCAAATGGAAGATTCCAATCTGGAGCAACTATTATTGGGGCTGTTACCAACTTGTCCTTCAATGTCTGGAAAGCTTGCAGACACAAATCATCAAAAATAAACTTAGCATCTTTTTCAAGCAAATTACATAAAGGTTTAGAGATTTTAGAGAAATCCTTAATAAAACGTTGATAAAATCCAGCATGTCCTAGGAAACTACGAATTCCCTTGACTGACGTAGGCGGAGGGAGTTTCTCTATCGTCTCTATCTTTGCTCTGTCCACTTCAATGCCTTTGCTGGATATTTTGTGTCCCAGAACTATTCCTTCTTGTACCATGAAGTGACACGTACTTTTCCCAGTTTAGCACTAAGTTAGTTTCTTCGCACCTGCGCAAGACCTTGGCCAAGTTATCGAGAATATATCGAATTAGTATCAAAAATCAAGGATTACTCTCAAAACTTGATTAAATTCATGAATCGACTCTAAAAAGTGAAATATGCAATAAAATCTCAAACGACTCACAATTATTCAAGAAAAACAATCATTTAAGCCTAAAAAGTATACGCGATAACTCTATTTTCACCGAGTTATCAGTAACGCCAATCCATGTGCAGAATGAGGTTCCTTGAAACCAATTTGTAGCTAAAATGTTGTTGGGGTCGGAAGTAATTATGTGGGATTTGATGGCTAGAAGTGAATGCTCATCAATTGAGCTATTGAGATCAGGAGATGCAGCCAAGCAGATTTCCATGAGGTATAAGAAATTAAGAAATATGGTTGCTTGTTTTCCCATTTATTTTATTTTTTTGCTTGTTAGAGTTTAATTGAGTTCTCCCACCGAAAAAGTTGTGCTATTTTCAGATCAAATTTGTTGGTGTGATATTTGAGGGTGAATGTGAGTAGGACACAGAAGACTTTAGAATAGCTTAGTTTATACTACATAATTTAGTTAGTACAATGACATATTACCTAATATAGCTTGACTCAGACAAAAGTCGTGTATGACTTGACCAACAATAGCTAGTAACGGTTCAATACGTTCAAATGGATTCCACCCATTTGGTTAAACTGTGAAATGATCTTCATAATCAATGAACGACTTGTTTGTCTAGGTTTTCTAAGAGCATTTCAATGACTCAATGAACATAAATGGTCTCACAAATAAATTTATCACTCTTATTTTTCACAAATAAATCTCCGGAAAATCAGTCAAACATTTTTTTTACCGGTAGAAAAAGTCTACACAAATTGCTTTAATTTGACATAAAGTAATATATTTCTTACACTAAATATCTTATTTCCATCTATTATATTATATTATAACTAATTACTAATAATAATAATAATAATAATAATAATAATAACTAATACTAAAAGTGTGAATATTTTAAGTTTTTTTCTTTTTTTGTGAAGACAAAAATGTCCTTATTCAACTTGTAAAGTATAATAAAAAATATAATCAAACATGAATTTTCCTTAAATTTTCTTATCAAAAATTTGGTAGGAAAATATTTTAAGAAAATTTGTAACTTCCTTTCCTCCTAACCAAGCACCATGAATATGGAAGAAAAACAAAACTAAATTCAAATTAAACTATATTAACTCTAATAAATAAGAAATTAACTCTTACATCACTTTTATAATTTCATTATTGTTCTCTTATAACACATAAAAATAAAAATAAAAACACTATTATATGGAATAGTTGCTCAATTATATATGTAAAATTATTATAATGTATTATCAAAATGTTGTTATGTGCAAAATATTATTTTTATCATTTAAAGATTTAGTACAATATGTCACTCCTTAAAAAAATTTATATTCTCTTAAATATCATAAAACATGTTCAAGTAGAATCGCATCTTACCTATGAATGAACAAAAATGTTTTTGACTTAGTGAACTAAGTAATCTTTATATGACATGAGAAACATTACCTCAAATTTTCATGAAAATCTTTTCGACAAAAACGTGTGAATTAAGTGAAATAATGGATATGAGAATTGGTGAAACCGTTCAAATAAATTTGATGTAATTGATAAAAATATGTGAAATCGATGTGGATGAAATTTATGAACGGTGAAGTAGGTGAATAAAAGAGGCAAATCAGTAATAAAAAAGTGCCAGTAAAATCGATAAATACATGTGAAATCGATGAAAATTCGGGTGGTATTTGTGAAAACATGGGAAACAAATCGGTGAATCAGTGAAAAACGGGTGAAATATATGAAGAATGAGTTAAATCTTTGAATAAATGTTAAAGTCTATGAAATCAATGAAAATTCAAGTGAAATAAGTTTAAACTGATAAAAATAAATAAAAGGAAAAAGGTTTAACTAGCAAAACAGTGTGAACTAAACCACTAGAAATTTTTTGTCTGTTTTGTTTGAATATGAAAAAACAAAAGAAATTGATGAAAAATAGGAAAAACAATGTACAATAGGATATAATTGATAAAAAACGAGTAAATCAGTAAAACAATATAAAACCAGTAAAAAAAATCAATGAAAATTGAATTAAACTACTTAATATAATAAGTGAAATGACTTAGATCGATAAAGAAATATCTTTCAAATGATAAGGTAAGTGAAATAATTTGAGATATACTTAAAAGTAATTGAATATGTATAATTATTTGAGTTGAAAATTCGATAAATTCATGTGAAATCGATGAAAATTCAAGTGAAATTAGCGACAAAAATGGATGACATAGGTGAAACGATGAAATTTCATAAAAAATGATGAAATAGGTGAAAAATGGGTAAAATCGGTGAAAAAAGGCTAAAGTCGGCGAAAATGTGTGAAAATTGGTTAAACTGGTAAAAATAAGTGAAATCAATATAACAAAAAAATTTCAACCAACAAGAACAAAATCAAACCAAGAGATAAATGGTTTAAACAGAAAAAAACTAAAGAAATCGATGAAAATTTCCATGATGAAGTTAATAAATTGAATAGCAGTCATTAATATGTGGTATTTTATGATATAATGAAGTTAAATTTACTCTGATTTACAACAAAATACCACTGAAATTAAATAGACATGTGTTGTATGTAATGGTATGTGAAATCATAAATACATTTGAAATCGATAAAAAAAAATTGGGTAAAATTTGTGAAAAATGGATGAAAACGGGTAAAATCGATTAAAATAAAGGTAAAGTTGGTGAAAAATTTGAAATCAATGAAAATTAATTCTAATGAAATTTCTTAGAAAAATTATGAATTCAGTAAAATTTGATAAAACCAGTGAAAAAATGGTAAAATCGGTCAAAAAACGTAAAGTTGGTAAGAACATATTTAATCAATGAAAAATTATAGTGAATAACATGTGAAATTAGTGAAAACACATGAAAAATAGGTAAAAATTGGTTTAAATGATAAAAGAGTGAAATCAGTTAAAGAAATAGTATAACTGGTGAAATCGGTAGAAAAATGGTTGTTGGATAAAGATGAAGATGAAGGCACTGAAGACAATTTTATAAGGGAGGTTTTGATGCATTCCAAAACTTCAAAAATTGGCTAAGTATGGAGTAACTTAGCTGATGATCCCTTAGGAAGGAATTTTGACTAAGTAAAGAAGACATCAGAAGAGTCAAAGTTTCAAGGTCCAAGACTTTTGATCTGCTGAAGAAAAGTTATCAGACTGATGAAGATCAGCCGACTCAAATCAGATTTGTTCAAGTTTGAGATCAGCTCTGTTCGCCATTATACTTGCACTTCCGTCAGCCAAGTGGAAAAAATCATAAAGTCTTCCCAACGGTAATAAATGCCCCTTGGAGTAATAAATGCTGAAGTACAAGGTTATTTAAGACAAATGATTGAAGAAATGCTTCGCATCAGCTGGGTGCATTTAATGCTGCCTGCAGAATAGTACTGTCAACAGTACGGACAGTCTGCAAAGAGCCGTTCGCGAAATTTGAGGACCAGTACTCGAGGAATTTGAACCCTGTCTTTCTTCAACGGACATTTTTCAAACCTCTAGTATAAATAGCTGAGAGAGACAAAGAGAACAACAAGCAACACAATCTCTGAGAAATTTTTGAAGCAGAACTCTTTAAGTCTCAAGAACAGCTCACTCATCAGCTTAGTCATTTGTTGACGAAAAGCAGAGTTGAAGAACAAAAGAAAATACATCTTCTAAGTGATTTTGTAATAGAGAGAGTTGTGAGAAGTAGATATCCATCTAAGTGAGTGATATTACTTCAGAGAGTAGGATTTCTTTGTGATTTCTTACTGCGCACTTACGGCCTGTTCATTTGTTGATCGGCGTAAGCAGAGTGTACTGGTTACTTTGTGTTTCTAGTATAACCCAAGATCTTTGTGACTTGGACGAGTGGATTAAAGGATATTTACATCCATATAACCACTATAAAAATCATCTGTGTTTTATTTGCATTTTTACTTGCATATTTTCAGTTGCATAAAACACATTAAGTTAACTGTTTGAAAAGGGATTTAAATAGAGGTTTTATAAATCTGGGGAAGAATTTTTCAAACTGCTAAGAATACTTGTGAAAAACACTTTGAAAATCCGCTGCAAGTACTCTAAGTATTAAAACTGATTTAACCAAAATCAGCTAAGTAACTATCAGACGTGTGGTCAGCAAACCTGTACAAAGATTTGTTCGCGAACAGACTTGTAACTTACTACTCTGATCAGCTTAGTCTGTTCATAGTTAGAAGAAAGTTTTAAAGTTAAAATTGAAAGAAAATTTTAAAGAGGTTTATTCACCCCCCCCCCCTCTCTAAACCTCTTCTGACCACTTGGGACCAACAAGTGGTATCAGAGCTGGTGGTTCATTAGAATCAGCTGCCTGATCAACGAGCTTGATCCGAGTGTTTTTCAAAAGTTTTCAAAACAGCATCTTTTTGAAAAATCAAAACTTTTTGAAAAATGGATTGTATCAGCCATGTTTCCCACATTGCTGGTATGTCTTTCGAGGACTGGAAAATTAGAATGGAAATTTTCCTTGATGCCTACAATGATAACATGTACACATGTATCATCAAAGGTCCATTCAAATTCACCATGACCATCATCGTAGATGAAGCTGAACTGGTGGTGGAAAAAGACTTAACAGAGATGACAGCAGAAGAAATAAAGCTGTTCAACCTGGATAAAGTCGGAAGATTCATCATGACCAAAGCCCTGGACAATGATCGGTTTGACAAAGTCAAACATTGCAAAACTGCAAAGAGATGTGGGATAAGGTTCGTGACATGAGCGAAGGAAACGACACAATCAAAGAGCATCAGCTGAGTGTTGCTCTAGAAAAGCTGGACAACTTCAAGTTGAAGTCTGCGGAAACCATTGACCAGATGGATACAAGGTTTACAAGGACGTTGAATGAAGTCTTAAAGCTTGGAAAAACCTTCACAGACAAGGAGATAACCGTCAGAGTTCTGAAGGCTCTACCTCCAAAGTTCAACATGAAGGTGACAGCCATGGAAGAATCAAGAGATCTGGGCAAGATTTCTCTTACAGAGCTGTTCTCAGTACTCAAGGCGTACGAGTATAAACTGCCAAGAATGGGTGTTGAAGAAACCTCAACTTCAAGTCCCACAGCTGCACTTGTTGCTGCTGAAAATCCAAGAAGGCCAGCTCACAAAAGCAAAGATGTGGACTCATCTGATGAAGCCACACTACTCAACAAAAAGGAGTACACTGCTGGAGACGTAGCATTGCTGATGAACAACTTCAAAAAGTTCTACAGACGAAAAATGAAGAACAAATATAACAATGCTTCTACTTCTAACCCTACTTCTTCTTCTCAGGATAAAGATTCTTATAAATCTAAGATGATGTGCTATAATTGCAGGAAACTGGGACATTTCATCAGAGATTGCCCATATCCTAAAGCTGAGAAGTATACGGAAGAAGAAAAGAGAATCAGAAAGGAAAGAAAGCATCAGAACGGAAAGGTGCTGGTAGCAGAAGCCGAAAAGCTAGCTGCTGTCTACTCATCTGATTCAGATTCAGACACTTCTGATGAAGAGTCTTCTGATGAAGAGAGCCCTGCTCTTCTCTGCCTGATGGCTAAGGAATCTGATGACTCTGAGGATGAGGTAACTCCTCTTGAAAATGAACTATTCAGTTCATTTGAACAAATGATGCTTAACAATACTGGTATTTTTGAAGCAGATAAAAACCTTAAGGAAGAGATGATATTGCTAAAAGAGCAAAACAGTTCACTGAAACTCACAGCTGAAAAGCCAAGAGAATCAGCTGAATATAAACAGCTTGAGCAAGAACATGAATCTCTGAAAGCTGAATGTGAAGTCTATAAGGGTAAAATCATTGAGCTTGAGAAAGTCATTGAGTCTCATGAGAAGTCAACTGTTGCATCCACGCATACATCTAGTAAACAGAAGACACCTTTAGAACAGGATAAGCAAGAATTGAACCATACAGAAAAATTCATATCAGCTGACAATAGTAAGGTCATTCTGTATGTTCAAACTGCTAGACCTGCTTCACATGAGAATGTGTTAAAGGAGAATAAATCTCCTAAGGCTAAAAAGAGCAAAGAGCCTAGTGTAGGAAAACAGACTAGTAAGCCTAAACAGAAGAGTCCTAGGAAGTCATCTGATAAGGCTAAAACTAATCAGACTAGTGATAAAACTAAGTCATCTGTTAAAGAGCAAGCATCTAGTAAACCAAAGAAGCATAAGAATAAGAAAAATCAAAATGCTTGGTATGGAAATGAGTCTTATTATGTGTAACCTGCTGCATATCATCCTATGTATCATGCACCTCAATTTTCAAGTTACTATGCACCATATCCTGCTCATCCAATGCATGCATATCCCCCCTATCATGCATCTTACCCTGCTTATGAACATTTTCCTTATCATACTGATCATCAACATGACTTATCTGATAACTATGATAATGATAAAGCTGTTCATGCTCCTGTCAAAACTCAGAAGCCTAAGAAGCCTAAGACTTCATCATCTTGGGTTGTCAAAGGTGGAACTAATCCTTCAGGACCCTCTCAATAAGGGTACCTAAAACAATCTTATTTTGTTTTGTAGGTTAGGATTAGGAGTAGGAGTAAAGTAGAGAAGATTTGGTACTTGGACAGTGGCTGTTCAAGGCACATGTGTGGAAGCATACATGAGCTGACTGATGCTGTTGCTGTGGATGGTCCAAAAGTTACTTTTGGAGACAGTAAAGAAGGCAAGATTGTAGCAAAAGGAAGCTTCATCAAGGGAAACATAGAGATATCTGACGTCTCACATGTTAAAGGCCTAAAGTACAACCTGCTGAGCATAAGTCAATTTTGTGACAAAGGATATTCAGTCATCTTCTCAACAGATAAGTGCTACGTTGAACAGATTGGTACCAAGAAGGTAATTTTATCTAGAAGAAGACAGGGAAATATCTACATAGTTGACTGGAATTCTGCTGACAAGAATTCAAGTGTTTGTTTGGTGGCTTCTGCACCAAGTGAAGTCAGTTGGCTATGGCACAAAAGAATGAATCACTTAAACTTCAAGACCATCAACAAATTAATCAAGAATGATCTAGTAGAAGGGATTCCAAAAACAGTCATGAGCAAAGATAAGCTCTGTGACGCATGTTAGAAGGGTAAACAAATCAAGTCATCATTCAAAAGCAAGAAGCATCAATCTTCTGGAAGAATATTGGAGCTGCTACATATGGACTTATTTGGACCCATTGATCCCGTCAGCAATGGTGGAAAGAAATACTGCCTAGCTGTTGTGGATGATTATTCAAGATATACTTGGGTGATATTCATGAATAAGAAAAGTGAAACCAAGGAACATCTTACTAATCTGATGGAACTGATCCAGAATGAGAAGAGTATAAAAATATTGAAGATCAGATCCGATAGAGGGACAGAGTTCACAAACTCTACTGTTGAAGAGTATTGTAATATCAAAGGAATACATCATGAGTATTCAGCTGCTAGAACCCCTCAACAGAATGGTGTTGCTGAAAGGAGAAACAGAACACTAAAAGAAGCTGTCAGAACCATGATAGCTGAAGCTAAACTGCCTCAAAGATTTTGGGCAGAAGCAACAAATACAGCCTGCTTTACCCAGAACAGATGTATGATCAACAAAAATCAGAACAAGACTCCATATGAAGTTTGGAACAACAGAAAACCAAACATTCATTACTTTAAGATTTTTGGTTGTAAATGTTTTGTATTGAATAATGGGAAAAATCACCTTACTGCATTTGCAGAAAAGGCTGATGAAGCTGTTTTTGTAGGATACTCTACTATTAGTAAAGCTTATAGAGTGTTTAACAAAAGAACATTACTAATAGAAGAATCTATTCATGTAGTATTTGATGAGCCAAATCAATCTTCTTAAAAGAATCAAAGTGTTAATCAAGATCTGTCTACTGATTTACAGAAGTTAGATATTGGAAGAAATGAAGAATATGTTCCCATAATACTACCTAATCTTAATTCAGCTGCTGACTCAAGTGCTGTTCAAAATCACAGTGCTGATTGTCTAACAGACGAGTTGCAAACAGCTGACAGACCAGAGACTGTTCAACAGACTACTACTGGCACTCCAACAGTAGTGTTGCAAGATCAAAACAGAGGACAACATTCAGATTTGCAACCTGATCTCAGATGGCTCAAAGATCACCCACCTGAGTTAGTGATTGATGATCCTTTAGATAAAGTGAAAACAAGAAGAGCTGCTGCACAAGATGCTATGTTTGTCACATTTCTATCTCAAATAGAGCCTAAGCAAATTGAAGAAGCTCTCAGTGATTCCTTCTGGATAGAAGCTATGCAAGAAGAGTTGAATCAATTTGAAAGAAATGAAGTATGGTACTTAGTTCCAAGACCAAGTCATCAAAGAGTAATTGGCACTAAATGGGTATTCAGAAATAAGATGAATGAAGATGGTATTGTTACCAGAAACAAAGCAAGATTAGCGGCCAAGTATTATTGTCAAGAAGAAGGAATTGACTTTGATGAGACATTTGCACCAGTAGCAAGACTTGAAGCAATCAGACTGTTTCTTGCCGATGCTGCTTACAAGAACTTCACTGTCTATCAGATGGATGTGAAGTCTGCTTTTCTCAATGGAGAATTGCAAGAAGAGGTATATGTTGAACAACCACCTGGATTTGAAGTCTATCAACAAGAAGATAAGGTATATCGTCTGAAGAAAGCCCTCTATGGACTGAAACAGGCTCCAAGAGCATGGTATGATACCTTATCTGATTTTCTTTTAATTAAAGGATTTCGTAAAGGTAAGGTAGATAAAACCTTGTTTACAATTGAATGGGATAATCATATATTACTTGTGCAAATATATGTGGACGATATTATTTTTGGTTCAACTAACCAACAGATGTGTGACAAGTTCTCCAAGCTGATGCAGAATAAGTTTGAAATGAGCATGGTGGGTGAACTTAATTATTTTCTTGGTTTGCAAGTAAGACAGTTGCCTGATGGAATATTCATCAACCAAGAAAAATACACAAAAGATCTGTTCAAGAAATTTGGTATGGAAACTAGTTCTACAACTACTATCCCTATGTCTACAAGTCTTCGTTTGGATAAAGATGAAGATGGCAAATCAGTGGATATAACCAAATATAGAGGCATTATTAGATCATTGTTGTATCTAACAGCAAGTAGACCTGATATAATGTACTCAGTTGGGGTCTGTGCAAGATTTCAATCAAACCCCAAGGAATCTCATCTCTTAGCTGCCAAGAGGATATTGAAATACATTAAAAGCACTCAGGATTTGGGATTGTGGTACCCTAGAGAGTCTGGATTTGAGCTTATTGGATATTCAGATTCTGACCTTGCTGGCTGCAAAATTGATAGAAAAAGCACAACAGGTGCCTGTCAATTCTTAGGTAGTCGTCTGATCTCATGGATGAGTAAGAAACAGACTTCAGTATCCATATCTACTGCTGAAGCTGAATATATAGCTGCTGGAGCATGTTGTGCACAGATACTTTGGTTGAAGCATCAACTGGAAGATTACAACATAAAGATCAGTGTAATTCCAATCTACTGTGACAATACAAGTGCAATCTCACTTACTCAGAATACTACAAGTCATTCAAGGACTAAACATATTGAGATCAAGCATCACTTCATTAGAGATCATGTGGAAAAAGGCAATGTCTTGATTGAGTATGTTCATACTGATAATCAGATTGCTGATATTTTCACTAAACCTTTAAGTGAAGTAAGGTTTTCAACTTTAAGAGCTGAACTAGGACTACTCAATTTGGATGCTTAAGCTGAGGGGGAACCTATCAGAAGACTAAGGTTCATCAGCACTGTCATCCGTTATTATCTTCAAGGATTAACTTTCAACAGACTAGTTAACTTATAAATTCTTAAAGTCAGGGGGAACGTGTAAGACTAGCGGTACTTCTGATTTAAAAGATGATATTTGTTAATGACAGTTAGTTGAAGTTATGTTTTCAACAGAAGACTCAAATATTGAAGAATGAAGATCTATTATCTAGCTGGACTGACAAACAGCTGAGGAAGGTTATCAGCTATTGGCTTTCTCTGATAACAACTGTGTCATCAGGACATTAGTCCATCAGATAAGTATCTATTTTACTCATCTGATTACTTAAATAAAAGCGGAACTATTTAAAACGTTTTATTCGAAAATACGCTTTTATAAGTAACTGAAGGGCGGTATATATTCCCGCTCCTCATTAAATATCTTTTGAATTTGAAAGGTCGTAACTGACGCCGCACGATCAGCACTGACAGGAAAACGGATCTAACGGTTGGCGGATATCACGGAAACCGACACACCCCAACTCTATAAATCCCAATCTGATCAGTCGTGTAGTTCTTTACGCATCCTAAATATTCAAAAGTACTTGTGAGAAATTTTGAGCAATTTTTCTGCAAAAATCTCTTCGTTTTTCTCTCTAATCTCTACAGATCTGCAATGGCTGCTGAAGGTATGTACCTCGTGTATGATTCCTATTACCAAACTGGCACAAATCTGATGAAGGAACTTCTGGAGAAGTTCAAATCTGCAACTTTGGTGAACTTCATGGAGTACAATGAAGGTATAATCTGGACTGACCAGGTTATGGAATACTACAAGACGGCAACTGTTGATTTCAATAAGCTGGAGATTACTGCTACAGTAGGTGACAAATCCGTTGTCATCTCTCCTGATGTTCTTCACGAACAGTTTGGGCTTCGTAAGACTGGACGCCATGACGTCACTGTACTGACAGAAGCAAAACACCAAGAATTTTGGGAGATCTGCGCCAAGGAAGGGGAGACTCTGTCAGGAAATATCAAGAAGAGACAGCTGAAGGACGAGTATCAGCGGATGGCTGATATGGTGGCAAAGCTGATAGAAAATTGCACCTTTTCCCTTGATGCTGTTACCATGAAAAGGTTCAGCATAATGGCTGCTATATATTATGGATTGGAAGTCAACTGGTTCATGATCATCTGGTACATCTTCGCTGATTTCCTTGAAGTGAAGAAAGGAAAAGGCCCCTACACCAACCACAAAATCACACTCAGTTATCTGCTGTCAAAAATGGGCTGTGTTATGTTGAATGGAAAGGAGATCCACAAGTCCAAGGCAATGTCCAAGTACTTGCCTGTTATGAAGAGGAAGGCTGGTGAGCCTGAAGAGGATGAAGAAGGAACCAAAGGAGGTTCCTGCCAAAAGGCAACGGAGATTAGTCAAAACAGCCAGCTTAGCTGTTGAGACTAAAAAGAAGAAGGCTGCTGATGAGCCTAAAAAGAAAGAAACCAAGCAGATGAAGAAAGTGACTTCTGCTGCTGAAGCCACTAAAATCATAGAAACTGTAACTGCTGATGTAAGGACTGGATCCCCTGCATCACCTTCAAGAACTCCATCAGCAGAGAGGCCTGCTGAGAATATTTCTCACCGAACAAGAAGTCAGCAGAAGGATACTGCTACTTCAAGAGTTGTTCAAGGCATGACCAAGAAGACTGCCAGAAAGCAGATGACCTTTATTGAAAAACCCACAGAACTGGAGAATGTAGTAAGACAAAGTCCAGAGTCTGCTGAAAGGCCTGTTGGAACAGTTGAGGATTCTGCTGCTGCCAAAGCTGATGAGCAACAGATTAATCAAACTACACCAACAGTTGGGGTTTCAAAACCTCAAGATGATCCAGATGTACAGATCATCTATCCAATTGCTGCAAATCCCATCTCATCTGTTGGCCCTGTTGACAAAGGAAAAAGAAAAATTGTGCTTAAGAGAAATAAAGTCTCTAAAGCTGACAAAAAGGCAAGAGAAGAAGCTGAACAGAGGAAGCAAGATGAATTGGAAGAGAAAAAGGCCCTTGAGTTGAGCAAGGTCCAGGAAGAAAAAGATGAAGCAAAAAGAAAATTAACAGAGGCTGAAATCAAAGCTGCTGAGGATGCTGAAATGGCTATTACCATTGAACTCAGCAAAGTTGATGCCTATGGTCCTGTTCATGGCGGAGGAATCAAGATAAAAGAGGCTACTGATGATAAGGACAAGCCTGATGTTCCTAAGATGCCTGTAGGAGAAGCTAAGCCTAAGGACAAATATGAAGTAAGAAAGGCCTTTAAAATTGTCTATGCTGACAAAGAGGTCTTCAAAAGATTTGAAAAGTCCTTAGCTTACTACGATCAGAAGTTAATGCTAAAGACATTGTTCAATCAGGAGAAACCAAGGTATATCAAATGGAGAGATAACAGATTGAACAAGACAATGGCAGAACTTCAAAACTCTAAGGAGTTAGCTGATGAAGAACAATGGGTTCTTAATTGGCTCAGAACAGACTCCATCCAAAAGGCCCTGGATCCCAGCTATGTAAGAGATCTTATGCATCATTATGCAAGGGAGTTTGCACTGGAGGAGGCCAAAATTATAAAGAACTCTTTGCCAGAAAAGAGAAGAAAGACTGATGATGTTGAAGAAAGGGCAATCAAGATTGCTGTTAAAGTTGCTTTGGAAAGATGGGCAGAAAGATCACGTTATCAGCAAGGACACTCAAGTGAGTTGCCTCAGTTGCCCAGTATTCAACAAATAATATTTGGCAAGGAAGTGAAGGAGTATAGTGAAGTGCCAAAGGGTAATAATGCCTTTGTTAACCCTTGGATTATTGTAAGGCAGATAAGACAAACAACCTGCTTCAATGATGATGGCACCATCACTGATCTGTTCTATGATTAAGTCACTGATGAACATAAAACTGCTAACAAGTCTGCTGACAAAGAAGCTGATAAATCTTTAGCTATTGAATGGCAAGCTAAGACTTCTGACGATCATCAGGAGACAAACATGGAAGATGTCCCTGTTCAACAGGAGACTGAAGAGAAGGAAGCTGCTGCTTCTGCTTCATCAGCTGATCAACACTCATCACTGATGGAAGCCTTCCAAATGCTTATGGAGAATACTATGAAAGATCTGGAAGAGAAGCATAACCAGCAGCTGATAAAGTTGAAAGAGGAGCTGAAGACTGAACTTAAATCAGAGTTGGCAGAGTCAAATAAACTTCAGCTGGAAACTATGCAACAGTCAACAGAGAAGATTATCAAGAAAGAAGTTGATAGTATCCCTATTCCTCAAGACCATTCCTTGCAGTTAGTGCACAGCCTAAGAGAATTGAGCAAAAATGTGAAAGATGTGAAGGGTGATGTAAATCACCTTCATACTGCTTTACAAAGAGCTGAACACAAGATAGCTGATCTAATTGCAACCTTCATCAAAGTCAGTGATGAAGAAAAGGCTATAAATGCTGGTTTGCTGCATGAACTGAACAAAGCTGGAGATGTTATCCATGAAGAGCTTTCAACCATGCAAATCAACATTGACTGCTGCAATGACAAGACTGACACCATCAGCACTGATATTCATCATCTTACAGCAAGCCATGACATTGTAAATCAAAATCTAAAGGATTTATGCGCTACTATGCTGATTCCTACAGTTGCACTCAACCCTACTGCTAAACCTGATGAAGTCATCAAATCTGATGATGACAAAAAGGGGGAAGATAAAGGGGAAGAATCAACCAAGGAGACTACTGTTGCTAAAGAAAAGAAGACTGATAAAGCTACTGAATTGACCAAGTACAAGAATACAGAATCAGCTAGAAAGGCGATGGAACTTCTGAGAGAGCAGCAACTTAAAGAGAAGATGGAAGCTGCCAAAGAAGTTATCCTTCAAGGTGAAGAAGCTGATGATGATGAAGAAGAAGATGATGAAGAGTCATCTTATGAATATGAAGAAGTGCTTGAAGAAGAATCTGATGAAGAAGCTGATAGTTAGGACTTGCAGAATCTTGTAATCAGTTTACTTTATCTATTCTTCAGACATCTCATCTGATGAACTTGTACTTGTAATACTTTTCACTATCAATAAAAAAAGGACAAGTTCAATCAAATAGACTTTTTCTATCTCAGAAAATATTGAGGATTACATTCTTTAGTTTAGGTATTTTAACATGTACTTAGCTGAAGTTTTGTCATCATCAAAAAGGGGGAAATTGTTGGATAAAGATGAAGATGAAGGCACTGAAGACAATTTTATAAGGGAGGTTTTGATGCATTCCAAAACATCAAAAATTGGCTAAGTATGGAGTAACTTAGCTGATGAACCCTTAGGAAGGAATTTTGACTAAGTAAAGAAGACATCAGAAGAGTCAAAGTTTCAAGGTCCAAGACTTTTGATCTGCTGAAGAAAAGTTATCAGACTGATGAAGATCAGCCGACTCAAATCAGATTTGTTCAAGTTTGAGATCAACTCTGTTCGCCATCAGACTTGCACTTCCGTCAGCCAAGTGGAAAAGATCATAAAGTCTTCCCAACGGTAATAAATGCCCCTTGGAGTAATAAATGCTGAAGTACAAGGTTATTTAAGACAAATGATTGAAGAAATGCTTCGCATCAGCTGGGTGCATTTAATGTTGCCTGCAGAATAGTACTGTCAACAGTACGGACAGTCTGCAAAGAGCCGTTCGCGAAATTTAAGGACCAGTACTCGAGGAATTTGAATCCTGTCTTTCTTCAACGGACATTTTTCAAACCTCTAGTATAAATAGCTGAGAGAGACAAAGAGAACAACAAGCAACACAATCTCTGAGAAATTTTCGAAGCAGAACTCTTTAAGTCTCAAGAACAGCTCACTCATCAGCTTAGTCATTTGTTGACGAAAAGCAGAGTTGAAGAACAAAAGAAAATACATCTTCTGAGTGATTTTGTAATAGAGAGAGTTGTGAGAAGTAGATATCCATCTAAGTGAGTGATATTACTTCAGAGAGTAGGATTTCTTTGTGATTTCTTACTGCGCACTTACGGCCTGTTCATTTGTTGATCGGCGTAAGCAGAGTGTACTGGTTACTTTGTGTTTCTAGTATAACCCAAGATCTTTGTGACTTGGACGAGTGGATTAAAGGATATTTACATCCATATAACCACTATAAAAATCATCTGTGTTTTATTTGCAGTTTTACTTGCATATTTTCAGTTCCATAAAACACATTAAGTTAACTGTTTGAAAAGGGATTTAAATAGAGGTTTTATAAATCTGGGGAAGAATTTTTCAAACTGCTAAGAATACTTGTGAAAAACAATTTGAAAATCCGCTGCAAGTACTCTAAGTATTAAAACTGATTTAACCAAAATCAGCTAAGTAACTATCAGACGTGTGGTCAGCAAACCTGTTCAAAGATTTGTTCGCGAACAGACTTGTAACTTACTACTCTGATCAGCTTAGTCTGTTCATAGTTAGAAGAAAGTTTTAAAGTTAAAATTGAAAGAAAATTTTAAAGAGGTTTATTCACCCCCACCCTCTAAACCTCTTCTGACCACTTGGGACCAACAATGGTTTACACTAAATAAGAAATACAAAAGAAATGGACTAAAAATGAGAAAACAATGAAAAATATTATAAGCTGTAAAAAAAGGGATAAATAGCTAAAAAAAATAAACCGGTAAATTATTTTAAAGAAACGGATAAAATCAGTCAAAAAAACTTGAAGTCGGCTTAACATGTTTAGTCGATGAAAAATTTAGGTGAATAACATGTGAAATAGGTGAAAACGAGTTAAACTTTAATCGACAAAAACAAGGTGAAATCAGAAGAAAATAGTTTAAATTGAAAAAAAAGATCGACGAAAAAGGGAAAACAATGAAAAATATTATAATTTATAAAAAATGGAAAAATCGACAAAAAAAAAAAACAGTGAAAACATATAAATCGATGAAACTTCGGGTGAAATTGGTAAACACTTGTGAAGTTTGTGAAAAAACCGGTGAAACCAGTAAGAAAAAATGATCGTGGAATCGATGAAAGTTCAAGTGAAATTTATGAAGAAAAGGATGAAACATGTGACATCTGTGAATAACGGATAAACTTGACATGAAAACTACTATGATGTAATGAACTAAAAAAGTTCTTATGATCTTATTTGAACCAATTTGATAAGATGTAATTAATAAATTAGTCATCATTTTATATTTATTATAACTATTCAAAGTCATCATTTCTTTTATAAATTAATAATAATAAATTTCATAAAAAATAAATTGACCAATAAATGATATTCTATGAAATAAAAATAGCTAATTTTACTCTAATTTATATAAAATACCCATGAAATTAAAACTAGACACGTACAACGTACGTGCACCTTTCTAGTTACTATTAAAATTTTCACTGTTTAACACTTTGAAAATTCAAGGTAGAACCAACAGAAAATCAAAAAATTGAGGGTGGAATCCACTAGAACGTACTGAACCCTTAGTAGCTATTGTTGACACGGCTTTTGTCTGAGTCAAGCTATTAGGTAATCTGTCATTGTACTTACTAAATTATGTAGTATATAAACTAAGCTACTCTAATGTCTTTTGTGTGATCCAACTCACAATTCACACTAAATTAAACTCAACAAAAATAATGGGAAAACAAGCAACCATTTTTCTTATTTTCTTCTACCTGATGGAAGTTAATAGCTCCACTGGTGATGAGCATTCACTTCTAGCCATCAAATCCCACATAATTACATCCGATCCGAACAACACTTTGGCATCCAACTGGTCACAAGGAACCTCATTCTGCATCTGGATTGGCATCACATGCAGTCGAAGGCGCCCCAGAGTCACGGCCCTTGATCTCTTCAACATGGGCTTACAAGGAATCATTGCAAAAGAAATTGGAAATCTCTCATTCCTCAAATACTTAAGAATTAGTAATAATAGTTTCAAGGGCGTAATCCCTGATGAAATTGGACACTTGCGACGCCTTCACTGGATACGAATGTCATTTAATCAACTTACTGGTGAGATCCCACTTAGCTTCAGATTCTTAACCAATCTTGAATGGTTAAGTATTGAATATAATCATCTGGCTGGGACTATTCCATGGAGTATATTCAACATTTCCTCTTTGCAGACAATAGGTTTTACGGGAAATCAACTTTATGGAACTCTACCTAATGATATGTGCTACCATTTATCAAAATTGGAGGGGTTATACCTTTCTGAAAATCAATTAAGTGGAGATATTCCAACAAGTTTGTCTGCTTGTTCACAACTCAACACACTTTCTTTGGCGTACAACAATTTCAGCGGAAGGATACCAACGCATATGGGAAACTTGTCGCAACTTCAAAGACTCTACTTAGGTTCAAATAAATTATCAGGTGAGGCATGTCTCTTCATCATATCATTTGAAAATTACTACACTCTTCATAAAATAATAAAGCAATGGAATTTTAGCCAAAAACTAAACAAATAAAGAAATAAAGAGGAATGCTTAATTGACATATGATTGACGGATTTTTGCAAATTGGAAATTCACATTACAAAAAATTCACTAATTGAGGTTATGACCAATTTGTTATTGAAATCCCCCCCTTTTTTTTGAAAACTTGTACAAAATTACCATGTGTTATATTTATAGCATTAAATCCCCTTATGTTTTCATAAACTTCGCACACGCCCTTCGAAAATTTAACGAAATTGAACGGAAGAGGGATTTCTTGCAGATTTTTAAAAATATAAGGGAATTTTGGTGCAATAAACTTAGCAAATGGTATAACTTAAAACAACTTACAAATTTCCCTATTGGTTCGGGAACTTAATTATCTATCTTTCAATACCTAAATTTTTATCTTTAATAGGTACTATTCCACCTTCAATTGGTAATCTATCAAATTTGAACTTATTGGGCTTCTCAGACAACAATTTTGAAGGTACAATCCCCTCACAAATTGGTTATCTATCCAAATTAACAATACTGAATATAGCAATAAACCAATTCAAAGGTGAACTTCCCTCTTCTGTGTTCAACCTCTCAAGATTACATACACTTTCACTTACCAAGAACGAATTAACCGGCATCATTCCTTCTTCCATAGACAAAGGGCTTCCAAATCTTCAATATCTCTATCTTGGGATGAATCGATTTTCAAGAAATATCCCAAATTCAATCTCAAATCTCTCGTCACTAAGCGCTTTTAGTATTACCTTTAACTCGTTTACTGGACACATACCGATCAATCTTGGGAACTTACGATCACTACAAGTACTTGGATTAGGGAGAAATCAGTTCACAAATGATCTATCCATACCCGAACAAGAATTTCTTACATCCTTGTCCAATTGCAAGAACCTTACATCCTTACTGATTAACGGTAATCCTATAACCGGGCCCCTACCCAAGTCATTAAGCTCGAGCAATATTTCTGCATCTCTTGAAAAGTTTGTGGCTGGAGAGTGCAACATCTCAGGAATGATTCCAAGTGAAATCGGTAATTTGAGCAGTTTGATTTTGTTAAACCTTGGAGATAATAACTTGACTGGAATGATTCCAGAGACATTAGGACGTCTAAGAAATTTGCAGAGTTTATCAATCTTTGGTAATAAATTGCATGGTCCAATACCAAATAGCTTTTGCAATCTCGAAAGTATGTTTCGTATTAGTTTAGTGGAAAATAGGCTTTTTGGGCAGCTACCAAGTTGTTTAGGAAATCTCCTTTCATTGAGAAGGATTTATTTGCATGACAATTTCTTCAATTCTAGTATTCCATCGACTTTATGGTCTAGTAATCTGCTTGAAATGGTATCTCTGTCGCGAAATTTGTTTGAGGGTTCTTTGTCTGATGCAATCGGTAATATGAATAGTTTGAGAGAGTTGAATTTATCTGGAAACCAGCTTTTCGGAAGCATTCCAAGCAGTATAGGGGAATTGCAGAGTTTAACTTATTTATGTTTGGATAATAATAAGTTCAGTGGCTCAATACCTTCATCGTTAGGTAATATGATAGCATTGCAATATTTGGACTTATCCGAAAACAATCTATCTGGTTCAATTCCAATGTCATTGGAGAAGCTTACATATCTTGATTACTTCAATGTTTCGTTTAATGAACTTACCGGACGAATCCCAATTGGAGGATGTTTTGGGAACTTAACTTCAGAACTTTTCATAGGCAATAAAGGGTTATGTGGAGCATCTCGATTCAACGTCAAGGTATGTAAAGGGAATATTCCAAAATATTCACGAAGAAACTTACTTCTAAGATATATTTTACCACCAGTAGCTTTAATCATTCTCGTTGCAGCAGCTATAATGATTTACTTGTTTAAATTCCGTGGTAAAAATTCAGCACTTTTATCTTTTTCCGAATCAAATTTTGGCTTCAAACACGAGAGGATCTCATACTACGAAATTCTACGAGCCACGGATAACCTCGATACAGAAAATTTGATTGGGAAAGGTAGCATTGGCTCGGTATACAAAGGAATGTTTTCAAATGAGATGATTTATGCAATTAAAGTTTTTGACTTAGACATGCAAGGTTCATTTAAGAGCTTTGACACGGAGTGCCAAATCATGCGTAGCCTTCGTCATAGAAATCTTTTGAAGGTCATTACTAGTTGCTCGAATCTTGATTTTAAAGCTTTGGTATTCGAATATATGCCAAATGGAAATCTTGAGAAATGGATTTACTCTCCAAACTATTCTTTAAATATTTGTCAACGTTTAGGAATAATGATAGACGTGGCATCTGCAATAGAGTATCTACATCAGGGTAATTCATCACCGATTGTGCATTGTGATTTGAAGCCGAGCAATATACTTTTGGATGAAGATATGGTGGCGCGTGTGGGAGACTTTGGGATCGCAAAGCTTCTAACACATGATCAGAGAATGGCACAGACGAAAACACTAGGCACCATTGGATACATAGCACCAGGTATAAATGTTATAAATACTCTAAACTTTCTAGATCAAAACTTTCTGTAATTTCATAATTTTTAATATTAAAAGGCATAGAAAGAAGAAAAAGTTTTGCAAACCAACGTTCATAACAAACATAAAACAAAGAAATGTGGCCATTTAACTCCAAACCACTCAATAGAATTGTCACTTGCTATTATCCATGCTTAATTTAAGAGTGAAATATAAAAAACTCCTATGCTTTGCTTAACTTAAAAAAAAAAAAAGAAAAAAAAACTTTGTATTATTTTCATTAGAAAACCCCGTACTAACTTTTTATTCGCAAAAAACTTCCTTTCAAGTCGAAATGACAATTACACCCCATCAAAGAATGACAAAAACATCCCTATTCACCTTTAAATTTGCAATAATCCATCCGGTAACTTTGAAAATTTGCAACAACTCTCATGTCTACTTAAAAAATTAACAATAACATCCATATGATTTATGAGGAAATTGCAGATGGATTTTTTTTTATATAATAGAAAAAGAACACAGGGGCATTTTTGCTAATAAAAATAATAACATGTCTTTTTTTAATTATTTGGCAAAGCAGAAGGGGTACTTTTGCATTTAGATCTATTATTTAAATTTGCTAATTTGATCTGATATGTGAATTTCGCAGAGTATGGATCAAGAGGATTAGTATCAACTTTCGTAGACGTTTATAGCTATGGGATTTTGTTGATGGAAACATTTACGAAAAAGAGACCAACCGATGAGTTATTCTCAGGAGAGTTAACAATGAAGAGATGGGTGTCCGAATCATTTCCCTACAGTATAATGCAAATTGTTGATACTGAATTACTAAATGCAGATGCTAACATTGAGGAGTGTTTGGTTTCAATTATGGAACTTGCCATTGAATGTACAACGGATTTATCAGATGAGAGGCCTAATATGAAAGATGTTCATGTGAGGCTCAAGAAGATCAATGTTAAAGTAACTAATTAAGGTATATAATATATTTGCTTGGAAATTGCTAATTAGAATCATAATAATTCAACTACTTTCTCCGTGATATTTTTCTGTATATTCAAATAAGAAATTCAAAAAAGTTTGTTGTTTTTTGAGCCTTGATTTTGAAATTCAAAAAAGTTTGTCATTTTTTCAGTGCAACATTTATTATAACACAAGGAATAAAATGACACATATATGATAACACAAGGAGGTAAAGTACCTTATATAAAATGAATAGTTTTATCAATTCATTTTTTTCTTTAAGTTTAAAAATGTCAGATGCAATATGAAACTTTTATAAGACTAGGAAAGTGCACGTACGTTGTACGTGTCTAGTTTTAAGTTCATGTGTATTTTTCATAAATTAGAGTAAAATAAACTATTTTTATGTCATAGAATATCATATATTTATGAATGGTCAACTTATTTTTTAAGAAATTTATTTTTATTAATTATTATTGGTTTATAAAAAAAATGATTGCTTTGAATAGTTATAATTGTAATAAAATATAAAATAAGGACTGATTTAGTCATTAAATTTTATAAAATTGTTTATAAAGTAAGATCATAAGAAATTTTTTTTGTTCATTTCATCATAGTAATTTTCATGTCAAGTTTATCCGTTATTCACTGATGTCACATGTTTCATCACGAACATTTTTTCTTACTGGTTTCACCAGTTTTTTAACCAACTTCACCAGTGTTTATCAATTTCTCCCGAATTTTCATAGATTCATATGTTTTCACTCTTTATTTTTTTTTATCGATATTTCACTTTTTAATCGATTATTTCATTGTTTTTCCATTTTTCGTCGATCTTTTTTTCAATTTAAACCATTCTCTTCCCATTTCACATTGTTTTTGTAGATTAAAGTTTAACTCGTTTCCACCTATTTCACTGATTTCACATGTTGTTCACCTAAATTTTTCATTGATTAAACATGTTTTCACTGACTTCAAGCTTTTTTGACTGATTTATCCGTTTCTTCACAAAATTCACCCAAACTTTATCGATTCATATGTTCTCACTGCTTAAACTTTTTTAACTGATTTATTTTATTTAGCAATTTTTTCCTTTTTTTATCGGTTATAATATTTTTCATTGTTTTCTCGTTGTTGGTCGATTTCTTTTGTTTTTTTCTTCAGTTTAAACTATTTTTCCACCGATTTCACCAATTAAACTCTTTTTTTAACCAATTTCACTCGTGTTTACCATTTTAACCCGTTTTACCTATTTTTCATGTTTTTAAACTAATTTCACATGTTATTCACCTGTATTTTTCATTGATTAATTATGTTCTTACCAACTTTTCGTTTTTGAACCATTTTACCCTTTTTTCACCGGTTTTACCCAATTTTACTGGATTTCACTGGTTTCATCATTTTTCTTAGAAATTTCATTCGAACTAATTTTTATCGATTTCAAATATTTTGACCCGTTTAATTTAACCGATTTTACCCGTTTTCATCTATTTTTCACAAATTTTACCCGATATTTTTATCGATTTCAAATGTATTTAAGATTTCACATGTATTTTTGTTATCGGTTTAAAGTGTACATACATTGTACGTGTTTATTTAATTTCAGTGGTATTTTATTGTAAATCAGAGTAAATTAATTCCATTATGTCATAAAATATCACATTAATGAATGTTATTCAATTTATTGACTTCATCATGTGTATTTTCATCGATTTCTTTAGTTTTTTCGGTTTAAACCATTTTTCGAATGGTTTGACTTTGTTTTTGTTGGTTGAACTTTTTCATTTTACTGATTTCACTTATTTTAACCAATTTTCACACGTTTTCACCCAATTTTCACATGTTTTCACTTATTGATTTCACCTATATTTACCGAATTTTCAACTCAAACAATTATACATCTTCAATTACTTTTAAGTATATCTCAAATTATGCTTGTGCTGGTCTCGTGACGATACTCCGTTATTTGTCCGTCAAATGTCATACAGTTGGTGATAAGTGATGCTATTAATTGTAACTTGAGTGACTATATATATTATTCGTGAAAGTTGAGTGACCATTGTGTGTTTAGAGTTAAACTTGGGTGACTAAATATGCATTTTTCCCTCTAATTTGAATATACTCTTGTTTTTCTTCCATATTCATAGTGCTTGGTTAGGAAGAAAGGAAGTCACAAATTTTCTTAAAATATTTTCTTACCAAATTTTTGATGAAAATTTTTAAGGAAAATTTATGTCTAATTACATTTTATTAATATACTTAACAACTTGAATAAGGGCATTTTTGTCTTCACAAAAAAAGAAAAAAACTTAAAATATTCGTACTTTTAGTAGTAGTATAGATATAGATATAGATATAGATATAGATATAGAATAGATATAGATATAGATATAGAATAGATTATAAGGGGTAAAACATTTTTTCTTTTAAATCGCGAGGGTGGGGGTGGTGAACATTATAGTATCACGGGGTAAAGCGCAACTAACTCTATTATTAATTAATTAAAGAACTTTCTTTTTGTTGCCACATTGCCACGTACTACATAGTCCCATGACTCACTTTACAATTTCAATTTGTTTTTGTTCCATTCCTCCATTACTTGTTAAGAGAATTTTACTTTTTGTACTACAAGTAACCCTATTTCAATATAAGTAAGACATGATTTTCAGATGAATTTCAAGGAATTTGTCAAAAAATCCATTGGAAAAAGTGGCATGGGAAAATTTTCGACGGATTTTTCGACTAGGGTTTTGTGATTTTTTTTAATTTTTTAAATTATATTATTGATATATAAAATTTATTAAATAGGATTATTAATAATTATGTAATTTCAAAATAATTCTTTTTTTAGATTTTATATTAAATTTTATTTAATTTACAAATATTATATATAGAATCTGATTAATTTAAAATATTTTTTTTCGAAACTAAAAAACCTAATAAGTTTAATTAATATTTTATATAAAATATTATTTATTTTATATATATTATATAGAAAATCTAATTAGTTTAACTTTTTTAAGAAATTTTAAAAACTTTATAAGTTTAATTGATATTTTTTTAGATTTTATATATAATATAATTTAATTTATTATATATAAAATCTAATTATTTTAAGATATTTAATAATACTCCGTAATATATAAAGTTTATTAAATAGGATTAATTATTTAACTATTTTTGTAATTGGGATTGAAATACTTGAAACTTGTGAATTTGTCGGTCAAAAAACATTTGGGGCAATATTTAACTATGGGACCAATTCGGTGAAATTTTCATAAATTTTCCATCCAAAATTGGAAGTTCAATCAAAATTTTGACGGAAGTATCAAATGTGTAAATTATCGTTAACTTTTGTTATGAAATATTACGATTTTGTAACTTATGGTATCGTAACATTAAAGTAAGGTCACTTATGATACAAAAAATAAAATTATCTCCATTTCTATTTGTGGAGAAAATGCACGATACTCTCCTGTATGATGCGAAATCTGCACAAAACTATATTGTGAAATTTTAGTTTCACCATACCCCCTATACCTTAATATTTTGTTAATCAATCTTTGTGTTTAATTCTACAATCTACATACATGGAGGAAAATATATATATTCAATAATATTGACAGAGCGCATGAAGATAACGGCTGCAGCGTTGAATTTTCCACCATTTTACAAAATATCTTTAACAAAAGCCTTGCAATGGGATACACATGAAGATAATTTTGTACCTTGATTGAGAACATTAAGGTTCTTCCTTTCTATCTTTGACTATTATTTCCACTTAATTGCATCTTCTGTTGATGTAGACAATGGCTACCATCTTGGGGTGGAGAAGAGGGTGTGTGTGTGTGTAAGGAATTGGGTGGGCGAGGGCTAGGGGTATTAGATATTATTAAATTTATATTATGTAAAATCTTATTAGTTTATTTTTTTTTTGTACAATATTAGTTTATTTTTATTCTTAGAAATTTAAAAAATCTAATAACTTAAAATTTTTTTTTTCTTGGAGCCTTGGTTGTTGTAAATCTAAGAGAAAAATTGTAAGTATATTTCTTATAGCACAGAGTACATTGTAAACCTTTTTTTTTTTGCTTATTAATCACAAAAGCACTGTTCTTTTTATGTTTAATTCTGTACTTATCTTTCCCAATATGCTAATATAAATCTTTCAAAACTCTCATGATCTCAACTCCTTTTACTCTATAAGCATGTATGCATACTTGATGGGAATGACGAAAACGAATATGACGCTGAAATGCATATAGTGCTTGTGGGATTCCTACGAAGATCAATTCGTGCGGTAAGCATTGAATTATATGCTCGATTTTACTGTCTTTAAAGTTTAAACGCTTATTAATTAGTTGTCACTTTGGCATATATTATACCTTCATCTTTGTTAATGAGCCTTTGTGATTAATCTATAATCTACATACATGCAGGGAATATATTGAATAATCTTGACATAGTCGATGATGATAACTCTAATGCGGATGCAGCTTTGAATATGCCACCTTTCCACAAAGAATCTTTAAAAAAATTCTTGCAAGGACATACAGATGAAGATAAAGCTGCTCCTTGGTTGAAAACATTAATTTCTAGTTAAATGCATCTTCTGTTGATGTAGACAATGTCTAGATGTGTCAAGTAGAATAATAAATTTAAAATTAATGTCTAGAAATTAATTCCTAAATATTCTAACAAACGATATGGTGGCTCGTGTGGGAGACTTTGGGATTGCAAAGCTTCTAACAAATGATCGAAGACTAAGCGCACTGATGAGACTGTTTGTGAAATTAGTTTTTTTTTTTCTTCTTCTCAGTTTGGAAGCCTTGATCTAGAAGAAACATCTTCTTCACTCTAAGTTACAATCATAGTGATTAATCTTTTCAGTTGTTTGTAATAAATTTGAAAAAGGTTGCGACGTACGATTCCAAATTAGAGAGTTAACTGAAGTACTAGAATCGCCCCATTGACTAGGAACCATGTCTATTGGTGTGGAAAATGTACGACACTCTCATGTGGTTGTGAAATTTTCATCGCACCAAACTTCCTTCTGCTTTTAGAAATCCTGTATAAAACACTTAATCTGTTCCTCTTTGTCTATTTTTTTATCGTGCATGTGTCTCACGTAGATAATGTACGATTTGTTTTTTGGCCTAAAATTTCAATCTGATTAACAATAATATCCTTTATTCATTACTCACCCAATAATAAAATGCATAAAATTCCCCTTACTTTTTAAACTTAGCACTAATTCTCTTTTACTTTCTAAACTTGCACATAATACCACGTAAATTTAAAAGTTCGCACAAAAATCCCTTATATTTCTGAACATTTGCCCAAAATCCCCTTGTTCTTTGAAATGTTGCACAAAACTACCTTGTAAAGAGAAAGAATACAGAGTATTTAAAAGTAAAAGGGGGTTCGAATCAATAAGAATTTCACGAAAAAGTTTCGCATAAGTTTTGCACAAGATTCCATCTTTGGGGGTTTTGGGGGGGGGGGGGTGATGTGTGTCAAGGGGGTTTGGGGTGTGTTAGGAGTTGTGTGGGCGAGGGCTAGGGTTTTGTAATTTTTTATAATTATAATATTGATATATAAAATATATTAAATAGAATCATTAATATTTATGTAATTTAATTTTTTTAGATTTTATATTAGATAGTATTTAATTTATATATATTATATGTAAATCTTATTAGTATAATTTTTTTGGAATTTAATAAATCTAATAAGTTTAATTGATAATTTTTTTTAGATTTTATATAAAAAAAATTAAAAATTAAATATATATATATATATATATATATATATTGTGCCTTGATTGAGTACATTAAGGATCTTTCTTTGACTATTATTTCCACTTAATTGCATCTTATGTTGATGTAGACAATGGATAATTTATAGACGTGTCAAGTAGAAAAATAATTTTACCATGAAACGAAGGATTTCAAATAATAATTCTTATGTTTTCACAAATGTAGTCTTTTTACTCGAATATTAAATTTGTGTCGCACCAATGCGATAAAAACATATTGACGCATTCAGTTATCTACTAAATAAACCAAAATTCAAAAGTTATTAATGTTTACCGCAATATTTTCTGCAAGAGTGAGTTATTAAGGTCTGTTTGTCTAGGTTTTAATTCTTAAATTAGTTTTAGAAATGTTTGTAATATTGTTTATTTGGGTTTTGTGGAAGTCGTTTACGAAATAAAATTTTGTAGTTTTTTAGATTATGGAAATAATATATACAGTGTAAGTAATATAATACTTTTTGTCAAATTTTGTTATGTGAGATATATTTTGTAAGAGATATGTAGCTTTATGTCAAATCAATATTGTTTTTATAGGATTTTTTTTAGCTATAAAAAAATTTGTTCTTTGATTGATTTTTCGGAGATTTATTTGTGTAAATTGAGTGATAAATTTATTTGTGAAACCATCTATATGTTGTTTGTTTGATTTTTAAGAGAACAATGAAATCATCTAAGAAAATTCAGACAAATATGCCCTTACTTTTTTAGCAATTTCCAATGAAATATTCTAGGGTAAAAAAATGTATGTTTCGTAATTGATTATGAAGATCATTTATTATTAATATTAAGACTTTCACAGTCTTAACACTTTGAAAATTCAAGTTTCATTAGAACGTACTGAACCGTTAGTAGCTATTTTTGGTCCAAATCAAATCTTGGCTTCAAATATGAGAGGATCTCATACTACGAAATTTTACTCACCCAATAATAAAATGCATAAAATTCCCCTTACTTTTTAAACTTAACACTAATTCTCTTTTACTTTCTAAACTTGCACATAATACCACGTAAATTTAAAAGTTCGCACAAAAATCCCTTATATTTTTGAACATTTGCCCAAAAACCCCTTGTTCTTTGAAATGTTGCACAAAACTTCCTTGTAAGGAGAAAGTATACAGAGTATTTAAAAGTAAAGGGGGTTCGAATAATAAGAATTTCACGAAAAAGTTTCGCATAAGTTTTGCACAACATAGTGGAGTACCGTTTTCCATTTGTATTCCGACGACCTGTATTCCATCTTTGGGGGTTGGGGGGGGGGGGTGATGTGTGTCAAGGGGGGTTGGGGTGTGTTAGGAGTTGTGTGGGCGAGGGCTAGGGTTTTGTAATTTTTTATAATTATAATATTGATATATAAAATATATTAAATAGAATCATTAATATTTAAGTAATTTAATTTTTTTAGATTTTATATTAGATAGTATTTAATTTATATATATTATATGTAAATCTTATTAGTTTAATTTTTTTGAAATTTAATAAATCTAATAAGTTTAATTGATAATTTTTTTTAGATTTTATATAAAAAAAAATTAATATATATATATATATATATATATATATATATATATATATATATATATATATATATATTGTGCCTTGATTGAGTACATTAAGGATTTTATTTTTCTTACTTTGACTATTATTTCCACATAATTGCATCTTATGCTGATGTAGACAATGGATAATTTTTAGACGTGTCAAGTAGAACAATAATTTTACCATGAAACGAAGGATTTCAAATATTAATTCTTAAGTTTTCACAAATGTAATTTTTTTACTCGAATATTAAATCTGTGTCGCACCAATGCGATAAAAACATGTACTCGACGCATTCAGTTATCTACTAGATAAACTAAAATTCAAAAGTTATTAATGTTTACTGCAATATTTTCTGCAAGAGTGAGTTATTAAGGTCTGTATGTCTAGGTTTTAATTCTTAAATTAGTTTTAGAAATGTTTGTAATATTGTTTATTTAGGTTTTGTGGAAGTCGTTTACGAAATAAAATTTTGTAGTTTTGGGGAAAAAAATTTATGTATCGTAATTGATTATGAAGATCCTTTATTATTACTATTAAGATTTTCACAGTTTAACACTTTGAAAATTCAAGGTAGAACCAAATGAAAATCTATTAAGAAATAGAAACCTATTGAATGGTTAGTAGCAATGTTGGTCAAGTCAACCTACCACTTCTAAAGTCTTTTGTGTGGGACTCAAACTCAACAAAAAAAATTGGAAACTCAGCAATCTTGAATGGTTTGGTCAAGAGAATTATAATTTATAAATTAAGCTATACTCGAAAATTCTTATCTTTTCTACGTTAATAGCTATTGTTGGTCCAAATTCCACTTTCACAGTCTGAACACTTTGAAAATTCAAGTTCCATTAGAACGTACAAAACCGTTAATAGCTATTGTTGGTCCAAATCAAATCTTGGCTTCAAACATGAGAGGATCTCATACTACGAAATTCTACGAGCTACGGATAACCTTGACATAGAAATTTTGATTGGGAAAGGTAGCATTGGCTCGGTGTACAAATGAACGTTTTCTAAGATGATTTATGCGATTAAAGTTTTTGACTTAGACGTGCAAAATTCATTGAAGAGCTTTGACATGGAGTGTCAAATCATGCATAGCCTTCGACATAGAAATCTTGTGAAGGTCGTTACTAGTTGCTCGAATCTTGATTTTAAGGCTTTCGTCTTCGAATATATGCCTAATGTGAACCTATAGAAATGGTTTTACTCTCCAAACTACTCTTTGAATATTAGTCAACATTTAGGAATAATGATAGATGTGGCATCTGCAATAGAGTATCTACATCAACGTAATTCATCATCGATTGTGCATTGTGATTTGAAGCCGAGCAATATACTGTTGGATGAAGATATAGTGGCACGTGTGGGAGACTTTGAGATCGCAAAGCTTCTAACACATGATCAAAGAATGACACAAGCGAAAACTCTAGGCACCATTGGATACATGACACCAAGTATAAATATTATAAATATTCTAAAATTTTTTAGATCAATTTTTTTAATAATTTCATAGTTTTTAATATTTGAAGGCATAGAAAGGAGAAAAAGTTCTACAAACCAAAGTTCATAACGAACATAAAACAAAGAAATGTGGCCATTTAACTACAAACCACTCAATAGAATTGTCACTTTTTCTAGGGTGCGGGAGCCCGAGTTACGCCCTCACATGCGGGAAGGTTAATCAAGTCGTTCATTTGGCTCAGATTAATCTGGAACGTTGATTAGGTAACTTGGTCAAAGTCAATTGGTAACTATTGACTTTAATTAATTCACAGTATACCTAATTTACCCTTTTAATTAAATTTCTTCTTTAAAAAAAAAATCGGCCAGTATATGAAATTACCACTTTACCCCCATCTTATTAATTGAGTTTGACAATTTTGCAAATTGACCCCAATGTTCCGCGATTTTACGAATTTAATTATTTAGCTTCTAAAAAAATATAAAAAACCTCCTTTCATATAAAAAGACCTCGTTACCCCCAAATTTGATAATAATTGAGTTTGACAATTTTGCAAATTGACCGCTATATTCTGCGATTTTACGGATTGAATTATTTTGCTTCTAAAAAATATAAAGGCCACCTCGTTTCATATAAAAAGACCTCGTTACCCCCAAATTTGATATTAATTGACTTTGAAAATTTTGCAAATTGACCCCTATGTTCCGCGATTTTACGGATTGAATTATTTTGCTTCTAAAAAATATAAAGGCCACCTCATTTCATATAAAAAGACCTCGTTACCCCCAAATTTGATAATAATTGATTTTGATAATATTGCAAATTGACCCCTATGTTCCGCGATTTTACAGATTGAATTTTTTGCTTCTAAAAAATATAAAAGCCACCTCGTTTCATATAAGAAGACCTCTTTACCCCAAATTTAGTTAATAATTGACTTAGACAATTTTGTCAATTGACCCCTATGTTTTTCGATTTTATGAACTGAATTATTTTGCTTCTAAAAAAATAAAAATAAACGCCTCTTATATAAAAAAAAGACCGCTTTACCCCCAATTTTGACAATTTTGTAAATTGACCCCTATATTTTACGATTTTACGAATTGAATTATTTTGCTTCTAAAAAAAACAAAAAAAAACCGCCTGTCATATAAAAAAGACCGCTTTACCCCCAATTTTGATAGTAATTGACTTTGATAATTTTACAAATTGACCCTTACGTTTTCTTATTTTACGAATTGAATTATTTTGCTTCTAAAAAAATAAAAATAAAAACGCCCCTAATATAATTCAATTCGTAAAATCTAAAACATAGGGGTCAATTTGCAAAATTGTCAAAGTCAATTATTATCAAAATTGGGGGTAAAGCTGTCTTTTTTATATGAGAGGCGTTCTTTTTTTTTTTTAGAAGAAAAATAATTTAGTTCGTAAAATCGCAAAATATAGTGGTCAATTTGCAAAATTGTCAAAGTCAATTATTATCAAAATTGGGGGTAAAGCGGTCTTTTTTATATGATAGGCGGTTTTTTCTTTTTTTTTTCAGAAGCAAAATAATTTGATTCGTAAAATTGGAAAATACAAGGGTCAATTGGCAAAATTATCAAAGTCAATTATTATCTAAATTGGGGGTAAAGCGGTCTTTTTTATATAGTAGGTAGTTTTTTTATATTTTTTAGAAGCAAAATAATTCAATTCGTAAAATCGCAAAATATAGGGGTCAATTTGCAAAATTGTCAAAGTCAATTATTATCAAAATTGGGGGTAAAGCGGTCTTTTTTATATGACAGGCGGTTTTTTTTTCAGAAGCAAAATAATTCAATTCGTAAAATCGGAAAACATAGGGGTCAATTGGCAAAATTGTCTTAGTCAATTATTAACTAAATTGAGGGTAAAGCGGTCTTTTTTATATGATTGACGGTTTTTTTTATATTTTTTACAAGCAAAATAATTCAAAGCGTAAAATCGCAAAACATAGGGATCAATTTGCGAAATTGTCAAAGTCAGTTATTATCAAAATTGGGGATAAAGCGGTCTTTTTATATCATAGGTGGTTTTTTATTTTATTTTTAGAAGCAAAATAATCCAATTCGTAAAATAGCAAAATATAGGGGACAATTTGCAAAATCGTCAAAGTCAATTATTATCTAAACTGGGGGTAAAGCGGTCTTTTTATATGACAGGCGATTTTTATTTTTATTTTTTTAGAAGCAAAATAATTATATTCGTAAAATCGCAAAATATAGGGATCAATAGGCAAAATTTTCAAAGTCAATTATTATCTACATTGGGGGTAAAACGGTCTTTTTATATGACAGAAGGTTTTTTTTATATATTTTAGAAGCAAAATAATTCAATACGTAAAATCGCAAAACATAAGGGTCAATTTGCAAAATTGTCAAAGTCAATTATTATCAAAATTGGGGGTAAAGTGGTCTTTTTATATCATAAGTGGTTTTTTTTTTTTTTTAGAAACAAAATAATTCAATTTGTAATATTATGGAACATAAGGGTCAATTTGTTTTTAGTTTTAATTATTTTGATTCAAAGGTTATAAATGTCTTTTATTAATTGAAGATTATCTAAACTTTTAATTAAATTAAAAGAAAAGGGTAAATGGGTCTATTTACAGACCGAGTCAACTCGCCGAGTCACATACTAGTTACGCACGCCAAATGGCATCATTTCAGGACCATCTCGCATGTGAGGGCGAGTTACGGTGCCCACACCCTAGAAACCCCGTACTATTATTCATGCTTAATTTAAGAGTGAAATACAAATAAACCCTATGCTTTGCTTAACTATAAAAAATAATAAAAAACTTTGTGTTATTTTTATTGGAAAACCCCGCACTAACTTTTTATTCCCAAGAAACTTCCTTTTAAGGCATTTACACCTCATCAAGGAATGACAAAAATATCCCTATTCACCTATAAAATTGGCAATAATCCCTCTGGTATCTTTGCAAATATGCAATAACTCTCATGTCTAACTTCCATATGATTTATGAGGAAATTTCAGATGGATTTTTTTATACCGAAAAATAGAACACAGGGGGATTTGTGCTAATAAAAATTATTCATGTCTATTTTTTAATAAATTGGCAAAGCACAAGGGGTACTTTTGCAATTAGATCTATCATTTATCTTTGCTAATTTGATCTGATATGTGAATTTCCCAGAGTATGGATCAAGCGGATTAGTATCAACTTTCTTAGACGTTTATAGCTATGGGATTTTGCTGATGGAAACTTTTACTAAAAAGAGACCAACCGATGAGTTATTCTTAGGAGAGTTAACAATGAAGAGATGGGTTTCCAAATCTTTTCCCAATACTATAATGCAAATTGTTGATACTGAATTACTAAATGCAGATGCTAACATAGAGGAGTGTTTGATTTCAATCATGGAACTTGCCATTGAATGTACATCGGATTTACCAGATAAGAGGCCTAATATGAAAAATGTTCATGTGAGGCTCAAGAAGATCAATATTAAAGTAGCTAATTAGAATTGTAATAGTTCAACTACTTTCTCCATGATATTTTTCTGCCTATTCAAATAAGAAATTCAAAAAAGTTTGTTGTTTATTTAGCCTTGATTTTGAAGTTCAATTTTGAATTCTTTTAGCCTTGATAACACAGAAAGTGAATTGTGTGGTGTACGGAGGGGCCTGCTGTAAATAATATGGTTTTACTAATGTTTGTTTTTCTTCAAAGGATGGATCCCATTATATATAGTAGAAAGAAAAAGTCCATGTGAAATTAGGTAATTTAATGATGTAATTTGATTAACTTTTTTAAATACAAGACTTACAGTAATATAATTATTATTGTCTATTAGATATGAACTCTTTTAATTATCCATCACTTGTAAGATTTCGTTGTTTAGGAGATATGAACTATTTTAATTATTCATCACTTGTACGAAATTTTGGAATCACGAAGCTTCTAAGACATGATCAAAGAATGACCAAAAACCACTATTCTAGTTTGAAAGCAATTTATTTTTGTGTTATTTTATTAGAAAAATCCCCCTTACTTCCCCACATCATTTTTTACTTGACGTGGAAAAAGTAATTTAAAGGAGTTTATTGGGGCCATGCCAGGGGAGACGTGGAATCTGTATATTGGGGCACGCATGATACTTTATAGTTTTGTTGTTTCTTGTGTGATGGAAGGACATGAAAGAAAGTAATTATGGGGTTGTTCATGTTTTGTTTCCTAAAAAATTGGGATAAAATGCATTATACTATTATGTGTTATACGAAATACAAATATAAAATTGTCTTATAATTGTTTTTACCAAACTCCCTTATGCTTTCAGAAATCCTGCATTAAATATATAGGGTGTATGTGGATGGGTTTTGGCCCGATCTCGCGGATTTCGCCAGGTTTCCGCAAAATCGAGTCAAAACCCTTTTAAATGAGTTTTCGTCAAATTCATAAAGCCATTAAAAACCTATTTAGAAACTAACACTCAAACTCTTCAAACTTATAAAACATTGCTTTGACACATACCACCTACTTTTTCCCTTAAATCTCACTAAAAAAGACATTGATTTGAAACATATCACATATTTTTTCCCCTAAACCCCAACATCTAAACTAAATCCAAGTGAGGTTTCAACTTATTCGAACCACAAAATCCAAAAGCCAAAACCCATCCAAATGAAGTCTCAAAGGTTTTATCGAAACCACCCAAACCAATTTTTTTAAACCGAGACCCGCAAAATCAAGCCAAAATCCATCCAAATATACTCATAGGGCCCGTTTGTCTCATGTTTCGGAAAAAAATTTCGTCTTTTCGAAACGCGAGACAAACAACCCATCAGATTTCCGAAATTGCAGCAACAGTATTTTTTTTTCCAGAATAAGTTTATGAAACTATGGGCTGCAGCCCATTTTGACCAAGTTTCTAAAAATACTCTACTTCCCCTATTTCTCTCTCCTCTGTCTGTCGCCCTATTTCTCTCTCCTCTGTCTGTCGCTTTCTTCTTTCTTCTTTTCTTTTCTTTTCTTTTCTTTTCTTTCTTCTTTCTTCTTTCTTCTTTTCTTTTCTTTTCTTTCTTCTTTCTTCTTTTTTCTGCGACTGTCTTCTCTCCTCTTTTCTTTAATTACTGCTTTTTATACCAATGGGCATTTCCCGGTCAAAATTAACGCAATAAAATTTGATTTGATTTTAATAGTATTGGGTCATGCTATTATTTTGTATGGATATATAAGTCTACCCTAATTTGAGATTAAATAATATCACTCAGAATTTCCAGATCCATCATTCTAATATTTCTCAATGTTTTTACATTTTTTGGTTTCTGAACAAAATTCAGGTTTTAGATTTGATTTATTCCCTTTTGAGACGTATCGGACACAATGAGTGGAATTCTCCCCGAACTGATGTTGTTGACTCGGAGGCGGTTGGCTTGACGTGGAGGAAATAATAGTCATGATTGGTCAGATAATAGATAGGATATTCCCACCTTCGTGGAATCATTGACATTAATTGTAAAATTACCATTAATTTTTATTATGCTCGACAATATGAAGATAACTTAATATGTTATTTTCGTATGTAGATTAATCTGGATATTGTCTAGTAACTATTAGGTTAATATTTTAAGGATATTGTGTAATTTTTAGCATATTTAATATGTCATTTGAATGAATTCGTCGGTGATATAAAATAATTAAAAGAATTTCATTATAATATTTTATAAAAAAAAATCAAAAAAATAAAAATTAATTTACTTTCTTTTTTATTATTTTAGAAAGCACAAATAACTAATTATAAAATATTATTTACCACATATATTACATATAATATATACACCAATAAATTAATTATATGTAACTAACTGATGTGACATAAAGTCTTACACTATCTTACATATAATTAACTAACTCAAACCTGCAAAAAAAATCTACATCTACTTTTTTTTTCTCAAAAATACTATCTCAAAATCCAAACAAACAACATTACTCAAATTGAAATTATTTCTTAAACCTCTATCATTTTCTCAAATCACTCTCCCAAAGGCCAAACAAACAGGCCCACAATCTCTCACGCACTCAAAATATGTGCTACCATTTTTTGAAATTGGAGGCTTTACTTCTTTCACTGAATAAAGGAGTTTATTGGGGTCAGGCCATGGGAGACGTGGAAACTGTGTAGTTTTGTTGTTTCCTGTCTGATGGAGAATTTAGAGTGGGACAGGAAAGAACGCGTAATTATGGGGTTAATCATGTTTTGTGTCTTAAAAAATTGGGATAAAGGCATGATTATTATCTTGTGTTATATTAAATTTGAACAAAATTGTCCTGTAATTTTTTTTTAATCAAACTCCCTTATACTTTCAAAAAGCCTGCATAAAATACTCAACCTCTCACTCCCCCAATTCCATCAAAAAATTTCTCGATCTTTTTATAGTGCAAAACACCTTTATGTTATGCAAAACACCTTGTTGCCAAATTTTCATTGCACCAAACCTCCTATACCTTAATTTTTGTAATGAGTCTTTGTGATTAATTCTACAATCTACATATATAATCAGTGATCTTGACACAGCGCACGAACATAACGGATGCTTCTTTGAATTTTCCAACATTTTCCGAAAAACCTTTAACGAAAGTAGGAGTTACACATGGGATAATCTTTAACAAAAGAAACTGAGGGTGGAATCATTAGAACGTATTGAACAGTTAGTGGCTATTATTGTCGGTCAAGTCAATTATACTACCCCACATTGACACGGAATCAAGCTATTATGTAGTATATAAACTAGGCTATTCTAACGTATTTTGTGTGATCCAACTCACGATTAACACTAAATTAAACTCAACAAAAATAATGGGAAAACAAACAACCATTTTTCTTATTTTCTTGTACCTAATGGAAGTTAATAGCTCAACTGATGAGCATTCACTTCTAGCCATCAAATCCAACATAATTACATCCGACCCCAACAACATTTTGGCTACAAATTGGTCACAAGGAACCTCATTCTGCACTTGGGTTGGCATCACTTGCAGTCGAAGGCGCCCCAGAGTCACGGCCCTTGATCTCTTCAACATGGGCTTACAAGGAACCATTGCAAAAGAAATTGGAAATCTCTCATTCCTCAAATACTTAAGAATTAATAACAATAGTTTCGAGGGCGTAATCCCTGATGAAATTGGAAACTTGCGACGCCTTCGCTGGATACGAATGTCATTCAATCAGCTTAGTGGTGAGATACCACTTAGCTTCGGATTCTTAACCAATCTTGAATGGTTAGGAATTGAATATAATCATTTGACCGGTACTATTCCATGGAGCATATTCAATATTTCCTCTTTGAAGTCAATAGGTTTTACGGGAAATCAACTTTATGGATCTCTACCTAATGATATGTGCAACCATTTATCAAAATTGGAGGGGTTATACCTTTCATATAATCAATTAAGTGGAGATATCCCAATAAGTTTGTCTGCTTGTTCACAACTCAACGTACTTTCTCTATCTTACAACAATTTCACAGGTGCCATTCCAATGCAGATGGGAAACTTGTCGCAACTTCAAAAACTCCATTTAGGTACAAATAAATTATCAGGTAATGCATGTCTCTTCAATTTATAATTTTGTTTCTTGCACGAAAATCCCATCCATACAAAATTTTACGACTTCAATCTCACGTGCTATATGTGGGTATGAGCTTAGATTTTAAAGTATTTTTGTCTTTAGAAGTAGAAGTTTAAACAGAGGGCCGGGTAATCTTGCAAGAAATAATAAAGCAATGGAATTTTAGGCAAAAATTAAACAAATAAACAAAATAAAGAGGATCGGAATGTTTAATTGACATATGATTGACGATTTTTTTCAAATTGGATATTCACATTATAAAAAATTCTCTAATCGAGGTTATGGCAAATGTACAAGAAAGGAGTTTCATAGGAAAGATAACAAAGTTAATTATCACGCATAATTTCGTTAACGCATTTTTTATTTTCTTTTTATTAATTATTAGAAAAGTATAAGTATATTGAACATGTCTACTTAATTTCATGGATATTTTTTTTAAATTGAGTACAATTAATTTTATAATAAAATAACATATATTAATGATTAGTATTCAATTTAAGTTTTTGTCAAATATGTCATGATCATAAATTTGTAACATGAATATAACATCAAGTATGATACAATAAAGACAATTATTGTGTTGATGATATCCATAGGGATTGGATGATAAACAAATGTACATAAAAGGACAAAAAATTATCCTTTCATACACGCTTATCGCTCATCCATCACCCCAGTAGATTGAATCCATCTGGGTAGGCACATTATTTCCGAACGAAGGACCCATTTGTTATTGAAATCCCCCCATTTTTTTTGAAACTTGTACAAAATTACCATGTGTTATAGTTATAGCACTAAATCCCCTTATATTTTCATTAACTTTGCACACGCCCTTCTAAAACTTAACGGAATTTAAAGGAAGTGGAATTTCTTGCAGATTTATAAAAATATAAAGGGAAATTTGGTGCAATAATTAAACTTACCATAGAATATCTTACAAAATCCCCTATTGGTTCGGGAACTTATCTATCTTTCAATACCTAAACTTTTATATATCTTTAATAGGTACTATTCCACCTTCAATTGGTAACCTGTCAAATTTGAACGTGTTGGACTTCTCAGTCAACAATTTTGAAGGTACAATCCCCTCACAAATTGGATATCTATCCAAATTAACATTTCTGAATCTAGCATCAAATCAACTCAAGGGTGAACTTCCCTCTTCTGTGTTCAACCTCACAAGACTAGAAATACTTTCACTTACAATGAACCAACTAACCGGCACCATTCCATCTTCCATAGACAAAGGGCTTCCAAATCTCCATTTTATCCATCTTGGGAGGAATCGATTTTCAGGAAATATTCCGAGTTCAATCTCAAATCTCTCGTCACTAAGCGTTTTTGGTATTACCTTTAACTTGTTTATTGGACACATACCGATCAATCTTGGGAACTTACGTTCACTACAAAAACTTGAATTGGGGGGAAATCAGTTCACAAATGATCTATCCATTCTCGAACAAGAATTTCTTACATCCTTGTCCAATTGCAAGAACCTTACATCCTTACAGATTTCTGGAAATCCTATAACCGGGTCTCTACCCAAATCATTAGGCTCGAGCAATATTTCTACATCTCTTGAAACATTTGTGGCTGGAGAGTGCAACATCTCAGGCACGATTCCAAGTGAAATCGGTAATTTGAGTAGTTTATTTTTGTTAGACCTCGTAAAAAATAACCTGACTGGAATGATTCCAAAGACGTTAGGACGTCTAAGAAACTTACAGAGTTTATCAATCTGCTGTAATAAATTGCATGGTCCAATACCGAATAGCTTTTGCAATCTTGAAAGTATGTTTCGTATTAATTTGGTGAAGAATAGGCTTTCTGGACGTCTACCAAGTTGTTTAGGAAATCTCCCTTCATTGACAGAAATTTATTTGTATGACAATTTCTTCAATTCTAGCATTCCATCTACTTTATGGTCTAGTAATCGGCTTCAAATTGTATCTATATCGCGAAATTTGTTTGAGGGTTCTTTGTCTGATGAAATCGGAAATATGAATAGTTTGAGAGAGTTGAATTTATCTGGAAACCAGCTTTCCGGAAGCATTCCAAGCAGTATAGGGGAATTGCAGAGTTTAACTTATTTATGTTTGGATAATAATAAGTTTAGTGGCTCAATACCTTCATCCTTAGGTAATATGATAGCATTGCAATATTTGGACTTATCCCAGAACAATCTATCTGGTTCAATTCCAATGTCGTTGGAGATGCTTACGTATCTTAATTACTTCAATGTTTCGTTCAACGAACTTACGGGGCAAATCCCAGATGGAGGGCATTTTCGGAACTTTACTTCAAGATTCTTCATAGGCAATAAAGGTTTATGTGGAGCATCTCGATTTAATGTCGAAGTTTGTAAAGGGAATACACCCAAGTCTTCAAGAAGAAACATACTACTAAGATATATTCTACCACCAATAGCTTTAATCATTCTTGTTGCAACAACTATAATGATCTATTTGTTTAAACGTCGTGGTAGAGATTCAACACTTTTATCTTTTTCCAAATCAAATATCGGCCTCAAACATGAGAGGATATCGTATTATGAAATTCTACGAGCCACAGACAACCTCGACATATCAAATTTGATTGGGAAAGGTAGCATCTGCTCGGTATACAAAGGAATGTTTTCTAATGAGATGATTTATGCGGTTAAGGTTTTTGACTTAGATGTGCAAGGTGCATTCAAGAGCTTTGACACGGAGTGCCAAATTATGCGTAGCCTTCGGCATAGAAATCTTGTGAAGGTCATTACTAGTTGCTCGAATCTTGATTTTAAGGCTTTGGTATTGGAATATATGCCTAATGGAAACCTTGAGAAATTATTGTACTCTCCAAACTATTCTTTGAAAATTGGACAACGTTTAGTAATTATGATAGATGTGGCATCTGCAATTGAGTATCTACATCAAGGTTATTCATCACCGATTGTGCATTGTGATTTGAAGCCGAGCAATATACTTCTGGATGGAGATATGGTGGCGCGTGTGGGAGACTTTGGGATTGCAAAACTTGTAACACATGATCAGAGGATGGCACAAACGAAAACTCTAGGCACCATTGGATACATGGCACCAGGTAAGAATATTATAAATACTCTAAATTTTTCCAGATCAAAATATTTTGTAATTTCATAGTTTTTAATATTGGATTGCGTAGAAAGAAGAAAAAGTATTGCAAAGCATAACAAACATAAAATAAAGAAATGGGCCATTTAACTCAAGACACTATTCTCTCAAAAAAAAAAAAAAAAAAATCCTTCAAACCACTCAATAGAATTGTCACTAGCTATTACCTATGCACCATTTAATAGTGAAATACAAAAATACCCCTAGTCTTTGATTCAGTATAAAAATAAAAAAAAAATTGTGTTATTTTTTCTTGGAACCCCCCCCCCCCCCAATCTAATTTTTTATTCGCAAAACCCCTCCTCTACCCATCAAGGGATGAAAAAAATCATTATTAACCTATTAAATTGGCAATAATCCCTTCATTAATTTTGTAAAATGGCAATAACTCTCATGTCTACTTATAAAATTAACAATAACCTCCTTATAATTTATGAGAAAATTTTTATGTGTTTTTTTCATAATAAAAAAAAAAAGAAAATAGAGGGGTTTTGCTAATAAAAATAAGACATGTCTTTTTTAAAAATTAGGCAAAGTAGAAGGGGGTATCTTTTCATTTAGCTCTATCATTTAACTTTGCTAATTTGATCTCATATGTGAATTTTGCAGAGTATGGATTAGGAGGATTAGTATCAACATTTGTAGACGTTTACAGCTATGGGATTTTGTTGATGGAAACATTTACGAAAAAGAGACCAACCGATGAGTTATTCTTAGGAGAGTTAACAATGAAGAGATGGGTGTCCGAATCATTTCCCAATAGTATAATGCAAATTGTTGATACTGAATTACTAAATGCAGATGAAGAATATTCTGTTAAAGCTAACATCGAGGAGTGTTTGATTTCAATCATGGAATTGGCCATTGAATGTGCAGCTGATATACCAGATGATAGACCTAACATGAAAGATGTTCATGTTAGGCTCAAGAAGATCAATATTAAAGTAGCTAATTAAGGTCCATAATATATCTTAATGGAAATATCTAATTAGAATTGTAATAATTCAACTACTTTTTCCATGATAATTTTCTGTTTATTCAAATAAAAAATTCAAAAAAATTTGTTGTTTTTTTCTAGCTGGAGTAGTTAAATGCATGTTAAGGAAAATCAGTTCAACACTCCAATTTATTCATTCAATCTGCCTTTGTTTATGTGGTAATTTCAAAACATTTGAAGTTCAGTTTTGATCTTTTTGAGCCTTGATAAAACATCTTTGATGTTGAGTCGGACACATAATTGAAGTCAAACACTTTTCAACAGCTTTTAAAAAAATACCTTCCACAATTTTCAACATCTCTTCGTTAGTTGTACTTAACAGATGTATGGAGATGATGAGATCACAGGGTAGAAATTATAAATGAAAAAGACTTCACTTCTTAATAAGTCCTCACCTTATATATATATAGTTATATCCGAGTAAAAAATGGTATTTTGAAAATTTTCACTGCTTGATTTATAACGTGGTGTTATATTATAAAGTAAATCTTGTTATCTAGTAAAAAAAATGAAATTCAATAGTAACATTTTGTTGGGCAATGGGCAAGTAAGAGTTTGTTTGGGCATCTTCATTGAGGTGGGGGAGAGAGAATCCATGGGGAAAAGGGTGAAGAAATGAACTTTGGTAAGGAGGGGGTGGGAGAGAGGGGAGTTTTTGGGAGGTGGATCCTGGGGCGGTGGATGGTAAAACCTCCCCATCCACCTCTGTCGTTGCCCTGCAATATATATATATATATATATATATATATATATATATATATATATATATATATATATATATATATATTTAAATTAAGAACATTTATATAAAATATTTTTTTAAATTCTTAAATTTAATATTATTTATTTTATTATTTGTAATGTTATTATTAATGTCAATGATAAATTATTTATAATTAATGTTAGTGTTAAATTTACTATTAGTATAATTATTATATATTTATTATCATTAAATTAAGCAAGAGTGAAGAGTCCATTATCACTGGTAATATAAATCTTTCAAAACTCTCATGATCTCGACTCCTTTTACTCTATAAGCATGTATGCATACTCGATTGGAATGACGAAAACGAATATGATGCTGAAATGTGTATAGTGCTTGTGGGATTCCTACAAAGATCAATTCGTGCGGTAAGCATTGAATTATATGCTCGATTTTACTTCTTTAAAGTTTAAACGCTTATTAATTAGTTGTCATTTTGGAAAAAATTATATCTTCATCTTTGTTAATGAACCTTTGAGATTAATCTACAATCTACATACATGCAGGGGAATATATTGAATAATCTTGACATAGTAGATGAAGATAAATCTAGTGCGGATGCAGCTTTGAATATGCCACCTTTTCCCAAAGAATCTTCATTGCAAGGACATACAGATGAAGACTTGAAGATAATTTTGCTCCTCGATTGAAAACATTTAGGATTTTCTGTCTTCAAATATATTAATTTCTAGTTAAATGCATCTACCGTTGATGTAGACAATGTCTACATGTGTCAAGTAGAATAATAAATTTAAAAATTACAATGAAACGAAGGATTTCGATATTAATTCCTAAATATTCTAACAAACGATATGGTGGCTCGTGTGGGAGACTTTGGGATCACAAAGCTTCTAACAAATGATCGAAGAATGGAGCTGACAAAAACTTTAGGCATCATTGTATATATGGCACCAGGTAAGAGTACTGTTCTACTCTTAAAATTGCTCTTTGTTTTTGTTCTTTCCCATATATAAAGGTATTTTGTATTAAGCTACAATTTCTTGAAGTTCATTTAATCATGCATTCCCGAATTTGTAGAGTACGAATCTGCAGGTATAGTATCGACTTCGGTTGATGTTTATAGCTATGGTATATTGTTAAAGATGTTCTGTTTAGACTAAAAAATATCAAAATTGGAGGATAAGAGCTATAGCCTATAAGGCCTCATATAAACTGTGGCAGATTGAATTAAAACAGTGAGTGGTATTCATGTAATCCATTGTTTTATATAAGAGTGGTTTTCCCTTTTCTCTCTAGTGTTAGGTATTAGTATGTGTAGTGTTAGGTATTAGTAATCGTTGATGAAACATATTTTTCACTCTACAATAATAGTGATGAATTTTTCAGTTGTTTGTAATAAATTTGAAAAAGGTTGTGATGTATGATTTCAAATTACGCTATCTCCGGGGATTATCCCCCGAGATGTCATCCTCCTCCGGATGAACTTGTACCTCCCGGTGCATCATCTCCAAATGCTAGGGGGGAAAGGGATAATTAATTAAAAAAAAAAAAAAAAAACTTGCCCACTCTCAATTCCAATTTATAATAATAATAATAATAATTTTGAAAATTAATAATACCATTGATATTACTAATTATAATATTGAAAATGGATAATAATAATAATAAAATTAATTTTGATTTTTATACATTTTTTATTAAATATTTAAACATGTATCAATATTTTTAAATTTAATGCAAAAAATCGTATTTATAGATAATGTCTAAATTGTACAATTAAGATTCACAATTTAAGCTACAAATGTTTATGCAACAAAGTTGTTAAACTACATTTAAATATGAAAAATCAATTTGCATCTCAGAAGAAAAAAAAATCAAATTTTTAGTTAACTCTTACACAAACTTTATAAATGTACATGTCCACATTTTTGATAATATTTTCATTTAAAAAAAAGTGTTTTCTAGCTATATAAAAACAATAACAAAAAAATAAAAGAGGGAGTAGCTGGACGAGTTGAACAACACGTCCAATTGCCCAGGGGCGTTGCCCCTCCCTCCCCTGGCCAATTGGACACCGTCCAGGGACAATCCAGGACCATCACCACCCATTTCCGATGAATTGGAGATGCCTTAGAGTGTTAAGTTATATGAAGTACCTGAATAACCCTATTAACTCTAGAAACTATTTCTATTGTACGGGGAATCTTAACATAGCGTGTGAAAATAACGGATACAACTTTGAATTTTCAACAATTTTCCAAAAAATATTTGAATTTTCTCTTCTGTGTTCAACCTCTCAAGATTACATACACTTTCACTTAGCAAGAACGAATTAACCGGCACCATTCCTTCTTTCATAGACAAAGGGCTTCCAAATCTTCAATATCTCTATCTTGGGAGGAATCGATTTTCAGGAAATATTCCAAATTCAATCTCAAATCTCTCGTCACTAGGCGTTTTTGGTATTACCTTTAACTCATTTATTGGACATATACCGATCAATCTTGGGAACTTACGTTCACTACAAAAACTTGGATTGGGGGGAAATCAGTTCACAAATGATCTATCCATACCCAAACAAGAATTTCTTACATCCTTGTCCAATTGCAAGAACCTTACATCCTTACAGATTTCCTATAATCCTATAACCGGGTCCCTACCAAAATCATTAGGCTCGAGCAATATTTCTGCATCTCTTGAAACATTTGTGGCTGGAAAGTGCAACATCTCAAGCACGATTCCAAGTGAAATCGGTAATTTGAGTAGTTTGTTTTTGTTAAACCTCGGAAATAATAACTTGACTGGAATGATTCCAGAGACTTTGGGGCATTTAAGAGACATGCAGCATTTATCAATCCATGGTAATAAATTGCATGGTCCAATACCGAATAGCTTTTGCAATCTCAAAAATTTGTTTTATATTACTTTAAAGGAAAATAGGCTTTCTGGCCAGCTACAAAGTTGTTTAGGAAATCTCCCTTCATTGTCAGAAATTTATTTATATGATAATTTCTTCAATTCTAGCATTCCATCAACTTTATGGTCTAGTAATCGGCTTCAAATTGTATCTATATCACACAATTTGTTTGAGGGTTATTTGTCTGATGCAATTGGAAATATGAATAGTTTGAGAGGGTTGAATTTATCTCGAAACCAGCTTTCCGGAATCATTCCAAGCAGTATAGGGGAACTGCAGAGTTTAACTTTGTTGGTCCCAAGTGGTCAGAAGAGGTTTAGAGGGGGGGGGGGGGTGAATAAACCTCTTTAAAATTTTCTTGCAATTTTAACTTTAAAACTTTACTCTTACTGAACAGACTAAGCTGATCAGATTAGTAAGTTACAGTTCTGTTC
>CM064877.1:75273271-75400976 GCA_003313485.2 Penstemon barbatus | reverse complement strand
TTTTGTTGATAAGGATGAAGATGAAGGCTCTGAAGACAATTTGTAAAGGGAGGTTTTGAAGGATTCCAAAACTTCAAGATTGGCTAAGTATGGAGTAACTTAGCTGATGATCCCTTAGAAGAAATTTTGACTAAGTAAAGAAGACATCAGAAGAGTCAAAAGTTTCAAGGTCCAAGACTTCTGATCTGCTGAAGTAAAGTTATCAGACTGATGAAGATCAGCCGACTCAAATCAGATTTGTTCAAGTTTGAGATCAGCCGAGTCCGCCATCAGATTTGTACTTTCGTCAGCCAAGTGAAGAAGATCATGAAGTGTTCCCAACGGTAATAAATGCCCCTTGGAGTAATAAATGCTGAAGTACAAGGTTATTAAAGACAAATGATTGAAGAAATGCTTCGCATCAGCTGGGTGCATTTAATGCTGTCTGCAGAATAGTACTGTTCATAGTACGGACAGACTGCAAAAGAGCCGTTCGCGGATTTTAAGGACCAGTACTCGAGGAATTTGAATTTTGTCTCTCTTCAACGGACATTTTTCTATCCTCAAGTATAAATAGCTGAAAGAGACGAAGAAGAAATAAGAAACACACTTTCTGAGAGAAATTCCGAAGCAAAATTCTTTAAGTCTCAAGAACAGCTCACTCATCAGCTGAGTCATTTGTTGACGAAAGCAGAGTTGAAGAATCAAGAAAAATACATTTTCTGAGTGATTTTGTAAACAAGAGTGTTGTGCGGAGTTGTGATCCATCTTTGTGAGTGATCAAACTTCAGAGAATAGGTCTTCTGTGTGATTTCCTATTGCGAACTTGTGGTCGTTTCATTTGTTGTTCGACGCAAGCAGAGTATACTGTAAACTTTGTGATTATAGTATAACCCAAGATCTGTGTGACTTGGAAGAGTGGACTAAAGGATATTCAAATCCATATAACCACTATAAAAATTGCTTGTGTTTTTGTTTGCATTTTACTTGCATATTTTCTGTTTGCATAAAACACATTTAAGTTAACTGTTTGAAAAAGAGTTAAAAAGGAGTTTATAAAACTGGGGAAACATTTTTCAAACTACTAAGATTACTTGTGAAAAACACTTTGAAAATCCGCTGCAAGTACTCTAAGTATTAAAACTGATTTTAGCAAAATCAGCTAAGTAATAATCAGACGAGTGGTCAACAAGGCTGTTCAAAGATTTGTTCGCGAACAGAACTGTTAATAACTAATCTGATCAGCTTAGTCTGTTCAGTTAAGAGTTAAAGTTTTAAAGTTAAATTTGAAGAAAATTTTTAAAGAGGTTTATTCACCCCCCCCTCTAAACCTCTTCTGACCACTTGGGACCAACAAGTGGTATCAGAGCAGGTGGTTCAGTAGAATCAGCTGCCTGATCAACGAGCTTGATCCAAGTGTTTTTCAAAGGTTTTTAAACTTTTTCAAAAGAGCATATTTTTGAAAAACCAAAACTTTTTGAAAAATGGATTGTATCAGTCATGTTACCCACATTGCTGGTATGTCCTTTGAGGACTGGAAGATTAGAATGGAAATCTTTCTAGCAGCCTATAATGACAACATGTACACATGTATCATTAAAGGTCCATTCAAATTCACCAAGACCATCATAGTAGATGAAGCTGAAATGGTGGTGGAAAAAGATCTGACAGAGATGACAGCCGAGGAGATAAAGCTGTTCAATCTGGATAAAGTTGGCCGTTTCATCATGACCAAAGCCCTGGATAATGATCGGTTTGACAAGGTCAAACATTGCAAAACTGCAAAGAGATGTGGGACAAGGTTCGTGACATGAGTGAAGGAAACGACGCCATCAAAGAGCATCAGCTCAGTGTTGCCTTGGAGAAGCTGGACAACTTCAAGATGAAATCTGGAGAGACCATTGATCAGATGGATACCAGGTTTACCAGAACATTGAATGAAGTTCTAAAGCTGGGAAAGACCTTTACTGACAAGGAGATCACCGTCAGAGTTCTAAAGGCCCTGCCCCCCAAGTTCAATATGAAGGTGACAGCTATGGAAGAATCAAGAGATCTGGGGAAGATTTCTCTTACAGAGCTGTTCTCTGTACTCAAGGCATTCGAGTATAAACTGCCTAGAATGGGTATTGAAGAAACCTCAACTTCAGGACCCACAGCTGCCTTAGTTGCTGCTGAAAACACCAGGAGACCAGCACATAGAAGTCAAGATGTGGACTCATCTGATGAAGCATCTCTACTCAACAAGAAGGAGTACACTGCTGGAGATGTAGCATTATTGATGAACAACTTCAAGAAGTTCTATAAGAGAAAGATGAAAAACAAATACAATCATGCTGCTTCTACTTCTAAACCTAACTCTTCTTCTCAAGAAAAAGATGATTATAAAGCAAAACTAATGTGTTACAACTGCAGGAAATTGGGACATTTCATCAGGGACTGCCCATATCCAAAAGCAGAAAAATACACTGAGGAAGAGAAGAGAATCAGAAAGGAAAGAAAGCATCAAAGAGGAAAAGCAATGGTAGCTGAAGCAGAAAAGCTTGCTGCTGTCTACTCATCTGATTCAGATTCAGACACGTCTGATGAAGAATCTTCTGATGAAGAGAAACCTGCTCTCCTCTGCCTGATGGCTAAGGAATCTGATGACTCCGAGGATGAGGTAACTCCTCAAAATAATGAACTGTTTGATTCTCTAGAGCAAATGATGTTGAACAATACTACGATTGCTGGAGAATTTGTTAAGCTTAAGGAAGAGATGAGCTTGCTAAAAGAGCAAAATAACTCACTGAAACTTAAAGCTGAAAAGCCTAAAGAATCAGCTGAGTATAAACAGCTTGAGCAAGAGCATGAATCTCTAAAAGCTGAATGTGAGGTCTATAAAGGAAAAATCATGGAACTTGAGAAAATTATCGAGTCTCATGATAAGTCAACTGTTGCATCCATGCCTACATCTAGTAAACAGGAGACACCTTTAGAAAAGGATAAATTAGAATTGAATCATACTGAAAAATTCATATCTGCTGACAATAGTAAAGTCATTCTGTATGTTCAAACTACTAAACCTACCTCATCTGAGAAAGTGGTAAAGGAGAAGAAATCTCCTAAGGCTAAAAAGAGCAAAGAGCCTAGTGTAGGAAAACAGACTAGTAAACCCAAACAGAAGAGTCCTAGGAAGTCTTCTGATAAGGTTAAGACTAATCAGACTAGTGAGAAAACTAAGTCGTCTGTTAATGAGCAAACTGTTAATAAACCAAAGAAGCATAAGAACAAGAAAAATCAAAATGCTTGGTATGGAAATGAGTCATATTATGTGCAACCTGCTGCATATCATCCTATGTATCATGCACCTCAATTTCCTAGTTAATATGCACCTTATCCTGCTCATCCAATGCATGCATATCCTGCTTATCATGCACCTTACCCTGCTTATGAACATTATTCTTATCATACTGATCATCAACATGACTTATCTGATAATTATGATGAAAATAAAACTGTTCATGCTCCTGTCAAAACTCAGAAACCTAAGAAGCCTAAGAGTTCAACATCTTGGGTTGTCAAAGGTGGAACTAATCCTTCAGGACCCTCTCAATAAGGGTACCTAAAACAATTTTATTTTTGTTTTGTAGGATAGGATTAGGAGTAGGAGTAAAGTAGAGAAGATTTGGTACTTGGACAGTGGATGTTCAAGACACATGTGTGGAAACATACATGAGCTGACTGATGCAGTTGCTGTGGATGGTCCTAAGGTTACTTTTGGGGACAGCAAAGAAGGCAAGATTAAAGCTAAAGAAAGGTTAATCAGAGGAAACATAGAGATATCTGACGTCTCATATGTCAAAGGCCTCAAATATAATATGCTGAGCATAAGTCAATTTTGTGACAAGGGATATTCAGTCATCTTCTCAACAGATAAGTGTTATGTTGAACAGATTGGTACAAAGAAGGTAATTTTATCTGGAAGACGACAAGGAAATATCTACATAGTCGACTGGAATTCTGCTGACAAGAATTCAAACGTTTGTTTGGTGGCATCTGCACCAAGTGAAGTTAGTTGGCTGTGGCACAAAAGAATGAATCATTTAAACTTCAAGACCATCAACAGATTGATCAAGAATGATTTGGTAGAAGGGATTCCTAAAACAGTCATGAGCAAAGATAAGCTCTGTGACGCCTGTCAGAAGGGTAAACAAATCAAGTCATCGTTCAAAAGCAAGAAGCACCAATCTTCTGGAAGGATATTGGAGCTGCTACACATGGACTTATTTGGACCCATTGATCCAGTCAGCAATGGTGGAAAGAAATACTGCCTAGCTGTTGTGGATGATTATTCAAGATATACTTGGGTGATTTTCATGAAGAAGAAAAGTGAAACCAAGGAACATCTTACAAATCTGATGGAATTGATCCAGAATGAGAAGAGTATCAAAATATTAAAGATCAGATCAGATAGAGGGACAGAGTTCACAAACTCTACTGTTGAAGAGTATTGTAATATCAAAGGAATACATCATGAGTACTCTGCTGCCAGAACCCCTCAACAGAATGGTGTTGCTGAAAGGAGAAACAGAACACTGAAGGAAGCTGTCAGAACCATGATAGCTGAAGCTAAGCTGCCACAAAGATTTTGGGCAGAAGCAACAAATACAGCATGTTTTACCCAAAACAGATGCATGATCAACAAGCACCAAAACAAGACTCCATATGAAGTTTGGAACAATAGGAAGCCAAACATTCATTACTTTAAGATTTTTGGTTGTAAATGCTATGTTTTAAATAATGGTAAAAATCACCTTACTGCATTTGCAGAAAAGGCTGATGAAGCTGTCTTTGTAGGATACTCATCTGTTAGTAAGGCCTATAGAGTTTTCAATAAAAGAACATTACTAATAGAAGAATCCATTCATGTAGTATTTGATGAGCCAAGTCAATCTTCTGAAAAGAATCAAAATGTTAATCATGATCTGTCTGCTGATTTACAGAAGATGAATGTTGGAAGGAATGAAGAATATGTACCCATCATACTACCTGATCTCAACTCAGCTGATAACTCAAGTGATGTTCAAAATCACAGAGCTGATTGTCTAACAGACGAGTTGCAAACAGCTGATAGACCAGAGACTGTTCAACAGACGGCAAATGTTCAACAGACTACTACTGTATCTCCAACAGTAGTGTTGCAAGATCAAGACAAAGGACAACATTATGATTTGCAACCTGATCTCAGATGGCTCAGAAATCACCCACCAGAGTTAGTGATTGGTGATCCTTTAGACAGAGTGAAAACAAGAAGAGCTGCTGCACAAGATGCTATGTTTGCTAGTTTTCTATCTCAAAAATTGAGCCTAAACAGATTGAAGAAGCTCTTAGTGACTCCAACTGGATTGAAGCTATGCAGGAGGAGCTAAATCAATTTGAAAGGAATGAAGTCTGGTACTTAGTTCCTAGACCAAGTCATCAAAGAGTTATTGGCACTAAGTGGGTATTCAGGAATAAAATGAATGAAGATGGTGAAGTCACCAGAAACAAAGCAAGACTAGTGGCCAAAGGTTACTGCCAAGAAGAAGGCATTGACTTTGATGAAACTTTTGCACATGTAGCAAGACTAGAGGCAATCAGACTCTTTCTTGCCTACGCTGCTCACAAGAATTTCACAGTCTATCAGATGGATGTGAAATCAGCTTTTCTCAATGGAGAATTGCAAGAAGAAGTTTATGTTGAACAACCTCCTGGATTTGAAGTTTATCAAGAAGAGGACAAAGTATATCGTCTGAAGAAAGCTCTTTATGGACTGAAACAGGCTCCAAGAGCATGGTATGATACTTTATCTGACTTTCTTTTAATTAAAGGATTTCGCAAAGGTAAAGTTGACAAGACCTTGTTCACTATTGAATGGGAAGAACATATTTTGCTTGTGCAAATTTATGTGGACGATATTATTTTTGGTTCAACTAATCAACAGATGTGTGATAAGTTCTCAAAGCTGATGCAGAACAAGTTTGAAATGAGCATGATGGGAGAACTTAACTATTTTCTTGGTTTGCAAGTTAGACAGTTGCCTGATGGAATTTTCATCAGCCAAGCAAAATACACAAAGGATCTGTTCAAGAAATTTGGTATGGAAACTAGCTCTACTGCTACAATTCCAATGTCTACAAGTCTTCGATTGGATAAAGATGAAGATGGCAAATCAGTAGACATAACCAAATACAGAGGCATTATAGGGTCACTGTTATATCTAACAGCCAGCAGACCTGATATCATGTACTCTGTTGGGGTCTGTGCAAGATTCCAATCAAACCCCAAAGAATCTCATCTCTTAGCTGCCAAGAGGATACTGAAATATATTAAGGGCACTCAAGAATTTGGATTGTGGTACCCTAGAGAGTCTGGATTTGAGCTTATTGGATATTCAGATTCTGACCTTGCAGGCTGCAAGATTGACAGAAAAAGCACAACAGGTGCCTGTCACTTCTTAGGTAGTCGTCTGATCTCATGGATGAGTAAGAAACAAACTTCAGTTTCTATATCTACTGCTGAAGCTGAGTATATAGCTGCTGGAGCTTGCTGTGCACAAATCTTATGGTTGAAACATCAACTAGAAGATTACAATATCAAAATCAGTGGAATACCAATCTACTGTGACAATACAAGTGCAATCAGTCTCACTCAGTATACTACAAGTCATTCAAGGACTAAACATATTGAGATCAAACATCATTTTATTAGAGATCATGTGGAGAAAGGAAATGTCATGATAGAATATGTGTTTACTGAAAATCAGATTGCTGACATCTTCACAAAACCTCTAAGTGAGACAAGGTTTTCAACTCTAAGAGCTGAACTGGGATTATTAAAATTAGATGCATAAGCTGAGGGGGAACTCATCAGAAGACTAGAGTTCAACAGCTTACTCATCTTACTTATCTTCAAGGATTAACTTTCAACAGACTAGTTAACTTATGAATTCTTAAACTCAGGGGGAACGTGTAAGACTAGCGGTACTTCTGAATTAAAGATGAAATTTGTTAATGACAGTTAGTTAAAGTTATGTTTTCAACAGAAGACTTAACTATCGAAGATCAAGATTATTTTATCTAGCTGGATTGACAAACAGCTGAGGAAGGTTATCAGCTATTGGCATTCTCTGATAACAGCATTGTCATCAGGACAGTAGTCCATCAGATAAGTGTTTATTATACTCATCTGATCACTTAAATAAAAGCGAGCTATTTAAAACGTTTTATTCAAAACACGCTTTTATAAATAAATGTCGGGCGGTACATATTCCCGCTCTTCATTAAAATATCTTTTGAATTTGAAAGGTCGTAACTGGAGCCGCACGATCATCACTGACAGAAAAACGAATCTAACGGTTGGCGGATATCACGGAAACCGACATACCCCAACTCTATAAATTCTCATCTGATCAGTCGAGTCGTTCTTTACGCACCCTAAATCTTCAAAAGTACTTGTAAGAATTTTGAGCAATTTTCTGCAAAAACTTTCTTCGTTTTTCTTCCTAACTCCTACAGATCTTAAATGGCTGCTGAAGGGATGTATCTCGTGTATGGTTCCTACTACCAATCCGGTACGGATCTGATGAAAGAACTGCTCGAAAAGTTCAAAGCTGCTTCGCTGGTGAACTTCATGGAAAATCACGAAGGAGTTATCTGGACTGACTAGGTGATGGAGTACTACAACACAGCGAAAGCTGACTACAACTCACTGGAGATTAAGGCTACAGTGGGAGACAAATCTATCACCATCACTCCTGCTGTTCTTCATGAGACGTTTGGGCTTCCTAACCATGGAAGACATGACGTCACTATACTGACAGAGGACAAGCACCAACAGTTCTGGGCGATCTGCGCCAAAGAGGGAGAAGTGTTTTCTGGAAACATAAGGAAGAAGCAACTGAGGGATGAATATCAGCGGATGGCTGATATGGTATCAAAACTGATTGAAAATTGCACCTTTTCTCTGGATGCTGTTACGATGAAAAGATTCAGCATCATGGCTGCCATTTACTATGGAATGGAAGTCAACTGGTCCATCATAGTATGGTACATCTTAGCTGATTTCCTGGATGACAAGAAAGGAAAGGGTCCTCACACCAACCACAGGATTACTATCAGTTATCTGCTGTCCAAACTGGGGTGTACTATGACGAATGGCAAGGAGATTCACAAGTCTAAGGCCATGAACAAATACCTGCCAGTTCTGAAGAGGAAGGCTGATGAGCCAGAGGAAGCTGATGATGAGGGACAGAAGGAAGTCCCTGCCAAAAGACAACGGAGATTAGTCAAAACAGCTAGCCTGGCTGTTGAGACTAAAAAGAAGAAGGCTGCTGATGCGCCTAAAAAGAAAGAAGCAAAGCAGATGGAGAAAGTGACTTCTGCTACTGAAGCCACTAAGATCATTGAGAACATAATCGCTGATGTAAGGACTGGATCCCCTGCATCACCATCAAGAACTCCATCAGCAGAGAAGCCTGCTGAGGGTATCTCTAAAAGAACAAGAAGCCAACAAAGAGATACAGCTGCTTCAAACTATCGTGAAGGAAGAACCAAGAAATCTGCAAGGAAGCAGATGTCCTTCATAGAGAAAGAGACTGAGTTGGTGGACTTGGTGAGATCAAGTCCAGAATCTGCTGAAAGACCAGTTGAAGCTGTTGAAGCTTCTACTGTTGACAAAGCTGATGATCAACAGATTACTCAATCTGCACCAACTGCTGAGGCTGCTCAACCTCAAGAAGATCCAGATGTTCAAATCATACATCCTATAGCTGCTGATCCCATATCATCTGTTGGACCAGCCCCTGCTGATAAAGGCAAAAGAAAGTTTGTGCTAAGGAAAAAGAAAGTTTCCAAAGCTGACAAGAAAGCAAGGGAGGAGGCTGAACAGAGGAAACAAGATGAATTGGAAGAAAAGAAAGCCCTAGAGCTAAGTAAGGCTCAAGCTGAAAAGGATGAGGCCAGGAGAAGAATGTCTGAAGCAGAGAGAAAAGCTGCTGAGGATGCTGAACTGACTATGGTGATTGAAAAGAGCAAGACTGATGCCTATGGACCTGTCCATGGAGGTGGCATCAAGATTGGAGAAGGCAAGAATGAAGAAGAAGACAAGAAAAAGATCTTACTGCCTGCCCCCAAAGTCAAGTCCAAGGATAAATTTGAAGTCAGAAAAGCCTTTGAGATAGTATATGCTGATAAGGAGCTTTTCAAGAAGTTTGAGAAGTCCTTAGCTTACTATGATCAAAAGCTAATGCTAAGGACTCTGTTCAACCAGGAGAAACCAAGGTACATCAGTTGGAGAGACAACAGGTTGAATAAGTCAATAGCAGAACTTCAAAGCATGAAGGAGTTGGTTGATGAAGAACGTTGGGTTCTGACTTGGCTGAAGACAAACTCCATTCAAAAGGCCCTAGATCCCAGCTATGTAAGAGATGTGATGCATAGTTATGCAAAAGGCTTTGCATTGGAGGAGGCCAAGAAAATTAAAAGCACCCTGCCTGATAAAAAGAAAAAGTCTGAAGATGCTGAAGAAAGAGCAATTAAGTTTGCTGTTATGGCTGCCCTGAAGAGATGGGCTAAAAAGTCAAAGTATCAGCAAGGCTGTTCAAGTGACTTGCCACTGCTGCCAAGTATTCAGCAAATCATTTTCGGTAAGGAAGTGCAACCATTCTATGAAGTGCCAAAGGGAAATAATGCTTTTGTTAACCCCTGGATCATTGTGAGGCAAATCAGACAAACCACTTGCTTCAATGATGATGGCACCATCACAAACTTGGTCTATGATGATGTTACTGATGAACCTAAAACTGCGGACAAGCCTGAAGTCAAGTCTGCTGATCAGATTGAAGACAAGCCTGCTGATCAACCTGCTGATCAAACTGCTGATCAACCTGCTGATCAACCTGCTGATCAAAATGCTGATAAGTCTACTGATCAGACTGAAGACAAGTCTGCTGAAAAGGCTACTGATGAACCCTTAGCCATTGAGTGGAAAGCTAAGGATTCTGAAGATCATCAAGACGACAAGATGGAAGATATTCCTGTCCACCAGGAAGTTGAAGAAAGGGATGAAGCTGCTGCTTCTGCTTCATCAGCTGATAAACATTCATCACTGATGGAAGCAATCCAGATGCTGATGGAAAATCAACTAAAGGAACTGGAAGAGAAGCATCAACAGCAGCTGTTGAAGGTTAAAGAGGAGCTGAAGACAGAGCTTAAGGAAGAACTGACAGAATCAAATAAGCTTCAGCTGGAAACTGTGCAACAATCTACAGAAAAGATCATCAAGACTGAAATCACAAGTATTCCTATTCCTCAAGATCATTCCTTGCAGTTAGTGAACAGCTTGACTGAAATGAACAGAAATGTGGAGGATGTGAAGAGTGATGTAAATCATCTTCATGCTGCACTTACAAGAGCTGAACACAAGATCGCTGATCTGACTGCAACCTTCATTAAAGTCAGTGAAGAGGAGAAGGAGGTCAATTTAGGGCTGTTGCATGAAGTAGGAAGTGTTGTACAGGCCGTTCAAAATGAAATTGCAACTGTAAACCTGAATATTGACTACTTCAATGACAAGACTGACATCATCAGCACTGATATTCATCATCTTACAGCTAGTCACGATGTTGTCAATCAGAATCTCAAGGCTTTGTGTGCTGGAGTGAAGATTCCAACAGTTGCGCTCAACCCTGCTATTGCACCTTCTAATGTCATCAAAACTGATGATGACAAAAAGGGGGAAGATAAAAGGGAAGAAACAGCTAAGGAACCTGCTGCTGAAGAAACAGCTAAGGAACCTGCTGCTGAAGAAACAGCTAAGGAAACTGCTGCTGCAACTATTGAAGCCAAGGAAACTGAAGACACGGCTGACAAGACTGAAGAAAATCTTGGAAAGGTAGAAGAAGAAGAAAAGATTGAAAAAGAAACCACCAAGTACAAGGAGACTGAATCTGCCAAGAAAGCAATGGAGCTGATTAAAGAGCAGCAACTCAAAGAGAAGATGGAAGCTGCCAAAGCAATCTTGGAAGAAGAAGCTGATGAAGACGAAGATGACGAAGAGTCATCCTATGAGTATGTAGAAGAGCTTGAAGGATCAGATGAAGAAGCTGATAGTTAGAAATTATAAATTCATTGTAAACAGTTTACTTCTATCTATTCTTCAGAAATCTCATCTGATGAACTTGTACCTTGTAACTCTTTTTCAATATTAATGAAAAGTCAAGTTCAATCCAATAAACTTTTTCTATCTCAGAAAATTTTGAGGATTACACTCTTTAGCTTAGGTATTTAACAGGTACTTAGCTGAAGTTTTGTCATCATCAAAAAGGGGGAAATTGTTGGATAAGGATGAAGATGAAGGCTCTGAAGACAATTTGTAAAGGGAGGTTTTGAAGGATTCCAAAACTTCAAGATTGGCTAAGTATGGAGTAACTTAGCTGATGATCCCTTAGAAGAAATTTTGACTAAGTAAAGAAGACATCAGAAGAGTCAAAAGTTTCAAGGTCCAAGACTTCTGATCTGCTGAAGTAAAGTTATCAGACTGATGAAGATCAGCCGACTCAAATCAGATTTGTTCAAGTTTGAGATCAGCCGAGTCCGCCATCAGATTTGTACTTTCGTCAGCCAAGTGAAGAAGATCATGAAGTGTTCCCAACGGTAATAAATGCCCCTTGGAGTAATAAATGCTGAAGTACAAGGTTATTAAAGACAAATGATTGAAGAAATGCTTCGCATCAGCTGGGTGCATTTAATGCTGCATTTAATGCTGTCTGCAGAATAGTACTGTTCATAGTACGGACAGACTGCAAAAGAGCCGTTCGCGGATTTTAAGGACCAGTACTCGAGGAATTTGAATTTTGTCTCTCTTCAACGGACATTTTTCTATCCTCAAGTATAAATAGCTGAAAGAGACGAAGAAGAAATAAGCAACACACTTTCTGAGAGAAATTCCCGAAGCAAAATTCTTTAAGTCTCAAGAACAGCTCACTCATCAGCTGAGTCATTTGTTGACGAAAGCAGAGTTGAAGAATCAAGAAAAATACATCTTCTGAGTGATTTTGTAAACAAGAGTGTTGTGCGGAGTTGTGATCCATCTTTGTGAGTGATCAAACTTCAGAGAATAGGTCTTCTGTGTGATTTCCTATTGCGAACTTGTGGTCGTTTCATTTGTTGTTCGACGCAAGCAGAGTATACTGTAAACTTTGTGATTATAGTATAACCCAAGATCTGTGTGACTTGGAAGAGTGGACTAAAGGATATTCAAATCCATATAACCACTATAAAAATTGCTTGTGTTTTTGTTTGCATTTTACTTGCATATTTTCTGTTTGCATAAAACACATTTAAGTTAACTGTTTGAAAAAGAGTTAAAAAGGAGTTTATAAAACTGGGGAAACATTTTTCAAACTACTAAGATTACTTGTGAAAAACACTTTGAAAATCCGCTGCAAGTACTCTAAGTATTAAAACTGATTTTAGCAAAATCAGCTAAGTAATAATCAGACGAGTGGTCAACAAGGCTGTTCAAAGATTTGTTCGCGAACAGAACTGTTAATAACTAATCTGATCAGCTTAGTCTGTTCAGTTAAGAGTTAAACTTTTCAAAGAACATCTATTCGTTTTAAAAATAACAATAACCCCTTATTGACTTTGAAAATTAGCAAAAATCTTCGTATATAGGGTATTTCAAATGGGTGCTGTGAACAATGAAAATTGAACATTATAAATGAAGTTCAATAAGTACATTATTATAATTCACCCTAGAAATCAACCCAAAAAATGAGGTGACAATGATTGAAAAGCAGGCAATTAGAAGAATATATGAGGAAAATAAATAAAGTTCCCTAGAACATGAAAATAAGTAAAAAGTTGCTGCGAATTCTATAATAAAATCAATATTTGGACATACTGCAAAATTTCAATAATCGACATCTTATTTTGACACGAACTAAAAAGATTAATTATCCAGGCAAAGAAAATACCTGAAAATGGGCTTGAGTAGATGTAAGTTTTGTCAATTTCTCCAGAAAGACTGTGTTCCAATGTTTCCAGTGTAGCTTTGTATTCCATGAAACCAAAGAACCCATCTTTATAAGAATATAGTGATATTTGTCAAACCTCAAAGTAATGCAAATAAAATATGTATCATGGAGTGGAAAAATTGATTGGATGGGATGATGTTAAAAGTAGAACAAACCTGCAATTTTTGAGCCCTGATGAACTGTGATTAAAGTTTTGTGAATTTCTCTGAAATGTAAAATCTGAAAAAAAAGATGTGGTAGTTAAATGATATTAAAATAATTAGAAACCAAACATTTGATTAATGACACCAGCCTAGATCATTTGAACCATGATAAAGCGTTGATGAAAGTTTTGTGCGGCAATTTATTTGTCAATAGATAAATGAAACTGAAAGTACATGTGCTTGAGTTAAGACATGACCTTAACTATATTATGTGTTGTGAGGTTTGGTTTAGAGTATAGTTTTTTTTTTAAAAAATTATTTAATGTAACTATAAGTTTATATAAATGCTTTGGAGGATGATGAAGTTCTAGCGGTTGAGATCGTGGAGTTGAGTTAGTGGAGACAAAAAAATAGTGGGTGTATGAATTTTTTCCATAATAAATCTTCTTTTTTCTTTTTAAAATTTTACTAGAAAAGTGCACGTACGTTGTACGTGTCTAGTTTTAATTTCAAAGTTTTTTTTCCATAAATTAGTGTAAAATTAGCCATTTTTATGTCATAGAATATCATACATTTATGACTGACCAATTTATTTTAATGAGATTTATTTTTATTAATTATTATTGGTTCTTTGAATAGCTGTAATAAAATATATAATGATGACTAATTTAGTTATTACATCTAAAAAAATTGGTTTTTTAAAATAAGTTCATAAAAATATTATTTAGTGCATTAATTCCATAATAGTAGTTTTCATGTCAAGTTTATCCGTTATTCACCGATGACAAAGGTTTCATCCGTTTCTTCATAAATTTTAACAATTTCACGAGCATTTTTTCTTACTGGTTTCACCAGTTTTTTCACCAACTTCACCATTGTTTACCAATTTTACCCGAAGTTTCACCAGCTCATATGTTTTCACTGTTTAATTTTTTTTTTATCTACCTTTCCTCTTTTAATCATTAATTATAACATTTTTCATTGTTTTTCCATATTTTTCGATTTATTTTCAATTTAAACCATTTTATTCCGATTTCACTTTGTTTTTATCGGATAAAATTTAACTCGTTTTCACCTATTTCACTAATTTCACATGCTATTCACCTAAATTTTTCATTGATTAAACATGTTTTCACCGACTTAAAGCCTTTTTGACTGATTTTATTCTTTTCTTTACAAATTTCACCCAAACTTTTCAAACTGCCTAAATTTTGTTTACCCTATTTTTTAGCGATTTATCCTTTTTTTATCGGTTATAATATTTTTCATTGTTATCTCATTTTTTGTCGATCTCTTAACCAATTTTTCATCAATTTTACCAGTTAAACTTTTTTTTAACTGATTTCACTCATTTTTACCATTCTAACCAGTTTTTTTAATCTATTTTTCATGTTTTTTTCACTAATTTCATATGTTATTCACCTGAATTTTTCATAGATTAAATATGTTCTTACCAACCTTACGTTTTGACCGATTTTATCCTTTTTAACCAGCCTTACCCAATTTTATTGGATTTCACTTGCTTCATCATTTTTCTTAGAAATTTCATTCTTTTCATCGATTTCACATATTTTCACCAACTTTGTCTCTATTTTAGCCGATTTTACCTGTTTTCATAATTTTTTTCACAAATTTATCGATTTCAAATGTATTTAAGAATTCACATTCATTTTTTTCACCAATTCAAAGGGCACATACATTGTACGTGTATATTTAATTTATCTGGTATTTTATTGTAAATCAGAGTAAAATTACCTTCATTGTGTCATAAAATAAATGATTACTATTCAATATATTAACTTCACCATGGGTATTTTCATCAATTTCTTTAGTTTATTTCGGTTCAAACTATTTTTCTAATGCATGTTTGACATTGTTTTTGTTGGTTGAACTTTTTTTCATTTTATTGATTTCATTTATTCTTACCAGCTTAACCAATTTTCACATGTTTTCACCAACTTTAGCCTTTTTAACCATTTTCTTATGTAATTTCATCGTTTCACCGATGTCATCCATTTTTTTCGCGAATTTAATTTGAATTTTCATCGATTTCACATGTATTTTGCCAAATTTTCAACTGAAATAATTATACACTTTTCAATTACTTTTAAGTATATCTCAAATTATTTCACTTACTTTATCATTTGAAAAATATTTCTTTACCGATCTAAACAATTTCACTTGTTCTATTAATTAGTTTAATTCAATTTTCATTGATTCTTACTGGTTTTATATATTTTACTGATATATTCGTTCTTGATTACTCTAACCTATAATCCATTGTTTTTCCTATTTTTCATCAATTTCTTTTGTTTTCTCCTATACAAAAAAAAAAAAAAAAATCTACTGGTTTAATTCACCCTGTTATAGCTAGTTAAACTTTTTTTTTTCTTTTTCTGATTTTACTTATTTTATCAGTTTAACTTATATTTCACATTGTTTTCTTTAACAATTTCACTTGAATATTCATTGATTTCACAGATTTTAACATTTTTTCAATTATTTAACCCATTCTTCATAAATTTCACTCATTATTCATTGATTTCACCGATTTGTTTCCCATTTTTTTTCAGAAATGTTGCCCGAATTTTCATCGATTTCACATGTATTTATCGATTTAACCGGCACTTTTTATTATCGATTTCACCCATTTTTTCACCTACTTCACCAGCGTTCATAAATTTCATCTAGATCGATTTCACATATTTTCATCAATTACATAAAATTATTAGATCGATTTCACCAATTTTTCATCCGTTTTTTAACTTATTTCACACGTTTTACTCGAATAGATTTTCACGAATATTTGAGGTAATGTTTCTCATGACAAATAAAGATTACTTTGTTTACTAAGTCATAAGCATTTTTGTTCATTCATAGGTAGATGCGATTCTACTTTAATTAACATATTTTATGATATTTAAGAGAATTTGGTTTTTTTAAGAAGTGACATGTTGTACTAAATCTTTATATGAAACAAATAATTTTTCTACATCTATTCAAAATAATAGTCTTTATTTTTATTTTTATGTGTTATAGGAGAACAATAATGAAATTGTAAAAGTGATTTAGGAGTTAATTTTCTTAATTATTGGAGTTAATGTAAGAAATAGCTATGATAAGACTTGATATCTATTTAATTTGAATATACTTTTATTTTTCTTCCATATTCATGGTTCTTGGTTAGGATGCAAGGAAGTTATAAATTTTCTTAAAATATTTTCCTACCAAAGTTTTGATGAGAAAATTTAAGGAAAATTAATGTCTAATTATACTTTATTAATATACTTTACAACTTGAATAAGGGCATTTTTGTCTTCACAAAAAAAGAAAAAAACTTAAAAGATTCACACTTTTAGTAGTAGTATAGATATAGATATAGATATAGATATAGATTATGTGACCATAAACTATATTAGACGTGGGCAATGTTGGAGACATGTGAATGGAAGTTATTGCCATTAACTGTAAATCCTAGTTTTGTTTTTAAAATAATTGTAAATTCTAGGAAAAGAGAATTTGAGTCAAAATTAAATATTTTGACCAAAAGGCACCCCTGAAATAATAGTAAGTAAGATAAGATAAGATAAGACAAAATTGCAAAAAAGGTCCCAAATTAATTAATGATTTTGGATTTTCATCCAAAGCTATATTACTTAGCCAAATTAGTCCCGTAATTTTATATTTTTTTTGGAATATAGTCTCACTTGCCACATGGATGCTTACATGTCATAATGTGGCAAATTTTATCATAAACAATTATATAAGATTGTAGAATTCATCCCAAACTAATTATAAATTTTGATTTTTCGTCCCAATCTATACTAATTCGCCGAATATCATCTCACAATTTATCATTTGGCATTAATCTAGTCCATTATTAAATTTTTAATTTTATGAAATTGATTATTCATCTTTTACTTTTTTAAGGGACTAATGAAAATTTACCCCCTATAATATTCATTATGTTCAATTTACCTCCTATAATTTGGAAAGAAGTAATCTGAGATAAATTGAATATTATGAATATCACCACTGGCGGAGCTACACGATAAACAGGGGGGTGCATGGACCCCCTGAAATTTTGGTCCCAAGCATCATATATATGTATTGTATATGTATATATGATATATTAATATATTTATGTTAACTATAAGATAATTTATAATTTTCTTTTAGTGGACCTTCAATTAAAATTAAATTTCTAAATAAAAGGGGTTCATGTTTATTAGAGTTTGATAAATTTAAGAGTTACAAAGTGGGTATTAACTCAAACTCTAATATTTTATTTTTGTTTTGTAATTTGCATCATACTATAACACAAATAATACTTTTTATGGATTGATACTTTTTAGGAATATTAAGAGTTCTCAAAATTAAAAGGAATTGGTGATCGTGCTATAAAATTAGTTGAAACAAAGAGGAACACTGTATATCCTCTTGTATTTTTACTTTTAAAATTTTCAATGACTTTGCTAGTTGCTACAACGTCTGTGGAGAGAGTATTTTCTGCTATAAAGTATATAAAGAATCGACTGAGGAATCGGATAGGAAATGAATGGTTAAAACTCTATGATTACTTATATAGAGAAATATGTATTTGATATCGTTACAGATGATTCAATCATGCAACGATTTCAGTCTATGATAAATCGACGTGTACATTTGTAAAAAAAAAGTTTTCGTTCCATTTAATTTATTTTGAGTTTGAATTAGTTTGGTCATATTTTAATTTTTGTTGCTGATATTTTTTTTTTAATATTTTAAATAATACTCATATAAGGACCCCGGTGAAAAAAGTTTCTGGCTCCGCTACTGAAATCACATGGAAGTAAATTGTCATTAACTTTTGTTGAAACAGAAAAATAGTATTAATTTTTGAAATTCATGTGCACTTTTGAGAAAAAATCTATCTCAGTTCATTAGGAAAAATTTGTGCATGTTTTTTTGTATTAATAAAAAATAAATATTTATAATTAGTTTATAACAAATTTTTTTCCCATGTCATCTCAATTATGGGACGGAAGTCGGCTTATTGATATAGTTTGGGACAAAAAATCAATATTCGTAAGTAGTTTGAGACGAATCTGCAATCTTATATAATTTTTTATGATAAAATTTGTCACGTCATGACATGTAAGCATTCATGTGGCAAGTGGGACGATATTCCAAAAACATATAAAATTACCGGACTAATTTGGCTAAGTGATATATAGCTTGAGACGATAATCCAAAATCATTAATTGATTTGGGACAATTTTTGTAAGTTTACCTAATTATAAATTAAAAGTACTCTTTTTTTTTTATTTACACACGTATTAAGAAATGTAATAAATAGTAATTTTTTAAGAAAAATTTCAAAATACCTTTTTGTCAAATAATTATAATACTAATTAATATTAATTATAACCAACAACAAAAAAGTAAAATTAATAAAAAAATTATTTTAAACTCCTAATACGATAAATTAAAGGTAGCAAATTAATTTATTTTGCGAAAGGGACAAATAAACTAAAGAGGAAGAGTATCGTATGGCTAGCTGGAGAAAATATTAATGTTATGTTAAATCGAAGCAATTTCATTCAACTAAAATTGATTGATGAAAAGTGAAAACAGGTTTCCTAATTGCAAAAAGTCAACTAAAAACATCTACAAATACAACACACTTGATCATCTTCAATAAACGTAAAATTGAATATAAGTAAATAATTAGAAAGAAATGAAGTCTCCTTGTATTACATTTCTATTCTTTCTTCTAGCTAACCTTTGTTCAGCTCAAAACAACAGCATTGATTTTCTTGAATGTCTTACATCCCAATTTCAAGCCTCAAATTCAACACAAAATGTAATTTACACTCCACAAAATTCATCATACAATTCAATTTTACAAGCTTTAGCTAGAAATCTACGCCTCATATCGACTTCCAAGGAGAGAGACTTCTAGCCATTATTACACCAAACAATGAATTTGAAATTCAGCAACAATCCATTGCGCCAAGAAATACGATACCTTGATTAGAGTACGCAGTGGTGGACACGATTATGAAGGACTTTCTTACATATCTCAAACTCCATTCGTGATTGTAGACATGGGAAACCTTCGATCAATATCGATAGACACCGAAGATAATACTGCATGGATTCAAACAGGTGCTATACACCGAAGATAATACTACACAATTGCTAAAACAAGTACAACTCTTGCTTTTACGGCAGGTGTTTGCCCCACCGTAGGCGTTGGGGGCCACTTTAGTGGAGGTGGATATAGCATGATTTCTCGTAAGTACGGACTCGCAATTGATAACATCATTGATGCGATTGTAATAAATGCTAATGGCGAAATTTTGGACCGCAATTCCATGGGAGATGATCTCTTTTGGGCTATACAAGGTGGAGGGGGTACGAGTTTTGGTATTGTTGTTGCCTTCAAAGTGAAGTTAGTAACCATACCTGAAACCGTGATAGTTTTCAACGTTGCAAGAACGTTGGAACAAAATGCAACCCAATTAGTACACAAATGGCAATACATTTCTGATAAGATTGACGTAAACCTTATGATTAGAGTTTTCTTGAGAAGTGTAATTAGTCAATCATCCAAATCCAATCGAACAATACAAGCTTCTTTCACTTCTTTGTTCATCGGAGGGGGAGTGGGAGATCTCTTACAAATAATGGAAGAGAACTTTCCAGAATTGGGTTTGCTCGAACGAGATTGTATTGAAATGAGTTGGATAGAATCCATACTCTTCTTCGCGGGATATCCAAACGGGTCACCAATCAACGTTCTATTGAAGAGGCCAGGAGATTTCTATAACAATTTCAAAGGTAAATCTGACTACGTGAGAGAACCAATTCCCGAACATGGCCTTGAAGGAATATGGAAATATCTCAATGAAGAAGACGAAAACAGGCCTGAATTGCAGTTTAGTCCCTACGGAGGAAAATTGAGTACAATTTCGGAATCTGAAACACCTTTTCCTCATAGATCAGGTAATATATTCATGATTCATTATGCTGTTGGATGCAGTACAGATGCACAAAGACACTTAAATTGGATTCGGAGCCTTTATGGTTACATGACTCCTTTTGTTTCGAAATCTCCAAGAACGGCATATCTTAATTACAGAGATCTAGATATTGGGAGAAATAATAATGAAGGAAACACAAGCTACAAACAAGCAAGTGTTTGGGGATTCAAATACTTCAAGAACAACTTCAATCGATTAGTGCGTGTGAAGACTAAAGTCGATCCATCTAACTTCTTCAGAAATGAGCAGAGCATTCCTGTAGTTGTATCCTATTATATAACAAAGAATAGTGGCATCTTATATAACGAATCATTTATAATATAGATTAAGGATTATTGAACAATAAATGCCAACTTTATTATTCTTTGATTTTACTGGCAATATAATTTATTGAAGGTGATTTTTTATTTTTTGTACATTGTTAACCTAATGATTAATGATTAACAAAAACTTGATATTTGAATCAGTGTTTTCAGAATCGGACCGGAGAGCGAATCGGTGAGCTAATTGGGTTGGTGGTTTTACTGGTCGAACCGAGCGAACCGCTAATCGAACCGGAAGAACCGCTGGTCGAACCGCTAATAAACCGGACCGGATCAACTGCTGGTTAGCGGGCGAACCGGTCGGACCGGCCGGTCCGGTCCGGTTTTAAGAACACTGATTTGAACTTGGTTCTTTAGTTTAATCTTCACAGAAATTATTGAGAAGCTCATTAGTTGAAGAAAGACTCGTTAACAATAAGTTGATCAATCAAGGATAAAAGGCTCAAAAAAATTAGCTCATTCTTTGATTAATAGTCGAAGGCTCGATAAAGATCTTATAAGTCCATCAATGAAGAAAGATCAATCGAAGAATAGTTTGAAGACCCATTCACCCCTTGGAAGGGCCCAATTTCTGACACAAAAAAATTGACGTCACATAAGTTCAATTTATCTCAAACTATTAAAAACAAGAAAAATATTTTCGGCCCAAACTTTTTCCTGAAGATTTAAATTCTTTTTGGCCCAAAGTATTTTAATAAAATGATCATTTTTTTAGTTAGGCTATAATAATTTATCAAAATCAGCCGTTCCAAGTGATTTCCACCTATTTTGGCCTAAAATTTCATGTCACTTATTCTTGCTTACATTATTTACTCATCTTTTAAAAAGCAAGATCTGTTTGTTTGGTGTTTGGAAAAGCAGTTTGGGAGAGTAGTGGAGGTTTGTGAAATAATTTCGATTTGCGTAATGTTATTTTTTTGAGTTTCTAGAGAGTGGTTTGAGAAATAAAGTAGGTGTAGGTTTTTTTTGGAAGAGTTATGTTGTAGGTGTAAGATGTGTAAGACTTTATGTCAAATCATGTTTGTTGTGAGATAAATTGTGTAAGATATAGATTACTTTATGTCAAATCAGAGTAGAGTTTGTATAGGTTTTGTTTAAAAATAAAAAAAATTGTTGTTTGTTTGAATTTTGAGAGAGTAGTTTGAGAAAATTGAGAGAAGAAAAATTTATTTCTAAAAATAGAAAACATGTTTGTTTGGCATTTCCCAAACACGAAATTTTTTTGGGAAACGCTAAACAAACAGGCCCCTATATTTCCTTTATCATTTTACTTAATCGGTCATATTTAAGTCAACTTTAATTTTGAATTCATCCCTTATTCCCTAAGTAGACGATTTTTACTTGTGGGAGAATTAATCAAATTCATTTTCATCCATAAGCCATGATCCAATTGGACTTGCGCGAGTTCATATAGGGACACACGGTCTCGAAACTCATTGGTTCACCTTCTGATTATGTCGGTTACACAGAATGTGGGCAGCTAACCGAGGTTGTTCGACTCGAATTGTTCAGAACATTAACTAAAACTTTCTGGATATTTTTAAGTGAACCGTAAGATCCGGGGATTCACTTATCTTTACCAGTTTTGGTCGATTCGAATTGGTTAATTTGTAGAATGGTTTTGAGGGGTCAGTCAGACTGGACTGAAGTCCAGTTAGAAGTTAAATCAGGAGAACCAACCAATCTGGTCCAATTTCAAATACACTAGTCACAATACAATCCCCGAATTAAGATCAAAGGTTTTTAACATATTCAACCCGACGATATGCAATGTGTAAGGTGAAATGTGCAAATTAACAGCCAAAGAGATCAACCAAAGTTAATTGTAACATTTTAGTTCTACAACTAATAACTTGCACACAAGAGAATGAATCACAAAAGGCAAAAATAATCATCACACATAACAATCAAATCAAAGTACATTGATCGATCTCACTTCCAAAATACATTATGTAAATTCAAATCCAAAGCATTTTCATAATCCGATGTAAGCAACTTCTAAGCATCTAATACTACAAATAATACACCATAGGAAATCATAAGATGTAATAAGGGCAGAGTGTGAAGAAGTCACTGAACCTTACACTAAAGTTTTTGTATGCCAAAGAACTGAAACTTTGGTGGCCAATATCCAAGTGATCAATGTATACAATAAGATCATTCAACATCAGAGGAAATATTAGAACTCACTAGGAAAAATGGATCAGCTTTTCGACTCCTAGCTCTCTTTTTAACCAGAGCAACATCCCACTTTCTTTACTGCTGAAACATCATCTTTAGAGCCAACATTGATGGTCTGCCCCTTTGGTAGAGCTGCTGGGTCATCACCAACCTCGAGAGCTTTCCTGCTAACAACACGGTGTATCTGAGTAAGCACTTCTGTGAAGGCATTCTCGACGTTCATTGATTCCAAAGCAGAAGTTTCCATGAAGAAAGTTTTCTCCCTTTCAGCAAAAGCTTGTGCGTCTTCTGTGGAAACAGCCCTCAAGTGACGCAAATCAGCCTTATTTCCAACGAGCATGATAACAATGTTTGAATCTGTATGATCCCTTAGTTCTTTCAACCATCTCTCTACGTTCTCAAATGTTACATGGCGTGTAATATGAGATAGTAGGCACTCGTGATTGCACGATATCTTGAGAAAAAAATACATATGAGACAAGGATTCATACAGGAGGATATAATGAAAAGACAGCACAAAATCATAACTATGCGACTAACATAGATATGATGCTACATGGGTAAGAATTTCAGAAGCGATATGGCCAGATCTAATAATTTTTTTTTGCTAAAAATCGCTTTAATTATTAATATATTGTTCCCAATAATTTAAAGTAATTAACATAAATACTAAAAGTTAAAACTTGGAAATAAAAAATGAACTATAATTAATAATTATTTATAATATAAAACTATATGTCTACAAAACTATTATTCTAAAAAAATATTTGAACTACTGAACAATATCAATTATTTTCTCCTTGACCTTGATATTTTCATCTAAACCAGTTTTCACAAGTTTAACAGTTATTTTTTTTTTAATCAATTTAACCAGTTTACCGGTTCTACCTATTTTTTTATGAGTTCATTCATTTTCGATTACATGCTTAATACATGTCTTAACTAATCTATTCCCCCCCCCCTTTTTTTTACCAATTTTTCTCAATTTTTTCGAATAAACATGTTTTTACACTAAATTTATCATTTTTTTTGTTATTTCAGCATGTCCTTTCACCGATTTCATCTACTTTTACATTGAGTTTATTAGTTTTTTTTTGTTATCTCATGTTTATTCAATATCATTCATTTTTATCAGTTACCCATTTTTTGCCGGCTTACCCCGTTGTTTTATCAATTGCACCATTCCATTCTATCCAATTTAACTCAATTTATAAAACAATAAAGTAGATCGGTAAAATAGTTAATGACATCGACTAAACATATGATAACAAAAAGAACTTTGCTTTAAATTAAAATATTGTTGTATCAAATTAATGATAAATACGATAAAATAATTGAATAATTATACTTCAACATGATTAAGCTAAGAACTCTTCTTTAATATATATTGTATTAAGACTTAATTTTATCGACCTCATTTTTGTATCAATCAATTATATATATTGAATCAAGAAATCTGAAATAGAATGACAGGGAAAAGGTCAAATATCACCTTGATTTCCCCGGCAAACTAAAATTGACTTTAATTAATTATTTCCAATAAATATTTGCAGCCTAATTCTTGAACTATATATACATGAGAAAGCCAACTAACTCAACATTCCAAAATAATGGCATTCTCAATTATGATGAAACTTTCCATTTTCACCTTAATTACTTGGGAATGTTCGCTTCTCAATCATCATTTCAAGTAATAATCAAACCATCGAACCTTCTCATAATTATCTTTTAAAGTTATACAACTTTAAAAGAGTATAGGGTTTGATAACTAAAAAATATATATATACTTTTATGATTATTTTATTTTACTTTTTTGCCATAAAATTAAATTTTACAATATAATTTAAATAGGGATATATTAGTCTTCACAAAAAAGAGAAGAAATTTTCTTAGGCCAACTCGTACTTTTAAATGTATAATAATAATAAATAATAAATAATATAATAATATAATAAATAAATAATAATATAATATATATATATATAATATAATAATATAATAATATAATATAATAATAATATAAATTGCATAGAGCAATTAAGGTTATGGCTAGGCCATTTTTTGATAGTTTGAAGGAAAATTAGAGGGAGTAGAACTTAAAGAAATTCTGCTTTGCCTACTAAAAACATTTGAGACTAGGGTTAGGTAATCGAGATATAAAGATAGAGTCGCTTGAGTTTAGATAAAAATATATTCAAAGTGGTACGTACATAGCCTTGAGCAATGTTTTTCTTATATTATAAGTCGATTTTGATATTTTGAGTCAATGAAAAAATTGAATTTCTCCAAGGGGTAAGCTCACAATTTTGGCCAATTATTTATGGATACTTAAGATTTTATAAAAACTTTTTTTTTTCATAGGAGTAAGTACAAGACCCTCCACAATTTTTTCTATGATTCAACTCAGTTTTATAATATTTTGAGCAAGAGGAATAATTAAAATTTTCTCCAAGAAATAAGTTCATAGCTTTAACTTATTTTTTGCGGATACTAAAAATAATTTAAATATAAATATATATTCAAAGTAGAACGTACACAAACTTAGAAAGACCCAATTTTTAAAAAAACAAAGAAATTAAATGTCTCTAGGTGCAATTTCTTCCCCAACTTGGACAAGTAGCTAGTCTCTTTAATTCTCATAAACAAAGGCGAATTGAATGAATAAAACGTTCATCAAGAACAAATCCATATTAGTAATCATTTTTTTTAATAGTGAATACATTGTTACATCAAACATTATATCGAATCGAAACTGTTCCAATGATAACAAAGTGAACTAATAACTAATATTAAACTAGAAAATGCTAGTATGAAAAAAGAGAAAATACCCACATTCGTGGGAATTGAACCCATGACCTCTTGATCATGGAGTCTCATCCTTTACCACTTGGCTAAGGACTTATCGGCCCATATTACTAATCATTTTCTCTCAATGTTAACTGTTAAGTATTAGTACGTGTACTATTTGTGAAATTAGTTTTTTTTTTCCTTGTCAGCAATTTGGGAGCCTTGATCTTGATGAAACATCTTTGATCTTCACTCTAATTATAATAATATTGATGAATCTTTTCAGTTATTTGTAATAAATTCGAAAAAGATTGTAATTTTCCATTCAAAATTAAAGAGTTAACTTATTTGAAGTACCTAAACGGCCCCATTGAACGGTTACTATTGTTGGTCAAGTCAATTTAACCCCCACTTGCACGACGTTTATTGATTAAATGAGTCAAGCTATTTTGTTTTTTATTTTTATTTTTCCCTAAAAAGAAAAAAAAGAAAAGCAAATTTTAATACTTTCTTATTATATTTAATTTTTTATACATAATGAGTCAACTTATTAGTCAATCTAAAGTCTTTTAATTCCAATTGACAATAAAAGAACTCAAGGATTTCCAAAAAAAATTCCAACTCCCATTTGCACGGCGTTTCCTTTTCATTTGATTAATTATATGATGACTTTTAATTAAGATTTCCACTCTTTGAAAATTCAAGGAGGGTAGAACCAAATAGAATCAAGAAATTGAGGATAGATAAAATCTATTAGATAAATATTGAATGGTTTGTAGATACTAAGTATTGTTGGTCAAGTCAATTTACCCCACATTTGCACGGCGTTTATTGATCTAAATGAGTATTTTCATTTGTGTGTTTCTAAGTGCATCACCAATCAGATTCAAGTAATAACAAAAAACAAAGAAATTGTTGTTCTATTTAATTAGCTTCTTCCACAGTTAGGATTATAAGTAGTCTCTTCACAATTGTATGTCCCTAACTCTGTTCAAGAGCTTCCTAAAAGAAAACTTGTCCAATATTTCTCTTTCTCTTTCTCACTCAAAATCAATAGAAAATGGGAAAACAAGCAACCATTTTTCTTATTCTCTTCTACCTTATGAAACTTCTCTGCTTGGGTGCATCTCCTATCAATAGTTCAACTGATGAGCATTCACTTCTAGCCATCAAAGCTCATATAACTTCTGACCCAAACAACTATTTGGCTACCAACTGGTCACTAGGAACAGATTTTTGTACTTGGATTGGGGTCACTTGCAGCCGCAGGCGCTCGAGAGTCACGGCCCTTAATCTTTTCAACATGAGCTTAGAAGGCACCATTGCAAAAGAAATCGGAAATCTCTCATTCCTAACATACTTAAACATTCGTAACAACAGTTTCAATGGTGTAATCATTGATGAAATTGGAAACTTGCGACGCCTTCGCATAGTACGCATGTCATTTAATCAGCTTAGTGGTGAGATCCCACATAGCTTTGGATTCTTAACCAATCTTGAACGGTTAAGTATTCAATATAATCATCTGACCGGTACTATTCCATGGAGCATATTCAATATTTCCTCCTTGCAAACAATAGCTTTTACACAAAACCAGCTTTATGGGACTCTACCCATGGATATGTGCTACCATTTACCAAAATTGGAGGCTTTACATCTTTCATGGAATAATCTAAGCGGAGGTATCCCAACAAGTTTATGTGCTTGTTCACAACTCAAAATACTTTCTCTATCGAACAACAATTTCAGTGGTGCCATTCCAGTGCAGATGGGGAATTTGTCGCAGCTTCAAATATTCTATCTCGGTTCTAATAAATTGTCAGGCATGTCTCATGATATCATATCATAGCAAAATATGCACGAAATTCCCCTCTTTTTCTTCATAAAATCCTCTCATGTTTTATATTTTTAGCACCGAATTCCCACCCATCCAAAATTTTCCAAGCGTGAGTCTCCGTGCTAAATAAATAAAGAGGGAACTTTCATGTAAATTAATTTGCTTTAAACACTTGGGTTTTATGCATTTCACCTCAGGGTAAAATTGGAAATTCCATACAAAGTAACAATGTTAGTCACTAATGGATGTTATGTAAACTTCACAATGAACATATGCTATACAAAATATAACAAAGAGAGATTTAATGCAATTTCGGTTAAGACATTTTTTTTACTAGAAAAGTAACTTTATGGGTAACTTTTGCAAATTAGAGGAAAAAATAACTTTATTATGTCATATAATAGCACAAGTTAATTAATTATTGGTATTCAATTTTTTTTGTATAAATTTGTTTTATGAAAAAATATCATTTTATATAAAAAAATGATGGTTTTGAATTATTTTAATTAAAAAAACTGATGACTAATTTATTTATGAGATGTTGTAAAATTTGTTCGAAAATAAGATTTATATCATAAGAAAATTATTTAGTTAAATTCATAGTACTAGTTTTATTTTAAAACTCTATTTGATTGTTTAAGGGCTATACATCAGTGAAAGTCTACAACAATTAATATCATGTATAACCACAAATTTATAGTATGAATGTGACACCAAATACGATACAATAAAGAAAATTAGATTGATTTATATACTAAGGACCCATTTGGATGGGTGGCTTTGAATTGAATGGATATGAAATCTCTAGCTCAAATCTTTTGTAATGTTCGACAACAAAATAATGAAATCACATTTTTTTTATCAAAGGAATTTGTGTCCATTTTTAAGTTGATTTCAAATTTGTCCTATTACTTTTGTCATTTGAAATGCATTTTCTTATCTACCTACCTAAGTCGTTTTTCACCTATTTAATTCATTAGCTTAATCCATTTTTCATCGGTTTAATCCATTTTTATGTCGATTTCATTTATTTTTACTAGTTTAATATTTTTTACCGATTACCCATTTTTGTTGGTTATAACATTTTTTTATTGTTTTCCATTTTTTTCATCGATTTCTTTTGTCCTTTGTGGTTCAAAATATTTTTATTTCCTAATTTATTCCGTTTTCACATATTTCAAACATTTTTTCCCACCGATTTTACACGTATTTTCAACAATTTCGGCTTGGTTTTTTTTTTTTTTATCGATTTCACATGTTTTCAATGACTTTACCCCTTTTCACCTATTTTGCCTATTTTTTTAATTGATTTCACATATTTTTTCACTAATTTCACCAGTTTCATCACATTTTAACGAATTCCACCTGAAATTTCATGGATTTCACTTGTATTTACTGATTTCATGGGCTTTTCATTATTTTTCATGTTTGTCTTTTTCGATTTAAATCAATTTTTTTAACAATTTAGTCCGTTTAATTTGAATCTTCATTGATTTCACCGACTTTACCCTATTTTCATCGATTTAAACTATTTTTCATCAAATTCAACTCTTTTTTCACTAATTTCACGGTTTAACCCGCTTCATATTTTTTAACGAATTTCACCTGAATTTTTATAGATTTCATATGAACTTACCGATTTTATGGACAATTTCTTACCTACTTTACACTATTTTCACCATTTTTACCTATTTTTTAGTCAATTTAACCAGTTTTTCACTTATTTCCCAGTTTCACCTGAATTTTATGAATATGTACTAACCGATTTTATGAGCACTTTTTATACCAATTTTACTCGTGTTTTTACCAAAATCATAATCCATATTCATATAAATGATTTGAGAAAAAGATGGAGAGATGTTCAAATAAAGCTCAATGTTTTAATAAGTAATAGCTTGTTAGTCAAATAAGATTCAATGTTTACTAATACTAGATAATAGCTTGTTCGATGGTTAGGAAAATAAAATAAAGTGCGAAAAAATGTAGTTTTTATTTTTCCATATAGTGTTTTGTTAGGTAATAATGTTTTTCAATAATAAGTAATAGTTTGTTTGGTTGTTAGAAAAGTGGAAGACAGTGTGAAAAATGTAGTTTTTATTTTCCATTTTGTGTTTGGATAGCAGAAAAGAAAGTTAAATTTTTATAGCATATACAATATTTTCCTACCAATTTGATGGAAAATCCAAAAAATTCCATGTCTAATTATATTTACTCCAAGTTGATGAGAAAATGGCATTTTTATCTTTAAAAAGAAAAAAAGATAAAAAAAATATAATTTGTTCACACTTTTATAATAACTATAGATGGATAGATTATGTATTTTACCATGGAAAATAGAGTGAAATGTTCGTTCAAACATTTTTACATTACGTCAAGACATTAGTCTACTTAATTCACATATATGATATGATCACTACTTTTCTTAAATTTTTCTCAGGAGAAATACCTTTCACAATTTTCAACATCTCTTCATTACTGAAAATTGATTTGGGATACAATGAAATAAGGAGCAGCATTCCCGATGTTTTATGCACTCAATCCGCGAAGCTTCAAGAATTAGATCTTAACCAAAATCGTATTTATGGAGAGATTCCCTACAGTCTAACACGCTGCTGCATGCTTGAAAAACTATCTCTGAGCGTCAACGAACTCACGGGAAATTTTCCTGGTGAAATATGGAACTTATCTTCTCTTCGAGATATTGCTTTGGCTCGCAACAGTTTTACAGGTACTATTCCACCCTCGATTGGCAATCTTTCAAATTTGATGGTATTGCAACTGCGTGAAAACAAATTTCAAGGGAAAATTCCTTCAGAAATAGGAAGTCTATCCAGTTTAACAAATTTGAGACTTTCATTCAATAAGCTAAATGGTGAAATGCCAGAATCTATTTTCAACCTCTCGAGATTAGAATTACTTTCACTTACAAGAAATGAGCTTTCTGGCAAGCTTCCATTTTTCATAGATAAATGGATTCCAAATCTGAGAGAGTTTTATCTTGGCCAAAATCGATTCAGTGGAATGATTCCTTATTCCATATCAAATCTCTCCAATATCATTAGTCTTGATCTTTCTTCAAACTTTTTCAATGGGCACATACCTATAACTCTTGGGAACTTACATAACCTTGAAGTGCTAAACTTGGGAGCAAATCAGTTCATAAATGACCTATCTATACCTGAACAAGATTTTCTAACTCCGCTTGCAAGGTGTAGATACCTAAAGTATACAATGTTTCCATCTAATCCAATAACTGGATTGCTTCCTAAATCAATAGGCAATATGTCTACCTCACTTGAGAGCTTCGAAGCTTCCTTTTGTACGATTAGCGGCATAATCCCCGATGAAATTGGTAATATGAGTAATTTGATTTTGTTAGACCTTGGAAACAATGAGTTGGTGGGAATGATTCCCCCAACATTGGGACAACTGAAAAATTTGCAGAGCTTTCGTAATAATGACAATAAGTTGTGGGGCTCTATCCCCTATAGCTTTTGCAATCTTGAAAAGTTATATTATGCTAATTTGGAGGGAAATTCAATCTCGGGACAACTACCTAGGTGTATGGGAAACCTTGTTTCACTACGAGAATTATATATGGCCAATAATGCATTCACATCCAGTCCATCGTCTTTATGGTCCAATGAGTTCATCCGCGTGAACCTTTCTAACAATTTTTTTGACGGTCCTTTACCTCATGAAACTGGAAACTTGAAAGGTTTGATAGTGTTGGATCTATCTGGAAATCAGTTCTCTGGAAACATTCCAAGCACTTTTGACCAACTTCAGAGTCTAAATAGGCTAGCATTATCAAATAACAAGTTACAAGATCCCATCCCTGATTTTTTTGATAATTTGAAAGGTTTGGAGTATTTAGATCTGTCCCACAACAATCTTTATGGTGAAATTCCCAAGTCTTTGGAGACACTCACTGATCTAAGTTATTTCAATGTTTCGTTCAATGATCTCAGTGGAGAGATCCCAAATGGAGGGCCTTTTATAAACTTCACAATTGATAATTTTAGAGGAAACAAAGGTTTGTGTGGAACTTCTCGATTTAAAATCAATTCATGTAAACCGAGTAAGCTCAAATCTTCAAGGAAGAACATATACATAAGATATATAATGCCACCAATGGCTTTTATAATCTTTGCATCCATAATTGTAATCTTGTTGCTAAGAAGTCGTGCTAGAAAGTCACTGTTATCACCACCATCTAATTTGCCTCTTGGCCTCGCTCATGAGAGGGTGTCATATTATGAACTTCTTCGTGCCACAAACAACCTTGACCAAGTGAATTTGATCGGGAGAGGTAGTCTTGGGTCGGTATACAAGGGAATATTTTCTAATGGGACGACTGCTGCAGTTAAGGTCTTCGATTTGGACGTGCAAGGTGCACTCAAAAGTTTTGATATCGAGTGTCAAATATTGAGGAATATTCGTCACAGAAATCTCGTTAAGGTTATTACTAGTTGTTCGAATCTTGATTTTAAGGCGCTGGTTCTAGAATATATGCCTAACGGAAACCTTGACCAATGGCTTTATTCTCCAAATTATTTCTTAAGCATTGCTCAAAGATTAGGAATAATGATAGATGTTGCATCAGCAATAGAGTATCTACATCAAGATTATTCATCACCGATCATTCATTGTGATTTGAAGCCGAACAATATACTTTTGGATGAAGATATGGTGGCCCGTGTAGGAGATTTTGGGATCGCGAAGATTTTAACAAATGATCGAAGAATGGAGCTGACAAAAACTTTAGGCACCATTGGATATATGGCACAAGGTAAGTGCACCGTTCTACTCTTAAATTTTTCTTCTTTTAATATATAAATTTATTGTGTACATGTATCGTGTTTCAATTTTTTGAAGTTCATCTAGTCACTTAATTTGAATTGTAGAGTATGGATCTACGGGATTAGTATCGACTTCGGTGGATGTTTATAGCTATGGTATATTATTGATGGAAACATTTACCAGAAAGAAGCCCACTGATGAGATGTTTCTAGGGCAATTAACTTTGAGGAGTTGGGTATATGGATCATTACCAAATGGTATTGCGAAGATAGTAGATGTTGATTTATTGAATGTGGATCAAGAAAATTTTAGAGCCGAGCATGAGATGCTCTTGACACAAATCATAGAACTAGCTCTAGAGTGCACAGCTGATTCACCTGAAGAGAGGCTCAACATGAAAGATGTTTTGGTTAGGCTGAAAAAGATCAAAATTGAAGGAGAAAAGCAACAAAACAGAGGTAGATTGAATGTATAAAAAAAGTTCCCAATGAACCTTTTTTTTTTCCTTTGTGATATGCTCATTATATGAGTAGATTTAAAGGCAATTTTTTTTTTTCAAAATTATTACACTGAGTTATTACAATATATTAAATATTTATATTAATTAACAACAAACGGTGAGAATGCATAAGTGAAATTTACAAATTTAAACTGATACTATGTTGTCATTAAAATAAAACCAAACTGTGAAAATTAATCAATTTTATTTGTAAAATTTGACCGCGGGCTGAACAAAGTTGAAAACTTCAATATTTGAACTAGGTGAAGGGGATAAATACAAACTAAAAACGAATAGAGACGAATGTGCAACACTCAGCTTCTCTTAAGAAAGTGCTTTTTCCCTTTACATGCGCATGCAATTGAAATAAATAAAACTAAGCAAACTTGTAATAAGCAAGCTCGAAATGATTTTATCTATAATGGAGTGCTTTCTTAAAAGTAATAACAATATTAAAAGCAAATAATTTTTGAATTCTTAAGCTATTATGGAATACTTTATATTGCTTCCATGTTAGTTTGATTTTAAATGAATATTGAAAATTATATATCATTCATATAAGTTTGGAAATTTTAGATATGGATTGAATTTGATTTGTTTGTTAACTAGACAAAAAACTAGATGATAAATGTTAAATTAATAATTTGAAAATTTATAAAAGATTATAAATTTTATAAAAGATAACGGAGGCATAACCACATAAAAAGATTATCCATATCAAGGGATTGACGGCAAATGTGACACTACAAAACGAAAAAATAAAGCCGTCAAAATAAGTGGTTATAAAATTGTACCTGCTGGTAATGAGGGAGCCTTAAAAGAAGCCGTGGCTCAACAGCCGGTAGCAGTGGGCATCGATGCGGGTGGGTTCGATTTCCAACTTTAGTCGAGTGGGGTCGTTTCTGGATATTGTGGACAGAATCTAAACCATGGGGTTACGATCGTGGGCTATGGTGTAGACAATGGTGATAAGTTTTGGCTTGTGAAAAACTCGTGGGGTGCTAGTTGGGGTGAAGGAGGTTATATTAAAATGAAGCGTGGTTCGTCTGGTGTAAATGGGATATGTGGTATTACCTTGCAGGCCAGCTACCCTACAATGGGTTCTTGAAGGATCTTTGCTCGTAAATCCAATAAATGAATAATTTCCACATTAATATTAATGAGGATATATTGTAAAAATTGTCTCTTTTACAAACATGAAGATTTTAGTTAGTAGGACTTATATACTAAGCATACAAAAACATATTGGTGCTTTTTTCGTGTTAATGTATAAAGAAGAGCCCTCTCTTGCATTTCATTACCATAAAGAAAAAAAAGGGTTCTTATTATCAAGAAAAGCTAAAGTTAAGGTAAAATGAACAAAGAACTTGATTCATCATAAAGGAAAATTTCAGACAATACTAAAAAATGGATATAAAAAACAAAATGAACGCTTCAATTTCATATTGACATAGTTAATCATGCCTACTTGGCAACATTTCAATAATCATAGTATTAGGTCAGGTCTAAGACCTGAATACCCTTGGGAAACTTAAAAAAAGAAAGAACACATGATAGTCGATACTGGAACCAATACAACTTCCAAATTCTTTTACGAGCTAAATTTTCAAAAAGATCTCATATTTCATTTTTTCAGAAAAATAGAAATCCATACCCAATTTAAGAAGCTACGATTTTAATTCTGCAAGTCTTTGCCTCACAACCGATGAAAGTTCTGATTCACCAACACCAACCAATCCCTCTACCACTCTTTGCCTCACTCTTATATATGGTATGAACCCTTTGTCCGTCATCCTTATGACAAATTTTCCAGCCAAAACAAATTGACGACACTCTAAGCAACCTTCAAGAACCAACTCATAAGCCTCAAATCCAATACACACATCCTCCTTCTCTAAAAACTCGATCATTTCAACCGCTCTCCAAATTTCTCGATTAGCACGCATACCATTTACCGCTTTCACTACCATGTCTTGCCTCGGATTTAACCCGTGCACACTAACCATCTCCTTCACCATACCCACAACCTTACTTGTCATTCTAAGGTCACTCATTTCACCAATCAAAGATCCATAACTATCCAAATCGGGTATGACCCCTGCCCTGCCCATTCCCCGTAACACTTTAACAGCTTCTGTTATCCGATCGACTTTACAAAGCGACATAATAAGATAATTACAAGTCCCGCAATCTGGAGAATACCCGATTGAATTCATTTCCAGTAAGATACTCGAAACAGAAAATGACCGTTTTCTCCTCTCAAGCCATGCATTTGAAAGAAGGAGATGAGTTTGTGGGACAGGAAGGCACCCCGAACGAAGAGTACGCTGTAGGATTGCAAACCCGAGGGGAAGAGGATTTGGGCTTTCGAGAACGTAAGAAAGGAGATGGGAATAAGCTAGAACCGGTTTGAAACGTGGTCTTATGGGAATGAAAGACTGTAAGATTTCATCAACTATTTGCACCCTATGGCTTTCAGAAAAAGTTGATAAAAATGTAAAGGGACTTTTTGCATTTTGGCTAGAGGGTTTTAAGGAATTGAGAAGCTCAGGTATTTTTTCGTAATTCTTGGCTTCAACTGCTACTAGGATCAATTCTTGAAGAGATTGTTGTGAAGAGGAGGAATTAGTTAAGGAAAATTGGACAAAAGTACGAGGAAGAAAAATCAAAGCTTTGTAGCTGCCAATGGCATATTTCCTTAGAAGATAAGCCATTGTGTTTGATGAGGCATTCCTAATTTGAATGCTAAATGTAGTAATGTAATGTATGATATTATAAAAGTACAGAATTTTGTTGAGGAATATTGTCAAACAGTTGATGTGCGGAAGAGGAGAAAAAAACCCGTGCCGTTATTAAGAATGATGGCAGGGTATAAACTATAAAGCTCTACAAGTTGTATTAATTCAATTTAATTTAAATTAAATTGGGGTAGTTTGGCCATCTGTGATGTATATTATTATGATGATGGAATTAGATAAGAGAAAGGGCGTGACAGATGTGGATCTTGAATTAATTTTTGTGTAGTGAAATGATTAAAAATGATTACAACTATTTATAGTGGACAAAATGGTAAATTGGAACAAAAATATCAAATGTTATATCAATAACCAAAAATAAACCGAGTTATGGATGGACGGACTAAACTGTACAATTTAATACTTTAGGGACTATAGGACCTGTTTGGAACGATTTTTGCCCAAGAATTTCGTCCACGAAACGGACCAAAAACCATCTCAATCGATTTTGGCCCAAAAGGTCTACGAAAGATTTCGGTAGAGGCCCAAACACACTTGTTTCAAGACAAGTACATAGGGCCAGCCTAGTTTGATTGGTCAAGACTGTCCATTTTTGCAAGGCCCGCCATCCTTGTCAAATTACACCCACCACACATTTTCCAGATTATTATATATAAATTAATTTCTATGTTAATTATTGTTATTACTGATATTATAGGATTATATAAAAAGTAAAGGTTTTTCTATAGTGTCTTGTATAATTATTATTAATTATATATAAATTCAAATTTTCATTACTAATATATTAATTTTTGAGTAACATGTAATAAACAAAATGTGTATACACCATGTAAACACCAACATAAGATTATTATTAATTATCTAAATAAAAAATACTACTTTTATCATCTCAACCATAAAAATATTGTTATAATCAATCTCAATTGTTACACTATATAATATTATATCTTAATTTTATAAAGTCTTTGATTTGACATTTGTCATAAATTTTTCACCCTCAAACATCAATATCCAAAACCATTCTAATTCATATCTCAATTTTTCAAAACTCACTATCAATTACTTTACTAATATTTCACCATCTCAATATTCCAACCAAAATCATTTCAAATCGTGTTTCAAAATTTCGTCAAAATCACCCAAATATTTTTGAAACATCGAAACAAAACGAAACAAAACCAAAACCGATCCAAACGGAGCCTGGACTATAGTGTTTCATAGTCCGTCCATACTTCTGAGTACCAAATTGTATATATTAACCCCTTATTTTATAAAATATACATGTTTCCAGTGAGTAATTTTGTTATAATATTTTTTTATTAGTACATTTACCTCATCAGAAGTTTTGTAAAATTACAGTGACATCCTTGGTTTCAATAATTACAAATACATCAATAACAAATTAGTTTTCTAAATAAAATACTTCATTATATCTTCAATTAATTTTTTCTTAACTTTGCAAAAAGTCTAAAATTATCCTTCTAATCGATGTTTTTGAACCGTATTGTACATTAAACCAATAACTTAATTGGTTAGTACTTATGCTAGTTGGACCAACTGAATTACAATCAATATAACCTTTCATTTTTTGTCATGCATTTGCAAACTAACTTTTTCTCCAGGAGTAGGATAAAATATGTAATTGTTAGGACAAAAATTGAAATTTATTGAAAGTTAGAGGACAAATTTTGTTATAGATAGGACTAAAATTTAATTTTATGAAATTTAAGGATTAAATGTGTGTTTAGTATAGTTATTGGGCTATTTTTTACGGGATTCTAATGTAAATGACAGTTTTTTATTTTTGCCCCATGAATTATTATGAATATGCCATTGTGATTAGAAGGTTTATATATTGTGTATAGGTTAATGTGATTTAAGTAAGCTCAGTATACTAATCACTTAATAGAGTTCAGGTTCTTGACAAATGACATCTCTTCGCCCCATCTTTTGTTGAACGATCCCACTTAAGATAACATGGTTTAATTTCCTACGTGCCTCAAATAATCGTTACAAAGAAAATCACAATATTTTAATTAAAAATTTATTAAACCGTTTTTAATAAGTACGAATAAAAATAACTTGCCGCTTTATTCAATGATGAATCAGTTAGTCATTAACTTTATTACCATTGGGCGAGAAGTGGGGATTGTATACCCTAATTTGTTTCCTAATGCATATCCCCTAAAGAAGGGGGGATTGTGTGTATCCTTTAGTTTAACTAGTAAAAGAACAATATTTTAACTTAACTGATTAATTATAACTCCTTTTTTTTTTTTTTTTTAATATCTTTATCTTTATCTTCTTTATCTTATCTTTGTGTAAAAAAATTTCTTGTTTAACACATATTTTCATAATGTATTTCATAGTTCAAGTTCAAGATTTCGTAATTGTATAAAAAGAACAAGAAATAAACAAAAATCAAAATATTCAACCATTTCTTACGATTCAAACCATCGTCTTCCCCATCACAGTCATGTCATCTCGAACGACTCGTGCCACCTTTTCCCACCATCCTATCTCCTCTATACGCGGCTCAAGTTGTAGCTCGGTCATTTCTTCCATATTATCCTTCGTATTATATATACTATCCTCCGTACTATGCATACTATCCTCCAATGCTAATAACGACACAAACCATGATCCCTGAAGAAGATGGTGATTGTTTAATGTCATTTGTTCTCAATGAAAGCATAAATCAAGAGGATCCAAGATCGGGTGATGGCCGTTCGGAGTTAGTAATTGCTAGAAACTTGAAAACTAGAGATCCTTTCTCTAATGGAAGTGAATGTCAAGATGCCCAAAATCATGAAATTTGTGTTGTGTGCCAAGAGGATTTGTACCAAGAAAACAAGAAAATTGCAACTCTCAGGCGTGGACACGTATACCATGAACAATGCATCACAAATTGGCTACTACATAAAGAACTTTTTTCACATTTGTGAGGCTAGAGTTATTCCTTAAAATCTGTATTGAATTTTTACACTGTGCATGCTAGACCACCATAATACTTATTTTTTTGCTATATCGATGATATTTCTCTCTATTACATAGAGCAATTAAGGTTATGGTCAGGCCATCTTTTAATAGTTTGGAGGAAAATTAGAGGGAGTAGAACTTAACAAAATTCTGCTTTGCCTACTAAAAACATTTGAGACTAGGGTTAGGAAACCGAGATCTAAAGATAGAGTCGCTTGAGTTTAGACAAAAATATATTCAAAGTGGTACATACATAGCCTTGAGCAATGTTTTTCTTATATTATAAGTCGATTTTGATATTTTGAGCCAATGAAAAAATTGAATTCCCCCAAGGGGTAGGCTCACAGTTTTGGCCAATTATTTATGGATACTTAAAATTTTATAAAAACAATTTTTCCCATAGGAGTAAGAACAAAACCCTCCACAATTTTTCGTATGATCCAACTCAGTTTTATAATATTTTGAGCAAGTGGAAAATTGAAATTTTCTCCAAGAGATAAGTTCACAGATTTAACTAATTTTTTGCGGAGATTAAATACAAAAATATATTCAAAGTGGTACGTACACAACCTTGGCATATAAGTCAGTTTTCTGATATTTTGAGCCCGTGAAAAAATTTAATTCCTAGAAAGGGTAAGCTCACTTTTCTGGCCAATTTTTTACGAATACTTAAATTCTTATAAAAATAAAAAAAATTATTAATAGGGGTAAGTACAATGCCCTCCACGATTTTTCATATGATTCAAGTCAGTTTTATAATATTTTGAGTTAGTGGAAAAAATTAAATTTTCTCCAAGAGGTAAGTTTACAGTTTTAAATTTTTTTTTGTAGATACTAAAAATCAGTTTTAAACTTTAAATATAAAAATTTATTCATAGTGGTACATACACATCACTGGTCAATGTTTTTCTTATGTTATAAGTCAGTTTTATGATATTTTGAACCCGTGGAAAAATTAAATTCCTCCAAAGGGGTAAGCTCACAATTTTAGTCAATTTTTTTACGGATACTTAAAATCTTATAAAAATAAAAATAAAATGTTCATAGGGGCAAGTACAAAACCCTCGATAAATTTTTCGTATGATTCAAGTCAGATTTGTAAAATTTTGAGCCAGTGGAAAAAATTTAATTTTCACCATGTGTAAGTTCACAGTTTAACAAATTTTTTAAAGATACTAAAAATTAGTTTAAATATAAATTTTAGTCAAGGTTATACGTACACAGCCCTGGGCAATGTTTTTCTTATGTTATAAGTCGATTTTATGATATTTTGAGCCCATAAAAAAATTGAATTCCTCCCTGAGGTAAGCTCACAGTTTTTGCCATTTTTTTTTTACAGATAATAAAAATCATATAAAAACTAGAAAATTCTTCATAGGGGTAAGTAAAAAACCCTCGACAAATTTTTGTATGATTCAAGTAAGTTTTGTAATATTTTTAGCCAGTGGAAAAGTTAAAATTTTCTTCAAGGGATAAAGTCACAGCTTTAAACAAATTTTTACGGATAAAAATAATAATCGAAATACAAAAGTATATTCAAAGTGGAACTTAAACATCACTGGGTAATGTTTTTTTCTATGTTATAAGTTGGTTTTCTGATATTTTGAGACCGTGGAAAAATCGAATTCCTCCAAGACTCACAATTTTGCTCAGATTTTTAAGGATACTAAAAATCTTATAAATTTTTTTTATTTTTATAGGGGTAAGTTCACAGTTTTAACAATTTTTTTCAGATACTAACAATAAATTTAAATACAAATACATATTCAAAGTGGTACATGCACATCACTGGTCAATATTTTTCTTATGTTATAATTCATTTTTCTGATATTTTGAGCCCGTGGAATAATTAAATTCCTCCAAGGGGTAAGCTTACAGTTTTAGCCATATTTTTACGGATACTAAAAATCATATAAAGCAAAAAAATTGTTCCACGTGGTATGTTTTTCTTATGTTATAAGTCGATTTTAGGATATTTTGAGCCCGTGAAAAAATTGTAGTCCTCGAAACAGTAAATTCACAGTTTAAACCATTTTTTTACAGATACTTAAAATATTATATAAAAAAATTAGGGTAAGTACAAAATCTTCGATAAATTTTTCATATGATTAAAGTCATTTTTGGCCAATTGGGTATTTTTCAATTATATGTTATTTTGGGTCTTTTTTTCTACATCAATTCCTTGTCGTGTCTTTAATTCCACTTTTGATTGAGGAACTCTAATTGCATAAAATAAAAATTCCTACCCAATTTTGTTTCTCCTATATTAAATTTCAACTGATTATCCATTTTTTTAATAGATTTGCCATTGAATCACTAAGCTACATAGTTTTGATTATATGTTATTTTGGGTCTTTTTTTTCTAAATCAATTCCTTGTCGTGTCTTTAATTCCACTTTTGCTTGAGGAACTCTAATTGCAGAAAATACAAATTCCTACCCAATTTTGTTTCTCCTATATTAAATTTCAACTGATTATCCATTTTTTATAGGTTTGCCGTTGAATCACTAAGCTACATATATAGTTTCCTCTATGTTTGGATGTTTTGGGTAATTTATTTTTGTCGATTTTTGGGTATTGGGAGATATTTTGAATTATGGTTCTTACAAAGCACATCAATTTTCTTAAAACTGGATTTGAGGGTATTTTCGTCAATTGCCTATTAATTAGTCCAACCGAACTGAATACTAATTTATAGCTCAATTAAAATTTATCAGATTATTATTGGCCAAACATGGTATTATATAAAAGTACAACTATATAATTGGCCTCAATTATAATTTTCCAAACAGAACGCAACTCTAATGTATTGTTGCAAATTACAATATCTCAAAAAAAATTACTAAAATATTAAGATGCAATGAAATAGAACAATGATACTATCATTTATAGTATTTTAGATAGATCAATAAAAATATCTAATAAAACTATATATTACCATAGTCTCTAGATCAAGTTGATCTTCACCGTCCTTTCGAGAATTTGATTATATAAATAGGGCAAAGCTTCATTTAAAAAATATTCAAGTTCGATAAGCAATAAATTATTTTAACCGCATTCTTATTTTATTCTACAATTCGCATACCTAAATCTTTAAATTTTGGGGGATCTCGAAACTTGGGGTGCCATTCAACTTTTGGAGAATGGATTTGTTAGTTTAGGTCATTTTTGTTTTTGTCTTTGTAGCTATAATAGTTTTGGACTTTATTAAGCAGTAGTCGTATAATAAAAAAAAGAGGGGAAAAAAGAAAAAAAAAAGGAAGAATAAAAGAGAGAAAAAAGAAAGAAAAAAAAATAGTGAAGAATGAAAGAAAAAGAGAGAAAAGAGAGAGAAAGAAAGATAAAGAAAGAAAGAAATAGAGAGGAAAAAAGAAAAGAAGGAAGAAAAAGAGAGAGAGAAACAGAAAGAAAAAATAGTGACAAATGAAAGAAAAAGAAAGAACAGAGAGAGAGAAAGAGGAAAAAAGAAAGAAAGAAAGAGAGGGAAAAAGAGAAAAGAAGGATGAAAGAAAAAAGAGAAAAAAATAGTGAAAAATGAAAGAAAAAGAAAGAAAATAGAGAAAAAAAGAAAGAGAAAAAAAGAGGGAAAAAAGGAAGAAAAAAAGAGGAAAAAAAGGAAGAAAAAAAGAAAGAAAGAAAGAAAAAAGTGAAAAATGAAGACGCGAAAAAATAATTCAAAAACCCCGCGATAAAAATGGCTGCTGCAGTCTTTGAGAAGGTGCTGGAAGCAAGTGAAGTTGAACTGAAGGGATCAATGAGCGTACCAGTTAGTCACTACATACATATAAATGGAGGCGGCAATGCTCAAAATTTGCTAATAGTGAACAACCAGCCATGGATTGTTAGGCTATATTCTAATGAGACCGGGCGATTCAAGTTTGGCTCTGTCTGGATAAGATTCGTGAGAGAGAATGATTTGAACTTCGGAGATCGCCTAGTTTTTCACCAGGTTCCGGGAGGATACACTGTTCTTATTAACCCTCCTCCTGCTGCTGCTGCCGATGGAGGCCCTCCTGTTGCTGCCGATGGAAGCCCTCCTGCTGCTTAAATAATATTGTTGGACTTCCATTCTTGCACACTTGCACATAACTTTCTTTTGGAACAACTTTTATATACTGAAGTATTATAACTGCTGCCGATGGAGGCCCTCCTACTGCTTAAATAATATTGTTGGACTTCCATTCTTGCACACTTGCACAGAGCTATGTTTTTTTTGGAACAACTTTTATATACTGAAGTATTATATAAAAAAAATGAAAATGAAAGAAAGAGAAAAAAGAAAGAAAAAGAGAGAGAGAGAAAGAAAGAAAGAAAGAGAAAAGTGAAAAATGAAAGAAAGTCACATCAAAAAAAGAAAGAGAAAAGAGAAAGGAAAAAAAGATTATTAAAGGAAGAAAAAAACAGAAAATTGAAGATCACTTCCAAGTAGATTCAACTTGTCAATTAGTTTGATTCCCGTTGAATTTAAGTGGGGAAAAAATAGCATGGCCACGCGTGATGTGATCAAATGTTGCCTAGATTCCATCAGACAAGTAAGATCCCCTTTTTCCTACGAAAAACATTTCATGAACAAACAGAAGTGACCCCTGCCTGCCCATTCCCCGTAACAATTTAACAACTTCTGTTATCCGATCGACTTTACAAAGCGACATAATAAGATAATTACAAGTCCCGCAATCTGGAGAATACCCGATTGAATTCATTTTCAGTAAGATACTCGAAACAGAAAATGACCGTTTTCTCCTCTCAAGCCATGCATTTGAAAGAAGGAGATGAGTTTGTGGAACAGAAAGACCACCCGAACGAAGAGTACGTTGTAGGATTGCAAACCCGAGGGGAAAAGGATTTAGGCTTTCGAGAACGTAAGAAATGAGATGGGAATAAGCTAGAACCGGTTTAAAATGTGGTCTTATGGGAGTGAAAGACTGTAAGATTTCATCAACTATTTGCACCCTATGGCTTTCAGAAAAAGTTGATAAAAATGTAAAGGGATTTTTTGCATTTTGGCTAGAGGGTTTGAAGGAATTGAGAAGCTCATGTATTTTTTGGTAATTCTTGGCTTCAACTGCTACTATGATGAATTCTTCCAAGGGGTAAGTTCACAGTTTTAACAAATTTTTTGTGGACACAAAAAATAAGCCAAAATACAAAAATATATTCAAAGTGGTATGTTCATAGCCCTAGACAATGTTTTTCTTATGTTATAAGTTGGTTTTCTGATATTTTGAGCCCGTGAAAAAATTGAAGTCCTCGAAGGGGTAAATTCACTGTTTTGGCCAATTTTTTACGGATACTTAAAATCTTATAAAAACAAAAAAAATGTTTATAGGGGTAAGTACAAAACCCTCGATAAATTTTTCATATGATTAAAGTCATTTTCGTAATATTTCGAGCCATTGGAAAAATTTTAAATTTCTCTAAGAGTTTCAACAAATTTTTTGCAGATATTAAAAATTAGTTTAAATACAAAAATTTACTTAAGTTGGTATGTAAAAAGCCCTGAGCAATGGTTTTTTATGTTATAAGTCGGTTTTCTGATATTTTGAGCCCGTAGAAAAATTGAATTCCTCGGGTAAGTAAAGAACCCTCGATGAAATTTTGCATGATTCAAGACAGTTCTGTAATATTTTGAGCCAATGGAAAAATTAAAATTTCTTCAAGGTATAAGGTCACATTTTTAACCAATTTTTTACGGATACTAAAAATAGTATAAATACAAAAATATATTCATAGTGGTACGTAAATAACCCTGGTCAATGTCTTTCTTATGTTATAAGTCGGTTTTGTTATATGTTGAGCCAGTGAAAAAATTAAATTACACCAAGGGGTAAGCTCACAGTTTGGCCATTTTTTTACGGATACTAAAAATCTTATAAAAACAAACAAATTATTCATATGGATAAGTTCAAAACACTTCATGATTTTTCTTATGATTCGACTCAGTTTTGTAATATTTTTCTTATTATTCATAGGAGGTAAGTTCAAAACACTTCATGATTTTTCTTATGATTTGACTCAGTTTTGTAATATTTTCAGCCGGTGGAGAAATTGAAATTTCCTCCAAGGGATAAGTTCACAGTTTTAACCAATTTTTTTGTGGATAAAAAAAAAATAAGTTTAATGCAAAAGTATATTCAAAGTGGTAAGTTCATAGCCCTGGACAATATTTTTCTTATGTTATTAGTCGATTTTATGATATTTTGAGCCCGTGGAAAAATTGAAGTCCTCGAAGGGGTAAATTCACAGTTTAAGCCATTTTTTTTACGGATACTTAAAATCTTATATAAAAAAAATTAGGGTAAGTACAAAATCTTCGATAAATTTTTCATATGATTAAAGTCAGTTTTTGGCCAATTGGGTATTTTTCAATTATATGTTATTTTGGGTCTGTTTTTCTACATCAATTCCTTGTCGTGTCTTTAATTCCACTTTTGCTTGAGGAACTCTAATTGCAGAAAATAAAAATTCCTACCCAATTTTGTTTCTCCTATATTAAATTTCAACTGATTATCCATTTTTTACAGATTTGCCGTTGAATCACTAAGCTACATAGTTTCCTCTATGTTTGGATATTTTGGGTAATTTATTTTTGTTGATTTTTGGGTATTGGGAGATATTTTGAATTATGGTTCTTGCAAAGCACATCAATTTTCTTAAAACTGGATTTGAGGGTATTTTCGTCAATTGCCTATTAATTAGTCCAACCGAACTGAATACTACTTTATAAGATCAATTAAAATTTATCAGATTATTATTGGCCAAACATGGTATTATATTAAAAGCACAACTATATAATTGGCCTCAATTATAATTTTCCAAACTGAACGCAACCCTAATGTATTGTTGCAAATTACAATATCTCAAAAAGTTTTACTAAAATATTAAGATGCAATGAAATAGAACAATGATACTATCATTTATAGAATTTTAGATAGATCAATAAAAGTACCTAATAAAACTATATATTACCATAGTCACTAGATCAAGTTGATCTTCACCGTCCTTTCGAGAATTTGATTATATAAATAGGGCAAAGCTTCATTTGAAAAATATTCAAGTTCGATAAGCAATAAATTATTTTAACCGCATTCTTATTTTATTCTACAATTCGCATACCTAAATCTTTAAATTTTGGGGGATCTCGAAACTTGGGGATTGTAGCCTGTAACTCAAGCAACATTTATTAAAAAAAGTAACTAATTTAGTTATATCCTTGAATTCACACAGTCTTATATAAACTCGATTGGTAATATAATTAAACAGTATGTTTCTTCCATATTATCCTCTGTATTATATATACTATCCTCTGTACTATGCATACTATCCTCCAATGTCAATAATGACATAAACCCTGATGTCTGAAGAAGATGATGATCGTTTGATGTCATTTGTTCTCAATGAAAGCATAAATCAAGAAGATCCGAGATAGGGTGTTGGCCTTTCTGAGTTAGTCATTGCTAGAAATTTGAAAACGAGAGATCTTTTCACTAATGGAAGTGAATGTCACGATGTTGGTGATCATTAAATTTGCGTTGTCTACTAAGATGATTTGTGCCAAGAACACAAGATCATTGCAACTCTCAAGTGTGGACATGATTACCATTACGAATGCATCACAAATTGGCTACTTCAGAGGAACTTTTGTCCCATTTGTAAGGCTAGGGCTATTCCGTAAGAATTTTGTAATGTTTTTTTTTTTCATTGTGCAAGCTAGGTCACCATAATACTTGTGTTTTTGCTATATCAATTATATTTCTCCCTACTACATAGAGCACTTAAGGTGATAGTTAAGCCACTTTTGAAAAAATTTGAGGAACATTAGAGTGAGTGGAACTTACGAAATCTTGCAGCCTACTATAAACTTTTGAGACTAGATTATGGAATCGAAAACTAAAGATAGAGTCGCTTGGGTTTAGACGGGTGAACCCAATTAGAACAAAAATATTATTAGAATCGCTCTCTAAATTTAAAATGAATGCTAAAATGTATGCAATATTCCAAAAATAAAGTGCTAAAATGTATGCACTCCAAAAGAAAAGGGGAAATTCGGTGCTCCCCCTAAGGGGAGTGTGCTCAGAAGCATTCTTTTCTCGACACGTGTCCATTGACAGGACAATGAAGTTTACTTTTTCAGAATTATAATGAGTCCAATGAGATTTGGACAGGTGGCTTATATATTATTTGTTTATTTTTTTCGAATTTCTGAATACATAAATTATGAAAAGTAGAACTCTCAAATGTGTACTATTGTTAAAATATGTAACCATGGTTTGATTTTACAGCTTAAACTTACTATATAGTAATATATTAAATATGAAATCCACATGAATAATAATTACTATATAGTAATATATTAGGTCAATTTAAGTAAAATATTTTAACAACGATTTTATTTATTGAAGTGGGATTTACACTAAGTGATTACTAATTTAGAAAAGAAATTTGTTTACTTCTAATTTTGATGGCTAAATCACATTTATGGTCCCGTAAGTATAAAGTATTATATACTTATATCCCTTTTGCTATAAAAGTTACACTTAAGTCTCTTCAATTCTATATAAAATGTGTTACACTTATATTCCTTGTGCCAAAATTTTACACTTAAGGCCATCTTTTATAAAATATGTTACATACACCGATAGACACTTCTCTGACGAAAATGCAACCACGTACAAGTCACGTAAATTTTAATAAGGATATTTTCAGGTTTTATGTGTTATAATATTTTGATTTAATCGAGGTAACACATTATATCGATGTAATTTGATATGTAAAGTGTCGATCGAGGAGTAGAGAGTATTTCAATTTTTCCATGATGTCTTCTATCAACAAATTTTAACTTTTTCTAAGAGGTATATACATGTGTTCTTTTTTCCTTAAAATATTTTAACTAATTAAATCTTTGACCCTAACTATATATGTAACGTATATATGATTCTTTTATGTGAGTCTCACATCATGTTTAGAGTTTTACTTTTCTTTATAATGAAATTTGAAGGTTTCCTCAATATTTATTATTAGTATAATTTTGTGAACGATTGCATTAAAAAATTAAAATATATTTTGGTATAACACTGGATTAAATTAGTTCAACTACATATTCAAAGAAAGAGGGGCATTATTTGATTAAATTAAATTAATTGTTGGTCCCAAGTGGTCAGAAGAGGTTTAGAGGGGGGGTGAATAAACCTCTTTAAAAATTTTCTTCAAAATTTAACTTTAAAACTTTCACTTTAACTGAACAGACTAAGTTGATCAGATTAGTTAGTTACAACTCTGTTCGCGAACAAATCTTTGAACAACCTTGTTGACCACTCGTCTGATTGTTACTTAGCTGATTTTGCTAAAATCAGTTTTAATACTTAGAGTACTTGCAGCAGATTTTCAAAGTGTTTTTCACAAGTAATCTTAGTAGTTTGAAAAATGTTTCCCCAGTTTTATAAACTCCTTTAAATTCTTTTTCAAACAGTTAAGTTAATGTGTTTTAATGCAAACTGAAAATATGCAAGTAAAAAGCAAATAAAAACACAAGCAATTTTTATAGTGGTTATATGGATTTGAATATCCTTTAGTCCACTCTTCCAAGTCACAGATCTTGGGTTATACTATAATCACAAAGTTTACAGTATACTCTGCTTGCGCCAATCAACAAATGAAACGGCCACAAGTGCGCAGTAAGAAATCACAAAGAAATCCTACTTCTCTGAAGTAATATCACTCACTTAGACGGATATCTACTTCTCACAACACTCTTGATTACAAAATCACTCAGAAGATGTATTTTTCTTGATTCTTCAACTCTGCTTTCGTCAACAAATGACTCGGCTGATGAGTGAGCTGTTCTTGAGACTTAAAGAATTTTGCTTCGAAAATTTCTCAGAGATTGTGTTGTTTTTTCTTCTTCGTCTCTTCCAGCTATTTATACTTGAGGACTGAAAAGTGTCCGTTGAAGAGAGACAAGATTCAAATTCCTCGAGTACTGGTCCTTAAAATCCGCGAACGGCTCTTTTGCAGTCTGTCCGTACTGTGAACAGTATTATTCTGCAGGCAGCATTAAATGCACCCAGCTGATGCGAAGCCTTTCTTCAATCATTTGTCTTTAATAGCCTTGTACTTCAGCATTTATTACTCCAAGGGGCATTTATTACCGTTGGGAACACTTCATGATCTTCTTCACTTGGCTGACGAAAGTACAAGTCTGATGGCGAACAAAGCTGATCTCAAACTTGAACAAATCTGATTTGAGTCGGCTGATCTTCACCAGTCTGATAACTTTACTTCAGCAGATCAGAAGTCTTGGACCTTGAAACTTTGACTCTTCTGATGTCTTCTTTACTTAGTCAAAATTCCTTTAAAGGGATCATCAGCTAAGTTACTCCATACTTAGCCAATCTTGAAGTTTTGGAATGCATCAAAACCTCCCTTCTAAATTTGTCTTCAGTGCCTTAATCTTCATCCTTATCCAACAATTTCCCCTTTTTTGATGATGACAAAACTTCAGCTAAGTACCTGTTAAATACCTAAGCTAAAGATTGTAATCCTCAAAATTTTCTGAGATAAAAAAAGTTTATTGGATTGAACTTGACTTTTCATTAATGTTGAAAAAGAATTACAAGGTACAAGTTCATCAGATGAGATTTCTGAAGAATAGATAGAAGTGAACTGATTACGATGAATTTATAATTTCTAACTATCAGCTTCTTCATCTGATCCTTCAAGCTCTTCTACATACTCATAAGAAGACTCTTCGTCATCTTCTTCCTCATCAGCTTCTTCTTCCAAGATTGCTTTGGCAGCTTCCATCTTCTCTTTGAGTTGCTGCTCTTTAATTTGTTCTATTGCTTTCTTGGCAGATTCAGTCTCCTTGTACTTGGTAGTTTCTTTTTCAATCTTTTCTTCTTCTTCTACCTTTCCAAGTTTTTCAGTCTTATCAGCAGTGTCTTCAGTTTCCTTGGCTTCAATAGTTGCAGCAGCAGTTTCCTTGGCTGTTTCTTCCCTTTTATCTTCCCCCTTTTTGTCATCATCAGTTTTGATGACATTAGAAGGTGCAACAGTAGGGTTGAGGGCAACCGTTGGAATCTTCACTTCAGCACAAAGAGCTTTCAGATTCTGATTGACAACATCATGACTGGCTGTAAGATGATGAATATCAGTGCTGATGATGTCAGTCTTGTCATTGAAGTAGTCAATATTCAGGTTTTAAGTTGCAATTTCATCTTGGATTGCTTGTGCAGCATTTGCCATTTCATGCAACATTCCTAAATTGACCTCCTTCTCCTCTTCACTGACTTTAATGAAGGTTGCAGTCAAATCAGCAATCTTGTGCTCAGCTGTCTGTAAAGCAGTATGAAGGTGGTTGACATCACCCTTCACATCTTCAACATTCTTGTTCAGGTCTCTCAAGCTGTGCACTAACTGCAAGGAATGATCTTGAGGAATAGGAATACTTGTGATTTCAGTCTTGATGAACTTTTCTGTAGACTGTTGCACAGTTTCCAGTTGAAGTTTGTTTGATTCTGCCAATTCTGTCTTGAGCTCATTCTTCAACTCCTCCTTGACCTTCATCAGCTGTTGATTATGCTTCTCTTCCAGTTCCTTTACTGAATTTTCCATCAGCATCTGGAAGGCTTCCATCAGTGATGAATGTTGATCAGCTGATGAAGCAGAAGCATCAACAGCAGCTTCCTTCTCTTCAGTCGCCTGTTGAACAGGGACTTCTTCCATATCAGTCATCTGATGATCTTCAGAAGTCTTAGCTTGCCATTCAATAGCTAAGGACTTATCAGCATTCTTGTGTTCGTCAGTGACATCATCATAGACCAGGTTGGTGATAGTGCCATCATCATTGAAGCAAGTAGTTTGTCTGATCTGCCTCACAATGATCCAGGGGTTAACGAAAGCATTATTCCCTTTTGGCACTTCATAGAACGGTTGCACTTCCTTGCCAAATATTATTTGCTGAATGCTTGGAAGTAGTGGCAAGTCACTTGAACAACCTTGCTGATATCTTGACCTTTTTGCCCATCTCTTCAAGGCGGTCATAACAGCAAATTTAATTGCCCTTTCTCCAGCATCTTCAGATTTCTTCTTCTTATCAGGCAGGGTGCTTTGAATCTTCTTGGCCTCCTCCAATGCAAAGCCTTTTGCATAACTATGCATGACATCTCTTACATAGCTGGGATCTAGGGCCTTCTGAATGGAGTTTGTTTTCAGCCAAGTCAGAACCCAACGTTCTTCATCAGCTAACTCCTTCATGTTTTGAAGTTCTGTTATTGACTTGTTCGGCCTGTTGTCTCTCCAACTGATATACCTTGGCTTCTCCTGGTTGAACAGAGTCTTTAACATGAGCTTTTGATCATAGTAAGCTAAGGACTTCTCAAACTTCTTGAAAAGCTCCTTATCAGCATACACTATCTCAAAGGCTTTTCTGACTTCAAATTTGTCCTTTGACTTGACCTTGGGAGCAGGTAGTAAAATCTTTTTCTTATCTTCTTCATCCTTGCTCTCTCCAATCTTGATGCCACTTCCATGGACAGGTCCATAGGCATCAACTTTGCTCAATTCAATCACCATGGCCAGTTCAGCATCTTCAGCAGCTTTTCTTTCTGCCTCAGACATGTGCCTTCTGGCTTCATCCTTAGCTTCTTGAGCTTTGCTTAGCTCGAGTGCTTTCTTTTCTTCAGCTTCATCCAGCTTCCTCTGTTCAGCCTCCTCCCTTGCCTTCTTGTCAGCTTTGGAAATTTTCTTTTTCCTTAGCACTATTTTTCTTTTGCCTTTATCAGCAGGGGCTGGTCCAGCAGATGATATAGGATCAGCAGCTATAGGATGGATGATTTGGACATCTGGATCTTCTTGAGGTTGAGCAGCCTCAATAGTTAATGTGACTTGACTTGGCTGTTGCTCATCAGCTTTGTCAGTCTCAACAGTCTCAACTGTTTCAGCAGGCCTTTCAGCAGCTTCAGGGTCTTCCCTAGCTACATTTTCCAGTTCGGTAGGTTTTTCAATAAAGGTCATCTGCTTTCTAGCAGACTTCTTTGTTCTTCCCTCACGATAAGTAGTTGTAGCTGTATCTCTCTGTTGACTTCTTATTCTTTGAGAGATACCTTCAGCAGGCCTTTCTGCTGATGGAGTTCGTGATGGTGATGCAGGGGATCCAGTCCTTACATCAGCAATTATGTTATCAATAATTTTAGTGGCTTCAGTAGCAGAAGTCACTTTCTCCATCTGCTTAGCTTCTTTCTTTTTAGGCTCATCCGCAGCCTTCTTCTTTTTAGTCTCAACAGCCAGGTTAGCTGTTTTAACTAATCTTCGTTGTCTTTTGGCAGGGACTTCTTTCTGTCCCTCATCATCAGCGTCCTCGGGCTCATCAGCCTTTCTTTTCAGAACTGGCAGATATTTGTTCATGGCTTTGGATTTGTGAATTTCTTTGCCATTCTTCATAGGACACCTCAGTTTGAACAGCAGATAACTGAGCGTAATCCTGTGATTGGTGTGAGGACCCTTTCCTTTCTTGTCATCCAGGAAATCAGCCAAGATGTACCATACTATGATGGACCAGTTGACTTCCAATCCATAGTAAATGGCAGCCATGATGCTGAACCTTTTCATAGTAACAGCATCCAGAGAAAAGGTGCAATTTTCAATCAGCTTTGACACCATATCAGCCATCCGCTGATATTCATCCTTCAGTTGTTTCTTCCTTATATTTCCAGAAAACACTTCTCCCTCTTTGGCGCAGATCTCCCAGAACTGTTGGTGCTTATCCTCCGTCAGTATAGTGACGTCATGTCTTCCATGGTTAGGAAGCCCAAACGTCTCGTGAAGAACAGCTGGGGTGATGGTGATAGATTTTTCTCCCACTGTAGCCTTAATCTCCAGTGAGTTGTAGTCAGCTTTCGCTGTGTTGTAGTACTCCATCACTTGGTCAGTCCAGATAACTCCTTCGTGGTATTCCATGAAGTTTACCAGCGAAGCAGCTTTGAACTTTTCGAGCAGCTCTTTCATCAGATCCGTACCGGATTGGTAGTAGGAATCATACACGAGGTACATACCTTCAGCAGCCATTTCAGATCTGTAGGAATTAGGAAGAAAAACGAAGAGATTTTTGCAGAAAAATTGCTCAAAATTCTCACAAGTACTTTTGAAAATTTAGGGTGCGTAAAGAACGACTCGACTGATCAGATGGGAATTTATAGAGTTGGGGGTATGTCGGTTTCCGTGATATCCGCCAACCGTTAGATCCGTTTTTCTGTCAGTGCTGATCGTGCGGCTTCAGTTACGACCTTTCAAATTCAAAAGATATTTTAATGAAGAGCGGGAATATGTACCGCCCGACAGTTTCTTATAAAAGCGTGTTTTGAATAAAACGTTTTAAATAGCTCGCTTTTATTTAAGTAATCAGATGAGTATAATAAACACTTATCTGATGGACTACTGTCCTGATGACAATGTTGTTATAAGAGAATGCCAATAGCTGATAACCTTCCTCAGCTGTTTGTCAATCCAGCCAGATAAAATACTTTTGTTCTTCGATAGTTGAGTCTTCTGTTGAAAACATAACTTCAACTAACTGTCATTAACAAATTTCATCTTTAATTCAGAAGTACCGCTAGTCTTACACGTTCCCCCTGAGTTTAAGAATTCATAAGTTAACTAGTCTGTTGAAAGTTAATCCTTGAAGATAATTATGATGAGTAAGCTGTTGAACTCTAGTCTTCTGATGAGTTCCCCCTCAGCTTATGCATCTAATTTTAATAATCCCAGTTCAGCTCTTAGAGTTGAAAACCTTGTCTCACTTAGAGGTTTTGTGAAGATGTCAGCAATCTGATTTTCAGTAAACACATATTCTATCATGACATTTCCTTTCTCCACGTGATCTCTAATAAAATGATGTTTGATCTCAATATGTTTAGTCCTTGAATGACTTGTAGTATTCTGAGTGAGACTGATTGCACTTGTATTGTCACAGTAGATTGGTATTCCACTGATTTTGATGTTGTAGTCTTCTAGTTGATGTTTCAACCATAAGATTTGTGCACAGCAAGCTCCAGCAGCTATATACTCAGCTTCAGCAGTAGATATGGATACTGAAGTTTGTTTCTTACTCATCCATGAGATCAGACGACTACCTAAGAACTGACAGGCACCTGTTGTGCTTTTTCTGTCAATCTTGCAGCCTGCAAGGTCAGAATCTGAATATCCAATAAGCTCAAATCCAGACTCTCTAGGGTACCATAATCCCAATTCTTGAGTGCCCTTAATATATTTCAATATTCTCTTGGCAGCTAAGAGATGAGATTCTTTGGGGTTTGATTGGAATCTTGCACAGACCCCAACAGAGTACATGATATCAGGTCTGCTGGCTGTTAGATATAACAGTGACCCAATAATGCCTCTGTATTTGGTTATGTCTACTGATTTGCCATCTTCATCTTTATCCAAACGAAGACTTGTAGACATTGGAATTGTAGCAGTAGAGCTAGTTTCCATACCAAATTTCTTGAACAGATCCTTTGTGTATTTTGCTTGACTGATGAAAATTCCATCAGGCAACTGTCTAACTTGCAAACCAAGAAAATAGTTAAGTTCTCCCATCATACTCATTTCAAACTTGTTCTGCATCAGCTTTGAGAACTTATCACACATCTGTTGATTAGTTGAACCAAAAATAATATCGTCCACATAAATTTGCACAAGCAAAATATGTTCTTCCCATTCAATAGTGAACAAGGTCTTGTCAACTTTACCTTTGCGAAATCCTTTAATTAAAAGAAAGTCAGATAAAGTATCATACCATGCTCTTGGAGCCTGTTTCAGTCCATAAAGAGCTTTCTTCAGACGATATACTTTGTCCTCTTCTTGATAAACTTCAAATCCGGGAGGTTGTTCAACATAAACTTCTTCTTGCAATTCTCCATTGAGAAAAGCTGATTTCACATCCATCTGATAGACTGTGAAATTCTTGTGAGCAGCGTAGGCAAGAAAGAGTCTGATTGCCTCTAGTCTTGCTATTGGTGCAAATGTTTCATCAAAGTCAATGCCTTCTTCTTGGCAGTAACCTTTGGCCACTAATCTTGCTTTGTTTCTGGTGACTTCACCATCTTCATTCATTTTATTTCTGAATACCGACTTAGTGCCAATGACTCTTTGATGACTTGGTCTAGGAACTAAGTACCAGACTTCATTCCTTTTAAACTGATTTAGTTCCTCCTGCATAGCTTCAATCCAGTTGGAGTCACTAAGAGCTTCTTCAATCTGTTTAGGCTCAATTTGAGATAGAAAACTAGCAAACATAGCATCTTGTGCGGCAGCTCTTCTTGTTTTCACTCTGTCTAAAGGATCACCAATCACTAATTCTGGTGGGTGATTTCTGAGCCATCTGAGATCAGGTTGCAAATCATAATGTTGTCCTTTGTCTTGATCTTGCAACACTACTGTTGGAGATACAGTAGTAGTCTGTTGAACATTTGTTGTCTGTTGAACAGTCTCTGGTCTATCAGCTGTTTGCAACTCGTCTGTTAGACAATCAGCTCTGTGATTTTGAACAGCACTTGAGTTATCAGCTGAGTTGAGATCAGGTAGTATGATGGGAACATATTCTTCATTCTTTCCAACATTCATCTTCTGTAAATCAGTAGACAGATCTTGATTAACATTTTGATTCTTTTCAGAAGATTGACTTGGCTCATCAAATACTACATGAATGGATTCTTCTATTAGTAATGTTCTTTTATTGAAAACTCTATAGGCTTTACTAACAGTTGAGTATCCTACAAAGACAGCTTCATCAGCCTTTTCTGCAAATGCAGTAAGGTGATTTTTACCATTATTTAAAACATAGCATTTGCAACCAAATATCTTAAAGTAATGAATGTTTGGCTTCCTGTTGTTCCAAACTTCATATGGAGTCTTGTTTTGGTGCTTGTTGATCATGCATCTGTTTTGGGTAAAACATGTTGTATTTGTTGCTTCTGCCCAAAATCTTTGTGGCAGCTTTGCTTCAGCTATCATGGTCCTGACAGCTTCTTTTAGTGTTATGTTTCTCCTTTCAGCAACACCATTCTGTTGAGGGGTTCTGGCAGCAGAATACTCATGATGTATTCCTTTGACATTACTATACTCTTCAACAGTAGAGTTTGTGAACTCTGTCCCTCTATCTGATCTGATCTTCAATATTTTGATACTCTTCTCATTTTGGATCAGTTCCATCAGATTTGTAAGATGTTCCTTGGTTTCACTTTTCTTCTTCATGAAAATCACCCAAGTATATCTTGAATAATCATCCACAACAGCTAGGCAGTATTTCTTTCCACCATTGCTGACTGGATCAATGGGTCCAAATAAGTCCATATGTAGCAGCTCCAATATCCTTCCAGAAGATTTGTGCTTCTTGCTTTTGAAAGATGACTTGATTTGTTTACCCTTCTGACAGGCGTCACAGAGCTTATCTTTGCTCATGACTGTTTTAGGAATCCCTTCTACCAAATCATTCTTGATCAATCTGTTGATGGTCTTGAAGTTTAAATGATTCATTCTTTTGTGCCACAGCCAACTAACTTCACTTGGTGTTGATGCCACCAAACAAACGTTTGAATTCTTGTCAGCAGAATTTCAGTCAACTATGTAGATGTTTCCTTGTCGTCTTCCAGATAAAATTACCTTCTTTGTACCAATCTGTTCAACATAGCACTTATCTGTTGAGAAGATGACTGAATATCCTTTGTCACAAAATTGACTTATGCTCAGCAGATTATATTTGAGGCCTTTGACATATGAGACGTCATATATCTCTATGTTCCCTCTGATTAACCTTCATTTAGCTTTAATCTTGCCTTCTTTGCTGTCCCCAAAAGTAACTTTTGGACCATCCACAGCAACTGCATCAGTCAGCTCATGTATGTTTCCACACATGTGTCTTGAACATCCACTGTCCAAGTACCAAATCTTCTCTACTTTACTCCTACTCCTAATCCTAACCTACAAAACAAAAATAAAATGGTTTTAGGTACCCTTATTGAGAGGGTCCTGAAGGATTAGTTCCACCCTTGACAACCCAAGATGTTGAAGTCTTAGGCTTCTTAGGTTTCTGAGTTTTCACAGGAGCATGAACAGTTTTATTTTCATCATAATTATCAGATAAGTCATGTTGATGATCAGTATGATAAGAATAGTGTTCATAAGCAGGGTAAGGTACATGATAAGCAGGATATGCATGCATTGGATGAGCAGGATAACGTGCATAGTAACTAGGAAATTGAGGTGCATGATACATAGGATGATATGCAGCAGGTTGCACATAATATGACTCATTTCCACACCAAGCATTTTGATTTTTCTTGTTCTTATGCTTCTTTGGTTTACTTACAGCTTGCTCATTGACAGACGACTTAGTTTTCTCACTAGTCTGATTAGTTTTAACCTTATCAGAAGACTTCCTAGGACTCTTCTGTTTGGGTTTACTAGTCTGTTTTCCTACACTAGGCTCTTTGCTCTTTTTAGCCTTAGGAGATTTCTTCTCCTTTACCACTTTCTCAGATGAGGTAGGTTTAGAAGTTTGAACATACAGAATGACCTTACTATTGTCAGCAGAAATGAATTTTTCAGTATGGTTCAATTCTAGTTTATCCTTTTCTAAAGGGGTCTCCTGTTTACTAGATGTATGCATGGATGCAACAGTTGACTTATCATGAGACTCAATAATTTTCTCAAGTTCCATGATTTTTACTTTATAGACCTCACATTCAGCTTTCAGAGATTCATGCTCTTGCTCAAGCTGTTTATACTCAGCTGATTCTTTAGGCTTTTCAGCTTTAAGTTTCAGTGAGTTATTTTGCTCTTTTAGCAAGCTCATCTCTTCCTTAAGCTTAACAAATTCTCCAGCAATAGTAGTATTGTTCAACATCATTTGCTCTAGAGAATTAAATAGTTCATTTTCTGGAGGAGTTACCTCATCCTCGGAGTCATCAGATTCCTTAGCCATCAGGCAGAGGAGAGCAGGTTTCTCTTCATCAGAAGATTCTTCATCAGATGTGTCTGAATCTGAATCAGATGAGTAGACAGCAGCAAGCTTTTCTGCTTCAGCTACCATTGCTTTCCCTCTTTGATGCTTTCTTTCCTTTCTGATTCTCTTCTCTTCCTCGGTGTATTTCTCTGCTTTTGGATATGGACAATCTCTGATGAAATGTCCCAATTTCCTGCAGTTATAACACATTAGTTTTGCTTTATAATCATCTTTTTCTTGAGAAGAAGAGTTAGGTTTAGAAGTAGAAGCAACATGATTGTATTTGTTTTTCATCTTTCTCTTATAGAACTTCTTGAAGTTGTTCATCAACAATGCTACATCTCCAGCAGTGTACTCCTTCTTGTTGAGTAGTGATGCTTCATCAGATGAGTCCACATCTTGACTTCTATGTGCTGGTCTCCTGGTGTTTTCAGCAGCAACTAAGGCAGCTGTGGGTCCTGAAGTTGAGGTTTCTTCAATACCCATCCTAGGCAGTTTATACTCGAATGCCTTGAGTACAGAAAACAGCTCTGTAAGGGAGATCTTCCCCAGATCCCTTGATTCTTCCATAGCTGTCACTTTCATGTTGAACTTGGGGGGTAGGGCCTTCAGAACTCTGACAGTGATCTCCTTGTCAGTAAAGGTCTTTCCCAGCTTTAGGACTTCATTCAATGTTCTGGTAAACCTGGTATCCATCTGATCAATGGTCTCTCCAGATTTCATCTTGAAGTTGTCTAGCTTTTCCAAAGCAACACTGAGCTGATGCTCTTTGATGGCGTCGTTTCCTTCACTCATGTCACGAACCTTGTCCCACATCTCCTTTGCAGTTTTGCAATGTTTGACCTTGTCAAACCGATCATTATCCAGGGCTTTGGTCATGATGAAACAGCCAACTTTATCCAGATTGAACAGCTTTATTTCTTCGGTTGTCATCTCTGTCAGATCTTTTTCCACCACCAGTTCAGCTTCATCAACTATAATGGTCTTGGTGAATTTGAATGGACCTTTAATGATACATGTGTACATGTTCTCATTATAGGCTGCTAGAAAGATTTCCATTCTAATTTTCCAGTCCTCAAAGGACATACCAGCAATGTGGGGAACATGACTGATACAGTCCATTTTTCAAAAAGTTTTGATTTTTCAAAAATATGCTCTTTTGAAAAAGTTTGAAAACCTTTGAAAAACACTTGGATCAAGCTCGTTGATCAGGCAGCTGATTCAAATGAACCACCTGCTCTGATACCACTTGTTGGTCCCAAGTGGTCAGAAGAGGTTTAGAAGGGGGGGGTTGAATAAACCTCTTTAAAAATTTTCTTCAAAATTTAACTTTAAAACTTTCACTTTAACTGAACAGACTAAGCTGATCAGATTAGTTAATTACAACTCTGTTCGCGAACAAATCTTTGAACAGCCTTGTTGACCACTCGTCTGATTGTTACTTAGCTGATTTTGCTAAAATCAGTTTTAATACTTAGAGTACTTGCAGCGGATTTTCAAAGTGTTTTTCACAAGTAATCTTAGTAGTTTGAAAAATGTTTCCCCAGTTTTATAAACTCCTTTAAATTCTTTTTCAAACAGTTAAGTTAATGTGTTTTAATGCAAACTGAAAATATGCAAGTAAAAAGCAAATAAAAACACAAGCAATTTTTATAGTGGTTATATGGATTTGAATATCCTTTAGTCCACTCTTCCAAGTCACACAGATCTTGGGTTATACTATAATCACAAAGTTTACAGTATACTCTGCTTGCGCCAATCAACAAATGAAACGGCCACAAGTGCGCAGTAAGAAATCACAAAGAAATCCTACTTCTCTGAAGTAATATCACTCACTTAGACGGATATCTACTTCTCACAACACTCTTGATTACAAAATCACTCAAAAGATGTATTTTTCTTGATTCTTCAACTCTGCTTTCGTCAACAAATGACTCGGCTGATGAGTGAGCTGTTCTTGAGACTTAAAGAATTTTGCTTCGAAAATTTCTCAGAGATTGTGTTGTTTTTTCTTCTTCGTCTCTTCCAGCTATTTATACTTGAGGATTGAAAAGTGTCCGTTGAAGAGAGACAAGATTCAAATTCCTCGAGTACTGGTCCTTAAAATCCGCGAACGGCTCTTTTGCAGTCTGTCCGTACTGTGAACAGTACTATTCTGCAGGCAGCATTAAATGCACCCAGCTGATGCGAAGCCTTTCTTCAATCATTTGTCTTTAATAGCCTTGTACTTCAGCATTTATTACTCCAAGGGGCATTTATTACCGTTGGGAACACTTCATGATCTTCTTCACTTGGCTGACGAAAGTACAAGTCTGATGGCGAACAAAGCTGATCTCAAACTTGAACAAATCTGATTTGAGTCGGCTGATCTTCACCAGTCTGATAACTTTACTTCAGCAGATCAGAAGTCTTGGACCTTGAAACTTTGACTCTTCTGATGTCTTCTTTACTTAGTCAAAATTCCTTTAAAGGGATCATCAGCTAAGTTACTCCATACTTAGCCAATCTTGAAGTTTTGGAATGCATCAAAACCTCCCTTCTAAATTTGTCTTCAGTGCCTTCATCTTCATCCTTATCCAACAATATTAATGTACATCAGCAAATGTCAAAATCTTCTCAAATAAGAATTAAGAAAATAATTTAATTTGCTTGATATCATATAACAAAGACATTCAACTTTATATTCAACAAAGTGGGGCATTATTAAATTTAATTACATTAATGTACATCTGGAAATCTCAAAGTCTTCTAAAATAAGAATTAAGAAAACGAACGTGACATGACTACATATGATTCTGCAAATCTCACAATCTTCTACAACAGAGGGAAAATATACTATACTCCCCTATGTTATGAAAACCTTCACAAAATTATTCTATAAATTTTTTATTGTATTAAATTCCTCTGTACTTTCAGAAACTTTGCACTCTTCCCTAACTCCATTAATAGTTTAACACCGTTAAATTTTGGTTGCTAAACCTAAGTACCCCTAGATTTAAAAAAAAAAAAGATATGACATAACAAGGAGATTTTATGCTAAAACAAAAATGTACAAATGAATTATGTGCAAAATTTTATAAGTACCAGGAGGATATGTGCAAATTTTAAAAAATACTAGGAGATTTTATGCTCATCCTACCATAAAAAGTATAAGAGATGGAGGAAATTTGGTACAATAAAAAGTTTAAAACAATGTTTTAAGCAGATTTTTTATAACACGAGGGAGTATCGTGCATTTTTCCCTCTAATAATAATTAAAGTACATATGCAGATCTTTGGATAATCTTCCAAAATAAATATTACTAAATTAGAGTTTTTGGCACTTTGCACTCTGAAATTATAGAATTTTGGCACTTTGCACTCTAACTTAAAATTTTTGGCACTCTACACCCCGGAAATACAATTTAGTTGGCACTTTTCACATATATATATTTAACGAAGATGGAAATACACATGGAAATCCCAGTATCTTCGTAATAAGTAGTATTAAATAAACGAAGGTGACACAAAGCGTGGCAATAAAATAATTTAATCCCTTTCTTTTAATAATTGTAAGGCAAAATTGCAAAAAAGTCCCAAATTAATTAGTAATTTTGGATTTTCGTCCAAAGCTATATTACTTAGTCAAATTAGTCCCATTATTTTATATTTTTTTGGAATATCGTCCCACTTACCACATGGATGCTTACATGTCATGACGTGGCAAATTTTATCATAAACAATTATATAAGATTGTAGAATTCGTCTCAAACTAATTATAAATTTTGATTTTTCGTCCCAACTATATTAATTCGACGAATTTTGTCTCACAATTTATCATTTGGCATGAATTTAGTCCATTATTAAATTTCTAATTTTATGAAATTGACGATACATCTTTTACTTTCTTAAGGGACTAATGACAATTTATCAACAATGATATTCATTATGTTCAATTTACCTCCTATAATTTGAAAAGAAGCAATTTCAGATAAACTGAATATTATGAATATCACATGGAAGTAAATTGCGATTAACTTTTTTCTTTGAGAGAAAAATAGTATTGATTTTTGAAATTCATGTGCGCTTTTGAGAAAAAAATCCTATCTCAGTTCATTCGAAAAAATTTGTGCATATTTTTTTGTATTAATAAATAATAAATATTTATAGTTAGTTTGGAAAAAAAAATTCCCATGTCATTTCAATTACGGGACGGAAGTCGGCTTATTGATATAGTTTGGGACGAAAAAACCAAATTTGTAAGTAGTTTGGGACGAATTCTGCAATTTTATATAATTGTTTATGATAATTTTTGCCACGCTATGACATGGAAGCGTCCATGTGGCAAGTGGGAGGATATTCCAAAAAAATATAATATTACGGGACTAATTTGACTAAGTGATATTGCTTGGACCAAAATTCAAAATCACTAATCAGTTTGAGACATTTTTTACAATTTTACCTAATTATAAACTATAAAGTGCTCTCTTCTTTTTTTATTTACACGCATATTAATAAATATAATAAATAGTCATTCTTCTCAAAATATTCTTTTGATCAAATAACCATTATATTGATTAATATTATGGTTATTTCCATTAATAAAAAATAAAATTAATAAAAAAAATAATTTTATATTAAACTCCTAAAACGATAAATAAAAGGAAACAAATTTATTTTGCTAAAGCACAAATAAACCAAAGAGGAAGTATCGGATAGCCAGCTGGAGACGAATTTAATGTTATGTTAAATCGAAGCATTTTATCCAACTAGACATATTGATTGTTGAAACACGTTACCTAATTGCAAAAAGTCTACTAAAAACATCTACAAATACAACACACTTGATCATCTTCAATAAACATAAAATTGAATACAAGTAAATAATTAGAAAGAAATGAAGTCTCCTTGTATTACATTTCTATTCTTTCTTCTAGCTAACCTTTGTTCAGCTCAAAACAACAGCACTGATTTTCTTGAATGTCTTACATCCCAATTTCAAGCCTTAAATTCAGCACAAAATGTAATTTACACTCCACAAAATTCATCATACTCTTCGATTTTCCATGCTTTAGCTAGAAATCTACGCCTCATATCGACTTCCAAGGAGAGACCTCTAGCCATTATTACACCAAACAATGAATCTGAAATTCAAGCAACAATCCATTGCTCCAAGAAATACGATACCTTGATTAGAGTACGTAGTGGTGGACACGATTATGAAGGACTGTCTTACATATCTCAAACTCCATTCGTGATTGTAGATATGGGAAACCTTCGATCAATATCGATAGACACCGCAATACTTGGGGAACTGTACTACACAATTGCTGAAACAAGTACAACTCTTGCTTTTACGGCAGGTGTTTGCCCCACCGTAGGCGTTGGGGGCCACTTCAGTTGAGGTGGATACAGCATGATTTCTCGTAAGCACGGACTCGCAGTTGATAACATCATTGATGCGATTGTAATAAATGCTAATGGCGAAATTTTGGATCGCAATTCCATGGGAGATGATCTCTTTTGGGCTATACGAGGTGGAGGGGGTACGAGTTTTGGTATTGTTGTTGCCTTCAAGGTGAAGTTAGTAACCGTACCTAAAACCGTGATAGTTTTCAACGTTGCAAGAACGTTGGAGCAAAATGCAACCCAATTAGTACACAAATGGCAATACATTTCTGATAAGATTGACGAAAACCTTTTTATTAGAGTTTTCTTGAGAAGTGTAATTAGTCAATCATCCAATCGAACAATACAAGCTTCTTTCACTTCTTTGTTCATCGGAAGGGGAGTGGGAGATCTCTTACAAATAATGGAAGAGAACTTTCCAGAGTTGGGTTTGGTGGAACGAGATTGTATTGAAATGAGTTGGATAGAATCCATACTCTTCTTCGCAGGTTATCCAAACGGGTCACCAATCAACCTTCTATTGAAGAGGCCATGAGATTGCTATAACAATTTCAAAGGTAAATCTGACTACCTGAGAGAACCAATTCCCGAACATGGCCTTGAAGGAATATGGAAATATCTCAGTGAAGAAGACGAAAACATGCTTGGATTGCAGTTTAGTCCATACGGAGGAAAATTGAGTACAATTTCGGAATCTGAAACACTTTTTCCTCACAGATCAGGTAATATATTCATGATTCATTATGATGTTGGATGCAGTACAGATGCACAAAGACACTTAAATTGGATTCAGAGCCTTTATAGCTACATGACTCCTTTTGTTTCGAAATCTCCAAGAACGGCATATCTTAATTACAGAGATCTAGATATTGGGAGAAATAATAATGAAGAAAATACAAGCTACAAACAAGCAAGTGTTTGGGGATTCAAATACTTCAAGAACAACTTCAATCGATTAGTGCGTGTTAAGACTAAAGTCGATCCATCTAACTTCTTCAGAAATGAGCAGAGCATTCCTGTAGTTGTATCCTATTAAATAACAAAGAATAGTGGCATCTTAAATAACGAATCATTTATAGTAAAGATTAAGGATTATTGAACAATAATTGCCAACAATAATTGGCAATATAATTTATCGAAGGTGATCTTTTATTTTTTGGACGTTGTTAACCGAATGATTAATGATTAACAAAAACTTGATATTTGAACTTGGTTCTTGAGTTTAATCTTAACAGAAATTATTGAGAAGCTCATTACTTGAAGAAAGACTCGTTAACGATAAGTTGATCAATCAAGGACAAAAGGCTCAACAAAAATTAGCTCATTCTTTCATGAATAGTCAAAGGCTCAATAAAGATCTTATAAATCCATCAATGAAGAAAGATTAATCCAAGAATAGTTTGAAGATCCATTCACCCCTGGAAGGCCCGATTTCTGATACAAGAAAATTGAGGCCACGTAAGTTCAATTTATCTCAAACTATTAAAAACAAGAAAAATATTTTCGGCCCAAGCTTTTTCCTGAAGATTTAAATTCTTTTTGGCCCAAATTTTTTTAATTAGGCTATAGTAATTTATCAAAATCAGCCGTTCCAAGTGATTTCCACATATTTTGGCCGAAAATTTCATGTCACTTATTCTTCCTTACATTAATCTTTTAAAAAGCAAGATATTTCCTTTATCGTTTTTCTTAATCGGTCATATTTAAGTCAACTTTAATTTTGAATTCTTCCCTTATTCCCTTAGTAGACAATTTTTACTTGTGGGAGATTTAATCAAATTCATTTTTATCTATAAATCATGATCCAATTGGACTTGCACGAGTTCATGTAGGGACACACGGTCTCGAAACTCATTGGGTCACCTTCTGATTATGTCGGATACACAGAATGCGGGCAGCTGACCGAGTTTGTTCGACTCGAATTGTTCAGAACATTAACTAAAACTTTCTGGATTTTTTTAAGTGAACAGTTAGATCCGGGGATTCACTTATCTTACCAGTTTTGGTCGATTCGAATTGGTTAATTTGTAGAATGGTTTTGAGGGGTCAGTCAGACTAGACTGAAGTCCAGTTAAAAGTTAAATCAGGCGAACCAACCCGTCTGGTCTAATTTCAAATACACTGGTCACAATAGAATCCCCGAATTAAGATCAAAGGTTTTTAACATATTCAACCCGACGGTATGCAATGTGTAAGGTGAAATGTGCAAATTAACAGCCAAAGAGATCAACCAAACCAAAGTTAATTGTAACATTTTAGTTCTACAACTGATACAGGTTTTCATATAATAACTTGCACAGCAGAGAATGAATCACAAAAGGCAAAATTGCCATTTTCATGTTACATTGTAATCTGAATTTGATATTGTACATAAATATATCCAATTTTATTCATTCAAAATTGAGTCTTTGTTTTACGTTGATGATATTTTTGTTGTAAATAATTGTTAAATATGATATATTTTAACATTTAATTTTATGTGCCATTTGTCTTATAATTTTCTTCAATTAAAAAGCCACGAGCATATCAATAGTCGAATCCCTCAAAAATCAAATCACATTTTCATGTGGCTTTGTATATGCTGGTACATTTGCAAACAACCAGCAATATATATTACAATTATTATAAGAAAGAAACCGGGTTCATCGGGGCAATCACAGACGATTTTGAATGACGATTTTGAACCATCTTTGCACTTAGTCACATGATCCGTATCATAATACTTCTCATCTGAAGTGAAATCCACATGAATAATAATTACTATATAGTTATATATTAGGGCAATTTAAGTAAAATATTTTAACAGCTATTTGTACGTAATGGATAGGGGAAAAGAGAACGAAACAAGACTCGTTTCAATTTGATTTGAAATTGGATTTTCAATATAAAATTACTCCTATTGCCTAAATGCTCAGTTCTCTATTTCTAAAAGTAAACTCCTTAATTAATTTATTTATTTATTAAAGTGGGATTTACACTAATTTATAAAAGAAATTTGTTTACTTCTAATTTTGATGGCTAAATCACATTTATGGTCCCGTAAGTATAAAGTATTCTATAATTATATCCCTTTTGCTAAAAAAGTTACACTTAAGTCCCTTTTGTATAAAATGTGTTACACTTATATTTTTCGTGCCAAAATCTTACACTTAAGGCCATCTTATATAAAATATGTTACATACACCGATAGACACTTTTCTGACGAAAATGCAACCACGTACAAGTCACGTAAGTTTTAGTAAGGGTATTTTCAGGTTTTATGTGTTATAATATTTGATGTGTCCAAATTTTGTATCGGAGGGCAATTAAGAGATTATACTAAGTTGCATAAATAAGAGATTTGTAACATCTTAATCATAAACTCTCGTAACGTCTGTAACGTCTTTGTATTTATTACTTGCAACGTCTTTCCTGAAAAGATTATTATACCCCTGTATGTACTTATAAATAGGTTGCCCTATTTCCGAACAGAAAGAACAGAATTGACTAGTACAATTACTATACAAATTTTCTCTCGATATAAGTGTGCATACCTTATTTTATTATTGTGATGTTTTTATAGATCGAAGGACTTATTTTATCTTTGCCCTGAACATTTTTATACAACATCAATATTTTTATTTAATCGAGGTAACACATTATATCGATGTAATTTGATATGTAAAGTGTCGATCGAGGAGTAGAGAGTATTTCAATTTTTCCATGATGTTTTCTATCAACAAATTTTAACTTTTTCTAGGAAGTATACACATGTGTTCTTTTTTCCTTACAATATTTTAACTAAACCTTTGACCTTAACTATATATGTAACGTATATATGATTCTTTTATGTGAATCTCACATCATGTTTAGAGTTTTACTTTTCTTTATAATGAAATTTGAAGGTTTCCTCAATATTTGTTATTAGTATAATTTTGTAAACGATTGCATTAAAAAATTAAAATATATTTTGGTATAACACTGGATCAAACTAGTTCAACTACATATTCAATAAAGAGGGGCATTATTTGATTAAATTAAATTAATGTACATCTGCAAATATCAAAATCTTCTCAAATAAGAATTAAGAAAATAATTTAATTTGCTTGATCAAATAACAAAGACATTACCCTTTAGGAAAATTCAACAAAGTGGGGCATTATTAAATTTAATTACATTAATGTACATCTGGAAATCTCAAAGTCTTCTAAAATAAGAATTAAGAAAACGAACGCCACATGACTACATATGATTCTGCAAATCTCACAATCTTCTACAATAGAGGGAAAATGCACTATACTTCCCATTTCCCAATGTTATGCAATATCTTTACAAAATTTAGCACTTTGCACCCTTGAAATATAAAAAATGCAGCACTTTGCACCCTATTTTATTTTCAAGCAAAAACTCAAGGGCAAAATAGATAATTCAATAGTATTGGCACTTTGCACCCTCAAAACTTGAGAATTTCGCACTTTGTATCCCCAAAATAAAATTTGCACTCAACATCCTCTTATTAAGAACAAATCAGCAACTTACACCCCCAAAACACAATAAATGGGCACTTTGCACCCCAAAAATAAAATTAACACTTAACACCCCCAAATTAAAAAAAAATAAATAAATAAAAACTCAAACCCCTCATTTTTTCCATCAAAGTTGATTATCGGAGTGAAAAAAATCTAAGGCAAAATAGGTAACTCATTTTTTTTTCCTTAAATTTTGCAAAATACAATTATAAATACTCAAATACTAATTTCTCTCTCCATCTTTCTTTTAAACAATATAACCATAAATAACTAAATAAAGTATAAGTAAACTTCTCGAAGACTCATTGTCTACTTCAAAATATCTAAGACCCATAAATAATTATTTATTTGGCCTTAATTTTTTTTCACCCCAATGGTCAACTTTGCCCGAAAAAAAAGGGGTTTGAGTTTTTTTTTTTTTTTTTTTTTAGGGTGTTAAGTTTTAATTTTGTGTTTTGGGGTGCAAAGTGTTCATTTATTGTGTTTCGAGGGTGCAAGTTGTTGATTTGTTCTTAATTAGGGAGTATTAAGTGGTAATTTTATTTGGGGGTGCAAAGTGTCAAAGATTTACAATTGAATTACCTATTTTACCCTTGAGTTTTTGCCCGAAAATAAAAGAAGGTGTAAAGTACTGCATTTTTTATATTTTGAGGGTGCAAAGTGCTAAATCTATGTTTTGGAGGTACACAGTGCCTATTTTCCATGTTTCGGGGGTGTAAAGTGCAAAAAAACCCGCTAGTTCAACTACATATTCAATAAAGAGGGGCATTATTTGATTAAATTAAATTAATGTACATCTGCAAATATCAAAATCTTCTCAAATAAGAATTAAGAAACTAATTTAATTCGCTTGATCATATAATAAAGACATTCAACTTTATATTCAACAAAGTGGGGCATTATTAGATCTAATTACATTAATGTACATCTGAAATCTCAAAGTCTTCTAAAATAAGAATTAAGAAAAGGAACGTGACATGACTACATATGATTCTGCAAATCTCACAATCTTCTACAATTAATAGAGGGAAAATATACTATACTCCCCTATGTTATGAAAACCTTCACAAAATTATTCTATAAAAATTTTATTGCATTAAATTCCTCTGTACTTCAGAAACTTTGCACTCTTCCCTAACTCCATTAATAGTTTAACACCGTTAAATTTTGGTTGGTAAACCTAAGTAACCCTAGATTTTAAAAAAAAAAAAATGACATAACAAGGAGATTTTATGCTAAAACAAAAATGTACAAAGGAATTATGTGCAAAATTTTAAAAGTACCAGGAGGATATGTGCAAATTTTAAAAAATACATGGAGATTTTATGCTCATCCTACCATAAAAAGTATAAGAGATGGACGGAGATTCTATTCAGAGTTTTTCAAAGTATAAGGAGATTTGATACAATAAAAAGTTTACAACGAAGTTTTATGCAGATTTTTTATAACACGAGGAAGTATCGTGCATTTTTCTATCTAATAATAATTAAAGTACATATGCAGATCTCGGGATAATCTTCCAGAAAAAATATTACGAAAATTAGAGTTTTTGTCACTTTGCACCCTGAAATTATAGGATTTTGGCACTTTGCATTCTAACTTAAAAGTTTTGGCACTTAACATCCCGAAAATACAATTTCATTGGCACTTTTCCCCCTAGTGTGTCTTTTGAAGGAAAAATTCATTGATTGAAGGGTATAATAGTAATTTTCGAATATTTTTGGCACTTTGCACCCTAAAAGTATAGATTTTGACACTTTGCACTCTGAAATATAAAATGTTGGCACTTTGCACCCAAAAAATATAATTTCTGGCATTTTCAACCCCGACTTGATATGATGATCTAAATTATAAAAATTACATGCAATATAATAATATGTTAGATATGTAAACGTGTATTTTAAATATAAAGTGAATAATCTAGAGGATACCTAAAAATAAAATGAAGACATTGTCTTTTTTTTTAATGTAAATTTACTGAGAGAAAATGTTAAAATAAGTTATTATAAAGTAAAGTAAATTTAGAATAACAAGTTTATGATTGTTGTGCATAGAAATGACCGTTTTATCTCTACGTCGTCGACATTCATGAGTTTGTTTTTTTTAAGAAAAATTCATTAGGGTGCAAAATGTCATACAAATTATATTTTTAGGGTGCACAGTGCCCAAAAATTTAAATTGGGGTGAAAATGCTAATATTTTATAATTTTAGGGTGCAAAATGCCAACATTCTATCTATATTTTAAGGGTGCAAAATCTATATCGCTAAGGTGCAAAGTGAAAAAAAAATTGAAAATAACTATTCTATCATTTTACCAATGAATTTTCTCACTAAAACATATACTATGATGCAAAGTGTCAAATAAATTATGATTTAAGGATGCAAAGTGCCAGAACTTTTAAATCATGATGCAAAGTGTCAAAACCCTAAAATCTTTAACTTGCTTGATAATATAACAAAGATAGTCAACTATAGTCTATATATAATATTTAACGAAGATGGAAATACACATGGAAATCACATGTAGCATCTAAATTGAAAATAACTACGAAGATGATCTAAATTCTTTAACTTGCGTTTCTGCAAACGAAGGTGACACAAAGATAGTCAACTAAATAAGTAGTATCTTCGTAATAAGTAGTATTAAACAAACGAAGGTGACACAAAGCGCGGCAATAAAATAATTTAATTTGCATTTCTGCCATCATAATAGGAATAGAAAATCACATGTAGCATGTGACTCCCAACTCCCAAGTAACCCTCCCTTTCTTTTAATAATTATAAGGAAATTGCAAAAAAGTCCCAAATTAATTAGTAATTTTGGAGTTTCGTCTCAAGCTATATTATTTAGTCAAATTAGTCCCGTTATTTTATATTTTTTTTGGAATATCGTCCCACTTACCACATGGATGCTTACATGTCATGACGTGGCAAATTTTATCATAAACAATTATATAAGATTGTAGAATTCGTCTCAAACTAATTATAAATTTTGATTTTTCGTCCCAAACTATATTAATTCGACGAATTTCGTCTCACAATTTGTCATTTGGCATGAATTTAGTCCATTATTAAATTTCTAATTTTATGAAATTGACGATTCATCTTTTACTTTCTTAAGGGACTAATGACAATTTATCCACAATGATATTCATTATGTTCAATTTACCTCCTATAATTTGAAAAGAAGCAATTTAAGATAAATTGAATATTATGAATATCACATGGAAGTCAATTGCGATTAACTTTTTTCTTTGAGAGAAAAATAGTATTGATTTTTGAAATTCATGAGCGCTTTTGAGAAAAAAATCCTATCTCAGTTCATTCGAAAAAATTTGTGCATATTTTTTTGTATTAATAAATAATAAATATTTATAATTAGTTTGGAACAAATTTTTTTCCCATGTCATTTCAATTACGGGACGGAAGTCAGCTTATTGATATAGTTTGGGACGAAATAACCAAATTTGTAAGTAGTTTGAGACGAATTCTGCAATTTTATATAAATGTTTATGATAATTTTTGCCACGCCATGACATGAAGCTTCATGTGGCAAGTGGGAGTATATTCCAAAAAAATATAATATTACGGGACTAATTTGGCTAAGTGATATAGCTTGGGCCAAAATTCAAAATCACTAATCAGTTTGAGACATTTTTTACAATTTTACCTAATTATAAACTATAAAGTGCTCTCTTCTTTTTTTATTTGCACGCATATTAATAAATATAATAAATAGTAATTCTTCTAAGAAATTTTCAAAATATCATTTTGATCAAATAACCATTATATTAATTAATATTATACTTATTTCCATTAATAAAAATAAAATTAATAAAAAATAATTTTATATTAAACTCCTAAAACGATAAATAAAAGGAAACAAATTTATTTTGCTAAAGCGACAAATAAACGAAAGAGGAAGTATAGTATAGCTAGCTGGAGACATATTTAATGTTATGTTAAATCGAAGCATTTTCACCCAACTAGACATATTGATTGTTGAACACACGTTTCCTAATTGCAAAAAGTCAACTAAAAACATCTACAAATACAACACACTTGATCATCTTCAATAAACATAAAATTGAATACAAGGAAATAATTAGAAAGAAATGAAGTCTCCTTGTATTACAATTCTATTCTTTCTTCTAGCTAACCTTTGTTCAGCTCAAAACAACAGCACTGATTTTCTTGAATGTCTTACATCCCAATTTCAAGCCTTAAATTCAGCACAAAATGTAATTTACACTCCACAAAATCCATCATACTCTTCGACTTTCCAAGCTTTAGCTAGAAATCTACGCCTCATATCGACTTCCAAGGAGAGACCTCTAGCCATTATTACACCAAACAATGAATCTGAAATTCAAGCAACAATCCATTGCGCCAAGAAATACGATACCTTGATTAGAGTACGTAGTGGTGGACACGATTATGAAGGACTTTCTTACATATCTCAAACTCCATTCGTGATTGTAGACATGGGAAACCTTCGATCAATATCGATAGACACCGAAGATAATACTGCATGGATTCAAACAGGCGCCATACTTGGGGAACTGTACTACACAATTGCTGAAACAAGTACAACTCTTGCTTTTACGGCAGGTGTTTGCCCCACCGTAGGCGTTGGGGGCCACTTCAGTGGAGGTGGATACAGCATGATTTCTCGTAAGCACGGACTCGCAGTTGATAACATCATTGATGCGATTGTAATAAATGCTAATGGCGAAATTTTGGACCGCAATTCCATGGGAGATGATCTCTTTTGGGCTATACGAGGTGGAGGGGGTACGAGTTTTGGAATTGTTGTTGCCTTCAAAGTGAAGTTAGTAACCGTACCTGAAACCGTTATAGTTTTCAACGTTGCAAGAACGTTGGAGCAAAATGCAACCCAATTAGTACACAAATGGCAATACATTTCTGATAAGATTGACGAAAACCTTTTGATTAGAGTTTTCTTGAGAAGTGTAATTAGTCAATCATCCAATCGAACAATACAAGCTTCTTTCACTTCTTTGTTCATCGGAGGGGGAGTGGGAGATCTTTTACAAATAATGGAAGAGAACTTTCCAGAGTTGGGTTTGGTGGAACGTGATTGTATTGAAATGAGTTGGATAGAATCCGTACTCTTCTTCGCGGGTTATCCAAACGGGTCACCAATCAACGTTCTATTGAAGAGGCCAGGAGATTGCTATAACAATTTCAAAGGTAAATCTGACTACGTGAGAGAACCAATTCCCGAACATGGCCTTGAAGGAATATGGAAATATCTCAATGAAGAAGACGAAAACAGGCCTGAATTGCAGTTTAGTCCCTACGGAGGAAAATTGAGTACAATTTCGGAATCTGAAACACCTTTTCCTCACAGATCAGGTAATATATTCATGATTCATTATGATGTTGGATGGAGTACAGATGCACAAAGACACTTAAATTGGATTCGGAGCCTTTATAGTTACATGACTCCTTTTGTTTCGAAATCTCCAAGAACGGCATATCTTAATTACAGAGATCTAGATATTGGGAGAAATAATAATGAAGGAAACACAAGCTACAAACAAGCAAGTGTTTGGGGATTCAAATGCTTCAAGAACAACTTCAATCGATTAGTGCGTGTTAAGACTAAAGTCGATCCATCTAACTTCTTCAGAAATGAGCAGAGCGTTCCTGTAGTTGTATCCTATCATATAACAAAGAATAGTGGCATCTTAAATAACGAATCATTTATAGAATAGATTAAGGATTATTGAACAGTAAATGCCAACTTTATTATTCTTTGAATTTATTGGCAATAGAATTTATCGAAGGTGATCTTTTATTTTTTGGACATTGTTAACCGAATGATTAATGATTAACAAGAACTTGATATTTGAACTTGGTTCTTGAGTTTAATCTTAACAGAAATTATTGAGAAGTTCATTAGTTGAAGAAAGACTCGTTAACGATAAGTTGATCAATCAAGGATAAAAGGCTAAAAAAAAATTAGCTCATTCTTTGATGAATAGTCGAAGGCTCAATAAAGATCTTATAAGTCCATCAATGAAGAAAGATCAATCGAAGAATAGTTTTAAGACCCATTCACCCTTTGGAAGGGCCCAATTTCTGACACAAGAAAATTGAGGTCACGCAAATTCAATTTATCTCAAACTATTAAAAACAAGAAAAATATTTTCGGCCCAAACTTTTTCCTGAAGATTTAGATTCTTTTTGGCCCAAAGTATTTTAATAAAATGATCATTTTTTTTATTAGGCTATAGTAATTTATCAAAATCAGCCGATCCAAGTGATTTCCACCTATTTTGGCCGAAAATTTCATGTCACTTATTCTTGCTTACATTATTTACTCATCTTTTAAAAAGCATGATATTTCCTTTACCATTTTCTTAATCGGTCATATTTAAGTCAAACTTTAATTTTGAATTCTTCCCTTATTCCCTAAGTAGACGATTTTTACTTGTGGGAGAATTAATCAAATTCATTTTCATCTATAAGTCATGATCCAATTGGACTTGCGCGAGTTCATATAGTGACACACAGTCTCGAAACTCATTGGGTCACCTTCTGATTATGTCGGTTACACAGAATGCGGGCAGCTGACCGAGGTTGTTCGACTCGAATTGTTCAGAACATTAACTAAAACTTTCTGGATTTTTTTAAGTGAACCGTTAGATCCGAGGATTCACTTATCTTACCAGTTCTGGTCGATTCGAATTGGTTAATTTGTAGAATGGTTTTGAGGGGTCAGTCAGACTGGACTGAAGTCCAGTTAGAAGTTAAATCAGGCGAACCAACCCATCTGGTCCAATTTCAAATACACTGGTCACAATAGAATCCCCGAATTAAGATCAAAGGTTTTTAACATATTCAACCCGACGGTATGCAATGTGTAAGGTGAAATGTGCAAATTAACAGCCAAAGGGATCAACCAAAGTTAATTGTAACCTTTTAGTTCTACAACTGATACGGGTTTTCATATAATAACTTGCACACAAGAGAATGAATCACAAAAGGCAAAAATAATCATCACACATAACAATCAAATCAATGTACATTGATCGATCTCACTTCCAAAACACATTATGTAAATTCAAATCCAAAGCATTTTCATAATCCGATGTAAGCAACTTCTAAGCATCTAATACTACAAATAATACACCATAGGAAATCATAAGATGTAATAAGGGCAGAGTGTGAAGAAGTCACTGAACCTTACACTAAGGTTTTTGAATGCCAAAGAACTAAAACTTTGGTGGCCAATATCCAATTGATCAATGTATACAATAAGATCATTCAACATCAGAGGAAATATTAGAACTCAGTAGGAAAAATGGAGCAGCTTTTCGACTCCTAGCTCTCTTTTTAACCAGAGCAACATCCCACTTTCTTTACTGCTGAAACATCATCTTTAGAGCCAACATTGATGGTCTGCCCCTTTGGTAGAGCTGCTGGGTCATCACCTACCTCGAGAGCTTTCCTGCTAACAACACGGTGTATCTGAGTAAGCACTTCTGTGAAGGCATTCTCGACGTTCATTGATTCCAAAGCAGAAGTTTCCATGAAGAAAGTTTTCTCCCTTTCAGCAAAAGCTTGTGCGTCTTCTGTGGAAACAGCCCTCAAGTGACGCAAATCAGCCTTATTTCCAACGAGCATGATAACAATGTTTGAATCTGTATGATCCCCTAGTTCTTTCAACCATCTCTCTACGTTCTCAAATGTTACATGGCGTGTAACATCATAGACAAGCAATGCACCAACTGCTCCTCGATAGTAGGCACTCGTGATTGCACGATATCTTGAGAAAAAAATACATATGAGACAAGGATTCATACAGGAGGATATAATGAAAAGACAGCACAAAATCATAACTATGCGAATAACATAGATATGATGCTACATGGGTAAGAATTTCAGAAGCGATATGGCCAGATCTAATAATTTTTTTTTACTAAGGGTGAGTTTGGCCTAGTGATTCGAAAAGCAATTATAGGAGAATTAATTTTACTACAATTGATTTTTGTAATAATTGATTATAATAAAAATTAATTATAGAATAATTACTTTTGTATAATAGCTTTTGCAAAAGTAACACTTTAGTAGCTTCTAAAATATGTTGATTTTTTTGCTTCTCGATATCCCAAAAGTGATTATGATCTTGGGGGCCAAACACCAGAAAAATCACGATTGAGCAGAAGTTATTTTTATAATCGGGGCCAAACACTTTCAAAATCACAGTAGAGATCTATAAGTGATTTTAATAGTTCCAACCGATGGGCCAAACTCACCCTAAATCGCTTTAATTATTAATATATTGTTCCCAATAATTTAAAGTAATTAACATAAATACTAAAAGTTAAAACTTGGAAATAAAAAATGAACTATAATTAATAATTATTTATAATATAAAACTACATGTCTACAAAACTATTATTCTAAAAAAATATTTGAACTACTGAACAATATCAATATTCTTTTCTTCCTTGACCTTGATATTTTCATCTAAACCATTTTTCACAAGTTTAACAGTTATTTTTTTTTAATCAATTTAACCAGTTTACCGGTTCTACCTATTTTTTTATGAGTTCTTTCATTTTCGATTACATGCTTAATACATGTCTTAACTAATCTATTCCCCCCCCCCCCCTTTTTTTTTACCAATTTTTCTCAATTTTTTCGAATAAACATGTTTTTACACTAAATTTATCATTTTTTTTGTTATTTCAGCATGTCCTTTCACCGATTTCATCTACTTTTACATTGAGTTTATTAGTTTTTTTTTTTGTTATCTCATGTTTATTCAATATCATTCATTTTTATCAGTTACCCATTTTTTGCCGGCTTACCCCATTGTTTTATCAATTGCACCATTCCATCCTATCCAATTTAACTCAATTTATAAAACAATAAAGTAGATCGGTAAAATAGTTAATGACATCGACTAAACATATGATAACAAAAAAAACTTTGCTTTAAATTAAAATATTGTTGTATCAAATTAATGATAAATACGATAAAATAATTGAATAATTATACTTCAACATGATTAAGATAAGAACTCTTCTTTAATATATATTGTATTAAGACTTAATTTTATCGACCTCATTTTTGTATCAATCAATTATATTGAATCAAGAAATCTGAAATAGAATGACAGGGAAAAGGTCAAATATCACCTTGATTTCCCCGGCAAACTAAAATTGACTTTAATTAATTATTTCCAATAAAGTATTTGCAGCCTAATTCTTGAACTATATATACATGAGAAAGCCAACTAACTCAACATTCCAAAATAATGGCATTCTCAATTATGATGAAACTTTCCATTTTCACCTTAATTACGTGGGAATGTTCGCTTCTCAATCATCATTTCAAGTAATAATCAAACCATCGAACCTTCTCATAATTATCTTTTAAAGTTATACAACTTTAAAAGAGTATAGGGTTTGATAACTAAAAAATATATATATACTTTTATGATTATTTTATTTTACTTTTTTGCCATAAAATTAAATTTTACAATATAATTTAAATAGGGATATATTAGTCTTCACAAAAAAGAGAAGAAATTTTCTTAGGCCAACTCGTACTTTTAAATGTATATAAATAATAAATAATATAATAATATAATAAATAAATAATAATATCATATATATATATATAATATAATAATATAATAATATAATAATAATATAAATTGCATAGAGCAATTAAGGTTATGGCTAGGCCATTTTTTGATAGTTTGAAGGAAAATTAGAGGGAGTAGAACTTAAAGAAATTCTGCTTTGCCTACTAAAAACATTTGAGACTAGGGTTAGGTAATCGAGATATAAAGATAGAGTCGCTTGAGTTTAGATAAAAATATATTCAAAGTGGTACGTACATAGCCTTGAGCAATGTTTTTTTTATATTATAAGTCGATTTTGATATTTTGAGTCAATGAAAAAATTGAATTCCTCCAAGGGGTAAGCTCACAATTTTGGCCAATTATTTATGGATACTTAAAATTTTATAAAAACTTTTTTTTTTTTCATAGGAGTAAGTACAAGACCCTCCACAATTTTTTCTATGATTCAACTCATTTTTATAATATTTTGAGCAAGAGGAATAATTAAAATTTTCTCCAAGAAATAAGTTCATAGCTTTAACTTATTTTTTGTGGATACTAAAAATAATTTAAATATAAATATGTATTCAAAGTAGAACGTACACAACCTTAGAAAGACCCAATTTTTAAAAAAACAAAGAAATTAAATGTCTCTAGGTGCAATTTCTTCCCCAACTTGGACAAGTAGCTAGTCTCTTTAATTCTCATAAACAAAGGCGAATTGAATGAATAAAACGTTCATCAAGAACAAATCCATATTAGTAATCATTTTTTTTTAATAGTGAATACATTGTTACATCAAACATTATATCGAATCGAAACTGTTCCAATGATAATAAAGTGAACTAATAACTAATATTAAACTAGAAAATGCTAGTATGAAAAAAGAGAAAATACTCACATTCGTGGGAATTGAACCCATGACCTCTTGATCATGGAGCATCATCCTTTACCACTTGGCTAAGGACTTATCGGCCCATATTAGTAATCATTTTCTCTCAATGTTAACTGTTAAGTATTAGTACGTGTACTATTTGTGAAATTAGTTTTTTTTTTCCTTGTCAGCAATTTGGGAGCTTGATCTTGATGAAACATCTTTGATCTTCACTCTAATTTATAATAATATTGATGAATCTTTTCAGTTATTTGTAATAAATTCGAAAAAGATTGTAATGTTCGATTCAAATTTAGAGAGTTAACTTATTTGAAGTACCTAAACGGCCCCATTGAACGGTTAGTATTTGTTGGTCTAGTCAATTTAACCCCCACTTGGACGACGTTTATTGATTAAATTAGTCAAGCTATTTTGTTTTTTATTTTTATTTTTTCCCTAAAAAGAAAAAAAGAAAAGCAAATTTTAATATTTTTTAATTATATTTAATTTTTTATACATAACGAGTCAACTTATTAGTCAATCTAAAGTCTTTTTGACAATAAAAGAACTCAATGATTTCCAAAAAAATTCCAACTCCCATTTGCACGGCGTTTCCTTTTCATTTGATTAATTATATGATGACTTTTAATTTAGATTTCCACGCTTTGAAAATTCAAGGAGGGTAGAACCAAATAGAATCAAGAAATTGAGGATAGATAAAATCTATTAGATAAATATTGAATGGTTTGTAGATGCTAAGTATTGTTGGTCAAGTCAATTTACCCCACATTTGCACGGCGTTTATTGATCTAAATGAGTATTTTCATTTGTGTGTTTCTAAGTGCATCACCAATCATATTCAAGTAATAACAAAAAACAAAGAAATTGTTGTTCTATTTAATTAGCTTCTTCCACGGTTAGGATTATAAGTAGTCTCTTCACAATTGTATGTCCCTAACTCTGTTCAAGAGCTTCCTAAAATAAAACTTGTTCAATATTTCTCTTTCTCTTTCTCTTTCTCACTCAAAATCAATAGAAAATGGGAAAACAAGCAACCATTTTTCTTATTCTCTTCTACCTGATGAAACTTCTCTGCTTGGGTGCATCTCCTATCAATAGTTCAACTGATGAGCATTCACTTCTAGCCATCAAAGCTCATATAACTTCTGACCCAAACAACTATTTGGCTACCAACTGGTCACTAGGAGCAGATTTTTGTACTTGGATTGGTGTCATATGCAGTCACAGGCGCCCCAGAGTCACGGCCATTAATCTTTTCAACATGAGCTTAGAAGGCACCATTGCAAAAGAAATCGGAAATCTCTCATTCCTCAAATACTTAATAATAAGTAACAATAGTTTCAAGGGCGTAATCCCTAATGAAATTGGAAACTTGCGACGCCTTCGTGAGCTACATATGACATTTAATCAGCTCAGAGGTGAGATCCCACTTAGCATCGGATTCTTAACCAATCTTGAATGGTTAGGTATTGAATATAATCATCTGACGGGTACTATTCCATGGAGCATATTCAACATTTCCTCTTTGCAGACTATAGGTTTCACGGGAAATCAACTTTATGGAACTTTACCTAATGATATGTGCTACCATTTACCAAAATTGGAGGGGTTACACATTTCATATAATCAATTAAGTGGAGATATCCCAACAAGTTTGTCTGCTTGTTCACAACTCAAAAAACTTTCTCTATCGTACAACAATTTCAGTGGTGCCATTCCAGTGCAGATGGGGAATTTGTCGCAGCTTCAAACGCTCTATCTAGGTTCTAATAAATTGTCAGGCATGTCTCATGATATCATATCGTAGTAAAATATGCACGAAATTCCCCTCTTTTTCTTCATAAAATCCTCTCATGTTTTATATTTTTAGCACAGAATTCCCACCCATCCAAAATTTTCCAAGCGTGAGTCTCCGTGCTAAATAAATAAATAAATAAAGAGGGAACTTTCATGTAAATTAATTTGCTTTAAACACTTGGGTTTTATGCTTTTCACCTCAGGGTAAAATTGGAAATTCCATACAAAGTAACAATGTTAGTCACTAATGGATGTTATGTAAACTTCACAATGAACATATGCTATACAAAATATAACAAAGAGATATTTAATGCAAATTTCGGTTAAGACATTTTTTTTACTAGAAAAGTAACTTTATGGGTAACTTTTGCAAATTAGAGGAAAAAATAACTTTATTATGTCATATAATAGCACAAGTTAATTAATTATTGGTATTCAATTTTTTTTGTATAAATTTGTTTTATGAAAAAATATCATTTTATATAAAAAATGATGGTTTTGAATTATTTTAATTAAAAAAATTGATGACTAATTTATTTATGAGATGTTGTAAAATTTGTTCGAAAATAAGATTTATATCATAAGAAAATTATTTAGTTAAATTCATAGTACTAGTTTTCATTTTAAAACTCTATTTGATTGTTTAAGGACTATACATCAGTGAAAGTCTACAACAATTAATATCATGTATAACCACAAATTTATAGTATGAATGTGACACCAAATATGATACAATAAAGAAAATTAGATTGATTTATATACTAAGGATCCATTTGGATGGGTGGATTTGAATTGAATGGATATGAAATCTCTAGCTCAAATCTTTTGTATTGTTCGACAACAAAATAATGAAATCATTTTTTTTTTTTTATCAAAGGAATTTGTGTCCATTTTTAAGTTGATTTCAAATTTGTCCTATTACTTTGTCATTTGAAATGCATTTTCTTATCTACCTACCTAAGTCCTTTTTCACCTATTTAATTCATTAGCTTAATTCATTTTCATCGGTTTAATCCGTTTTTATGCCGATTTCATTTATTTTTACTAGTTTAATATTTTTTATCGATTACCCATTTTGTTGGTTATAACATTTTTTTATTGTTTTCCATTTTTTTATCGATTTCTTTTGTCCTTTGTGGTTCAAAATATTTTTATTTCCTAATTTATTCCGTTTTCACATATTTCAAACATTTTTCCCACCGATTTTACACGTATTTTCAACAATTTCAGCCTGGTTTTTTTTTTTTTATCGATTTCACATGTTTTCAATGACTTTACCCCTTTTCACCTATTTTTTCATTGATTTCACATATTTTTTCACTAATTTCACCGGTTTCATCACATTTTAGCGAATTCCACCTGAACTTTCATGGATTTCACTTGTATTTACTGATTTCATGGGCTTTTCATTATTTTTCATGCTTGTCTTTTTCGATTTAAATCAATTTTTTTTTTTACAATTTAGTCCGTTTTCACCTATTTAAAATGTTTTTCCCACTAATTTCATATGTATTTTCAACAATTTCACTCTGAATTTTCATTGATTTCACCGACTTTACCCTATTTTCATCGATTTAAAATATTTTTCATCAAATTCAACTATTTTTTCACTAATTTCACAGTTTAACCTGCTTCATATTTTTTAACGAATTTCACCTGAATTTTTATAAATTTCATATGAACATACCGATTTTATGGACAATTTCTTACCTACTTTACACTATTTTCACCATTTGTACCTATTTTTTAGTCAATTTAACCAGTTTTTCGCTTATTTCCTAGTTTCACCTGAATTTTATGAATATGTACTAACCGATTTTATGAGCACTTTTTATACCAATTTTACTCGTGTTTTTACCAAAATCATAATCCATATTCATATAAATGATTTGAGAAAAAGGTGGAGAGATGTTCAAATAAAGCTCAATGTTTTAATAAGTAATAGCTTGTTAGTCAAATAAGATTCAATGTTTACTAATACTAGATGATAGCTTGTTCGATGGTTAGGAAAATAAAATAAAGTGCGAAAAAATGTAGTTTTTATTTTTCCATATAGTGTTTTGTTAGGTAATAATGTTTTTCAATAATAAGTAATAGTTTGTTTGGTTGTTAGGAAAGTGGAAGACAGTGCGAAAAATGTAGTTTTTATTTCCCATATTGTGTTTGGATAGCATAAAAGAAAGTTAAATTTTTATATTATATACAATATTTTCCTACCAATTTGATTGAAAATCCAAAAAATTCCATGTCTAATTATATTTACTCCAAGTTGATGAGAAAATGGCATTTTTATCTTTAAAAAGAAAAAAAGAAAAAAAGAAAAAAATATAATATGTTCACACTTTTATAATAACTATAGATGGATAGATTATGTATTTTACCATGGAAAATAGAGTGAAATGTTCGTTCAAACATTTTTACATTACGTCAAGACATTAGTCTACTTAATTCACATATATATATATATATATATATATATGATATGATCACTACTTTTCTTAAATTTTTCTCAGGAGAAATACCTTCCACAATTCTCAACATCTCTTCATTACTGGAAATTGATTTGGGAAACAATGAAATAAGGAGCAGCATTCCCGATGTTTTATGCACTCAATCCGCGAAGCTTCAATATTTACGTCTTTACCAAAATCGTATTTATGGAGAGATTCCCTACAGTCTAACACGCTGCTGCATGCTTGAAACACTATCTTTGAGCTTCAACGAACTCACGGGAAATTTTCCTGGTGAAATATGGAACTTATCTTCTCTTCGAGAGATTTATCTGGCTCGCAACAGTTTTATAGGTACTATTCCACCCTCGATTGGCAATCTTTCAAATTTGATGGTATTGGAACTGCGTGAAAACAAATTTCAAGGGAAAATTCCTTCAGAAATAGGAAGTCTATCCAGTTTAACATTTTTGAGTCTTTCACTCAATAAGCTAAATGGTGAAATGCCAGAATCTATTTTCAATCTCTCGAGATTAGAAGTACTTGACCTTGCAGGAAATGAGCTTTCTGGCAAGCTTCCATTTTTCATAGATAAATGTATTCCAAATCTGAGAGAGCTTTATCTTGGCCAAAATTGATTCAGTGGAATGATTCCTTATTCCATATCAAATCTCTCCAATATCATTAATCTTTATCTTGAGTCAAACTTTTTCAATGGGCACATACCTATAATGTAGTTTTTATTTCCATATTGTGTTTGGATAGCATAAAAGAAAGTTAAATTTTTATATTATATACAATATTTTCCTACCAATTTGATAGAAAATCCAAAAAATTCCATGTCTAATTATATTTACTCCAAGTTGATGAGAAAATGGCATTTTTATCTTTAAAAAGAAAAAATGAAAAAAAATATAATATGTTCACACTTTTATAATAACTATAGATGGATAGATTATGTATTTTACCATGGAAAATAGAGTGAAATGTTCATTCAAACATTTTTACATTACGTCAAGACATTAGTCTACTTAATTCACATATATATGATATGATCACTACTTTTCTTAAATTTTTCTCAGGAGAAATACCTTCCACAATTTTCAACATCTCTTCATTACTGGAAATTGATTTGGGAAACAATGAAATAAGGAGCAGCATTCCCGATGTTTTATGCACTCAATCCACGAAGCTTCAAAAATTACGTCTTTCCCAAAATCGTATTTATGGAGAGATTCCCTACAGTCTAACACGCTGCTGCATGCTTGAAACACTATCTCTGAGCTTCAACGAACTCACGGGAAATTTTCCTGGTGAAATATGGAACTTATCTTCTCTTCGAGAGATTTATCTGGCTCGCAACAGTTTTACAGGTACTATTCCACCCTCGATTGGCAATATTTCATATTTGATGGTATTGGAACTGCGTGAAAACAAATTTCAAGGGAAAATTCCTTCAGAAATAGGAAGTCTATCCAGTTTAACATTTTTGAGTCTTTCACTCAATAAGCTAAATGGTGAAATGCCAGAATCTATTTCAATCTCTCGAGATTAGAAGTACTTGACCTTGCAGGAAATGAGCTTTCTGGCAAGCTTCCATTTTTCATAGATAAATGTATTCCAAATCTGAGAGAGCTTTATCTTGGCCAAAATCGATTCAGTGGAATGATTCCTTATTCCATATCAAATCTCTCCAATATCATTAATCTTTATCTTGAGTCAAACTTTTTCAATGGGCACATACCTATAATGTAGTTTTTATTTCCCATATTGTGTTTGGATAGCATAAAAGAAAGTTAAATTTTTATATTATATACAATATTTTCCTACCAATTTGATAGAAAATCCAAAAAATTCCATGTCTAATTATATTTACTCCAAGTTGATGAGAAAATGGCATTTTTATCTTTAAAAAGAAAAAATGAAAAAAAATTTAATATGTTCACACTTTTATAATAACTATAGATGGATAGATTATGTATTTTACCATGGAAAATAGAGTGAAATGTTCATTCAAACATTTTTACATTACGTCAAGACATTAGTCTACTTAATTCACATATATATGATATGATCACTACTTTTCTTAAATTTTTCTCAGGAGAAATACCTTCCACAATTTTCAACATCTCTTCATTACTGGAAATTGATTTGGGAAACAATGAAATAAGGAGCAGTATTCCCGATGTTTTATGCACTCAATCCACGAAGCTTCAAAAATTACGTCTTTACCAAAATCGTATTTATGGAGAGATTCCCTACAGTCTAACACGCTGCTGCATGCTTGAAACACTATCTCTGAGCTTCAACGAACTCACGGGAAATTTTCCTGGTGAAATATGGAACTTATCTTCTCTTCGAGAGATTTATCTGGCTCGCAACAGTTTTACAGGTACTATTCCACCCTCGATTGGCAATCTTTCAAATTTGATGGTATTGGAACTGCGTGAAAACAAATTTCAAGTGAAAATTCCTTCAGAAATAGGAAGTCTATCCAGTTTAACATTTTTGAGTCTTTCACTCAATAAGCTAAATGGTGAAATGCCAGAATCTATTTTCAATCTCTCGAGATTAGAAGTACTTGACCTTGCAGGAAATGAGCTTTCTGGCAAGCTTCCATTTTTCATAGATAAATGTATTCCAAATCTGAGAGAGCTTTATCTTGGCAAAAATCGATTCAGTGGAATGATTCCTTATTCCATATCAAATCTCTCCAATATCATTAGTCTTTATCTTGAGTCAAACTTTTTCAATGGGCACATACCTATAACTCTTGGGAACTTATATAACCTTGAAGTGCTAAGCTTGGCAGCAAATCAGTTCATAAATGACCTATCTATACCTGAACAAGATTTTCTAACTCCGCTTGCAAGGTGTAGATACCTAAAGAATACAAGGTTTTCATCTAATCCTATAACTGGATTGCTTCCTAAATCAATAGGCAATATGTCTACCTCACTTGAGATATTCGATGCTTCCTTTTGTACGATTAGCGGCATAATCCCCGATGAAATTGGTAATATGTGTAATTTGATTTTGTTAGACCTTGGAAACAATGAGTTGGTGGGAATGATTCCCCCAACATTGGGACAACTGAAAAATTTGCAGAGCTTTCGTATTAATGACAATAAGTTGTGGGGCTCTATCCCCTATAGCTTTTGCAATCTTGAAAAGTTATATTATGCTAATTTGGAGGGAAATTCAATCTCGGGACAACTACCTAGGTGTATGGGAAACCTTGTTTCACTACGAGAATTATATATGGCCAATAATGCATTCACATCCAGTCCATCGTCTATATGGTCCAATGAGTTCATCCGCGTGAACCTTTCTAACAATTTTTTTGACGGTCCTTTACCTCATGAAACTGGAAACTTGAAAGGTTTGATAGTGTTGGATCTATCTGGAAATCAGCTCTCTGGAGACATTCCAAGCACTTTTGACCAACTTCAGAGTCTAAATAGGCTAGCATTATCAAATAACAAGTTACAAGGTCCCATCCCTGATTTTTTTGATGATTTGAAAGGTTTGGAGTATTTAGATCTGTCCCACAACAATCTTTATGGTGAAATTCCCAAGTCTTTGGAGACACTTACTGATCTAAGTTATTTCAATGTTTCGTTCAATGATCTCAGTGGAGAGATCCCAAATGGAGGGCCTTTTATAAACTTCACAATTGATAATTTTAGAGGAAACAAAGGTTTGTGTGGAGCTTCTCGATTTAAAATCAATGCATGTAAACCGAGTAAGCTCAAATCTTCAAGGAAGAACATATACATAAGATATATAATGCCACCAATGGCTTTTATAATCTTTGCATCCATAATTGTAATCTTGTTGCTAAGAAGTCGTGCTAGAAAGTCACTGTTATCACCACCATCTAATTTGTCTCTTGGCCTCGCTCATGAGAGGGTGTCATATTATGAACTTCTTCGTGCCACAAACAACCTTGGCCAAGTGAATTTGATCGGGAGAGGTAGTCTTGGGTCGGTATACAAGGGAATATTTTCTAATGGGACGACTGCTGCAGTTAAGGTCCTCGATTTGGACGTGCAAGGTGCACTCAAAAGCTTTGATATTGAGTGTCAAATATTGAGGAATATTCGTCACAGAAATCTCGTTAAGGTTATTACTAGTTGTTCGAATCTTGATTTTAAGGCGCTGGTTCTAGAATATATGCCTAACGGAAACCTTGACCGATGGCTTTATTCTCCAAATTATTTCTTAAGCATTGCTCAAAGATTAGGAATAATGATAGATGTTGCATCAGCAATAGAGTATCTACATCAAGATTATTCATCACCGATCGTTCATTGTGATTTGAAGCCGAGCAATATACTTTTGGATGAAGATATGGTGGCCCGTGTAGGAGATTTTGGGATCGCGAAGATTTTAACAAATGATCGAAGAATGGAGCTGACAAAAACTTTAGGCACCATTGGATATATGGCACAAGGTAAGTGCACCGTTCTACTCTTAAATTTTTCTTCTTTTAATATATAAATTTATTGTGTACATGTATCATGTTTCAATTTTTTGAAGTTCATCTAGTCACTTAATTTGAATTGTAGAGTATGGATCTACGGGATTAGTATCGACTTCGGTGGATGTTTATAGCTATGGTATATTATTGATGGAAACATTTACCAGAAAGAAGCCCACTGATGAGATGTTTCTAGGGCAATTAACTTTGAGGAGTTGGGTATATGGATCATTACCAAATGGTATTGCGAAGATAGTAGATGTTGATTTATTGAATGTGGATCGAGAAAATTTTAGAGCCGAGCATGAAATGCTCTTGACACAAATCATAGAACTAGCTCTAGAGTGCACAGCTGATTCACCTAAAGAGAGGCTCAACATGAAAGATGTTTTGGTTAGGCTGAAAAAGATCAAAATTGAAGGAGAAAAGCAACAAAACAGAGGTAGATTGAATGTATAAAAAAAGTTCCCAATGAACCTTTTTTTTCTTTCTTTGTGATATGCTCATTATATGAGTAGATTTAAAGGCAATTTTTTTTTTTCAAAATTAAAAATTACACTGAGTTATTACAATATATTAAATATTTATATTAATTAACAACAAACGGTGAGAATGCATAAGTGAAATTTACAAATTTAAACTGATACTATGTTGTCATAAAATAAAACCAAACTGTGAAAATTAATCAATTTTATTTGTAAAATTTGACCGCAGGCTGAACAAAGTTGAGAACTTCAATATTTGAACTAGGTGAAGGGGATAAATACAAACTAAAAACGAATAGAGACGAATGTGCAACACTCAGCTTCTCTTAAGAAAGTGCTTTTTCCCTTTACATGCGCATGCAATTGAAATAAATAAAACTAAGCAAACTTGTAATAAGGAAGCTCGAAATGATTTTATCTATAATGGAATGCTTTCTTAAAAGTAATAACAATATTAAAAGCAAGTAATTTTTGAATTCTTAAGCTATTATGGAATACTTTATATTGCTTCCATGTTAGTTTGATTTTAAATGAATATTGAAAATTATATATCATTCATATAAGTTTGGAAATTTTAGATATGGATTGAATTTGATTTGTTTGTTAACTAGACAAAAAAGTAGATGATAAATGTTAAATTAATAATTTGAAAATTTATAAAAGATTATAAATTTTATAAAAGATAACGGAGGCATAACCACAGAAAAAGATTATCCATATCAAGGGATTGACGGCAAATGTGACACTACAAAACGAAAAAATAAAGCCGTCAAAATAAGTGGTTATAAAATTGTACCTGCTGGTAATGAGGTAGCCTTAAAAGAAGCCGTGGCTCAACAGCCAGTAGCAGTGGGCATCGATGCGGGTGGGTTCGATTTCCAACTTTACTCGAGTGGGGTCTTTTCTGGATATTGTGGACAGAATCTAAACCATGGGGTTACGATCGTGGGCTATGGTGTAGACAATGGTGATAAGTTTTGGCTTGTGAAAAACTCGTGGGGTGCTAGTTGGGGTGAAGGAGGTTATATTAAAATGAAGCGTGGTTCATCTGGTGTAAATGGGATATGTGGTATTACCTTGCAGGCCAGCTACCCTACAATGGGTTCTTGAAGGATCTTTGTTCGTAAAGCCAATAAATGAATAATTTCCACATTAATATTAATGAGGATATATTGTAAAAATTGTCTCTTTTACGAACATGAAGATTTTAGTTAGTAGGACTTATATACTAAGCATACAAAAACATATTGGTGCTTTTTTCGTGTTAATGTATAAAGAAGAGCCCTCGCTTGCATTTCATTACCATAAAGAAAAAAAAGGGTTCTTATTATCAAGAAAAGCTAAAGTTAAGGTAAAATGAACAAAGAAATTGATACATCATGAAGGAAAATTTCAGACAATACTCAAAAATGGATATAATAAAACAAAATGAACGCTTCAATTTCATATTGACATAGTTAATCATGCCTACTTGGCAACATTTCAATAATCATAGTATTAGGTCAGGTCTAAGACCTGAATACCCTTGGGAAACTTAAAAAAAGAAAGAACACATGATAGTCGATACGGGAACCAATACAACTTCCAAATTCTTTTACGAGCTAATTTTCAAAAAGATTTCAAATTTCATTTTTTCAGAAAAATAGAAATCCATACCCAATTTAAGAAGCTACGATTTTAATTCTGCAAGTCATTGCCTCACAACCGATGAAAGTTCTGATTCACCAACACCAACCAATCCCTCTACCACTCTTTGCCTCACTCTTATATATGGTATGAACCTTTTGTCCGTCATCCTTATGACAAATTTTCCAGCCAAAACAAATTGACGACACTCTAAGCAACCTTCAAGAACCAACTCATAAGCCTCAAATCCAATACACACATCCTCCTTCTCTAAAAACTCGATCATTTCAACCGCTCTCCAAATTTCTCGATTAGCACGCATACCATTTACCGCTTTCACTAACATATCTTGCCTCGGATTTAACCCATGCACACAAACCATCTCCTTCGCCATACCCACAACCTTACTTGTCATTCTAAGGTCACTCATTTCACCAATCAAAGATCCATAACTATCCAAATCGGGTATGACCCCTGCCCTGCCCATTCCCCGTAACACTTTAACAGCTTCTGTTATCCGATCGACTTTACAAAGTGACATAATAAGATAATTACAAGTCCCGCAATCTGGAGAATACCCGATTGAATTCATTTCCAGTAAGATACTCGAAACAGAAAATGACCGTTTTCTCCTCTCAAGCCATGCATTTGAAAGAAGGAGATGAGTTTGTGGGACAGGAAGACCACCCGAACGAAGAGTACGCTGTAGGATTGCAAACCCGAGGGGAAGAGGATTTGGGCTTTCGAGAACGTAAGAAAGGAGATGGGAATAAGCTAGAACCGGTTTGAAACGTGGTCTTATGGGAATGAAAGACTGTAAGATTTCATCAACTATTTGCACCCTATGGCTTTCAGAAAAAGTTGATAAAAATGTAAAGGGATTTTTTGCATTTTGGCTAGAGGGTTTGAAGGAATTGAGAAGCTCAGGTATTTTTTGGTAATTCTTGGCTTCAACTGCTACTAGGATGAATTCTTGAAGAGATTGTTGTGAAGAGGAGGAATGAGTTAAGGAAAATTGGACAAAAGTACGAGGAAGAAAAATCAAAGCTTTGTAGCTGCCAATGGTATATTTCCTTAGAAGATAAGCCATTGTGTTTGATGAGGCATTCCTAATTTGAATGCTAAATCTAGTAATGTAATGTATGATATTATAAAAGTACAGAATTTTGTTGAGGAATATTGTCAAACAGTTGATGTGCGGAAGAGGAGAAAATAACCCATGCCGTTATTGAGAATGATGGCAGGGTATAAACTATAAAGCTCTACCAGTTGTATTAATTCAATTTAATTTAAATTAAATTGGGGTAGTTTGGCCATCTGTGATGTATATTATTATGATGGAATTAGATAAGAAAAAGGGCGTCACAGATGTGGATCTTTAATTAAATTTTTTGTAGTGAAATGGTTAAAAATGATTATAACTATTTATAGTGGACAAAATGGTAAATTGGGAACAAAAATATCAAATGTTATATCGATAACGAAAAATAAACCGAGTTATGGATGGACGGACTAAACTGTACAATTTAATACTTTAGGGACTATAGTGTAACATAGTCCGTCCATACTTTAGAGTACCAAATTGTATATAACCCCTTATTTTATAAAATATACATGTTCCCAGTGAGTAATTTTGTTATAAATATTTTTTATTGTTACATTTACCTCATCAGAAGTTTTGTATAATTAAAGTGACATCCTTGGTTTCAATAATTACAAATACATCAATAACAAATTAGTTTTCTAAATAAAATATTTCATTATATCTTCAATTAATTTTTTCTTAACTTTGCAAAGAATCTAAAATTATCCTTCTAATCAATGTTTTTGAACCATATCGTACATTAAACCAATAACTTAATTGGTTAGTACTTATACTAGTTGGACCAACTGAACCACTGGTTCAATCGATATAATGTTTCATTTTTTGTCATGCATTTCATTTTTTGTCATGCATTTGCAAACTAACTTTTTCTCCAGGAGTAGGTTAAAATATGTAATTGTTAGGACAAAAATTGAAATTTATTGAAAGTTAGAGGACATATTTTGTTATAGATAGGACTAAAATTTAATTTTATGAAATTTAAGGATTAAATGTATGTTTAGTATAGTTTTGGACTATTTTTTTACGGGATTCTAATGTAAATGGCAGTTTATTATTTTTGCCCCATGAATTATTATTTATTATGAATAGGCCATTGTGATTAAAAGGTTTATATATTGTGTATAAGTTGATGTGATTTAAGTAAACTGAGAGTATACTAATCACTTAATAGAGTTCAGGTTCTTGACAAATGACATCTCTTCGCCCCATCTTTTGTTGAATGATCCCACTTAAGATAACATGGTTTAATTTCCTACGTGCCTCAAATAATCGTTACAAAGAAAATCACAATATTTTAATTAAAAATTTATTAAACCGTTTTTAATAAGTACTAATAAAAATAACTTGCCGCTTTATTCAATGATGAATCAGTTAGTCATTAACTTTATTACCATTGGGCGAGAAGTGGGGATTGTATACCCTAATTTGTTTCCTAATGCATATCCCCTAAACAAGGGGGGATTGTGTATATCCTTTAGTTTAACTAGTAAAAGAACAATATTTTAACTTAACTGATTAATTATAACTTCTTTTTTTTTTTTTTTTTTTAATATCTTTATCTTTATCTTCTTTATCTTATCTTTGTGTAAAAAAATTTCTTGTTTAACACATATTTTCATAATGTATTTCATAGTTCAAGTTCAAGATTTCGTAATTGTATAAAAAGAACAAGAAATAAACAAAAATCAAAATATTCAACCATTTCTTACGATTCAAACCATCGTCTTCCCCATCACAGTCAAGTCATCTCGAACGACTCGTGCCACCTTTTCCCACCATCCTATCTCCTCTATACGCGGCTCAAGTTGTAGCTCGGTCATTTCTTCCATATTATCCTTCGTATTATATATACTATCCTCCGTACTATGCATACTATCCTCCAATGCCAATAACGACACAAACCATGATCCCTGAAGAAGATGGTGATTGTTTAATGTCATTTGTTCTCAATGAAAGCATAAATCAAGAGGATCCAAGATCGGGTGATGGCCGTTCGGAGTTAGTAATTGCTAGAAACTTGAAAACTAGAGATCCTTTCTCTAATGGAAGTGAATGTCAAGATGCCCAAAATCATGAAATTTGTGTTGTGTGCCAAGAGGATTTGTACCAAGAAAACAAGAAAATTGCAACTCTCAGGCGTGGACACGTATACCATGAACAATGCATCACAAATTGGCTACTACATAAAGAACTTTTTTCACATTTGTGAGGCTAGAGTTATTCCTTAAAATCTGTATTGAATTTTTACACTGTGCATGCTAGACCACCACAATACTTATTTTTTTGCTATATCGATGATATTTCTCTCTATTACATAGAGCAATTAAGGTTATGGTCAGGCCATCTTTTAATAGTTTGGAGGAAAATTAGAGGGAGTAGAACTTAACAAAATTCTGCTTTGCCTACTAAAAACATTTGAGACTAGGGTTAGGAAACCGAGATCTAAAGATAGAGTCGCTTGAGTTTAGACAAAAATATATTCAAAGTGGTACATACATAGCCTTGAGCAATGTTTTTCTTATATTATAAGTCGATTTTGATATTTTGAGCCAATGAAAAAATTGAATTCCCCCAAGGGGTAGGCTCACAGTTTTGGCCAATTATTTACGGATACTTAAAATTTTATAAAAACAATTTTTCCCATAGGAGTAAGAACAAAACCCTCCACAATTTTTCGTATGATCCAACTCAGTTTTATAATATTTTGAGCAAGTGGAAAATTGAAATTTTCTCCAAGAGATAAGTTCACAGATTTAACTAATTTTTTGCGGATATTAAATACAAAAATATATTCAAAGTGGTACGTACACAACCTTGGCATATAAGTCAGTTTTCTGATATTTTGAGCCCGTGAAAAAATTTAATTCCTCGAAAGGGTAAGCTCACTTTCTGGCCAATTTTTTACGAATACTTAAATTCTTATAAAAATAAAAAAAAAATTATTAATAGGGGTAAGTACAATGCCCTCCACGATTTTTCATATGATTCAAGTCAGTTTTATAATATTTTGAGTTAGTGGAAAAAATTAAATTTTCTCCAAGAGGTAAGTTTACAGTTTTAATTTTTTTTTTTGTAGATACTAAAAATCAGTTTTAAACTTTAAATATAAAAATTTATTCATAGTGGTACATACTCATTTTTGGTCAATGTTTTTCTTATGTTATAAGTCAGTTTTATGATATTTTGAACCCGTGGAAAAATTAAATTCCTCCAAAGGGGTAAGCTCACAATTTTAGTCAATTTTTTTACGGATACTTAAAATCTTATAAAAATAAAAATAAAATGTTCATAGGGGCAAGTACAAAACCCTCGATAAATTTTTCGTATGATTCAAGTCAGTTTTGTAAAATTTTGAGCCAGTGGAAAAAATTTAATTTTCACCATGTGTAAGTTCACAGTTTAACAAATTTTTTAAAGATACTAAAAATTAGTTTAAATATAAAATTTAGTCAAGGTTATACGTACACAGCCCTGGGCAATGTTTTTCTTATGTTATAAGTCGATTTTATGATATTTTGAGCCCATAAAAAAATTGAATTCCTCCCTGAGGTAAGCTCACAGTTTTTGCCATTTTTTTTTACAGATAATAAAAATCATATAAAAACTAGAAAATTCTTCATAGGGGTAAGTAAAAAACCCTCGACAAATTTTTGTATGATTCAAGTAAGTTTTGTAATATTTTTAGCCAGTGGAAAAGTTAAAATTTTCTTCAAGGGATAAAGTCACAGCTTTAACCAAATTTTTACGGATAAAAATAATAATCGAAATACAAAAGTATATTCAAAGTGGAACTTAAACATCACTGGGTAATGTTTTTTTCTATGTTATAAGTTGGTTTTCTGATATTTTGAGACCGTGGAAAAATCGAATTCCTCCTAGACTCACAATTTTGCTCAGATTTTTAAGGATACTAAAAATCTTATAAATTTTTTTTATTTTTATAGGGGTAAGTTCACAGTTTTAACAATTTTTTTCAGATACTAACAATAAATTTAAATACAAATACATATTCAAAGTGGTACATGCACATCACTGGTCAATATTTTTCTTATGTTATAATTCATTTTTCTGATATTTTGAGCCCGTGGAATAATTAAATTCCTCCAAGGGGTAAGCTTACAGTTTTGGCCATATTTTTACAGATACTAAAAATCTTATAAAGCAAAAAAATTGTTCCACGTGGTATGTTTTTCTTATGTTATAAGTCGATTTTAGGATATTTTGCGCCCGTGAAAAAATTGTAGTCCTCGAAACAGTAAATTCACAGTTTAAACCATTTTTTTACAGATACTTAAAATCTTATATAAAAAAATTAGGGTAAGTACAAAATCTTCGATAAATTTTTCATATGATTAAAGTCATTTTTGGCCAATTGGGTATTTTTCAATTATATGTTATTTTGGGTCTTTTTTTCTACATCAATTCCTTGTCGTGTCTTTAATTCCACTTTTGATTGAGGAACTCTAATTGCATAAAATAAAAATTCCTACCCAATTTTGTTTCTCCTATATTAAATTTCAACTGATTATCCATTTTTTTTATGGATTTGCCATTGAATCACTAAGCTACATAGTTTTGATTATATGTTATTTTGGGTCTTTTTTTTCTAAATCAATTCCTTGTCGTGTCTTTAATTCCACTTTTGCTTGAGGAACTCTAATTGCAGAAAATACAAATTCCTACCCAATTTTGTTTCTCCTATATTAAATTTCAACTGATTATCCATTTTTTATAGATTTGCCGTTGAATCACTAAGCTACATATATAGTTTCCTCTATGTTTGGATGTTTTGGGTAATTTATTTTTGTCGATTTTTGGGTATTGGGAGATATTTTGAATTATGGTTCTTACAAAGCACATCAATTTTCTTAAAACTGGATTTGAGGGTATTTTCGTCAATTGCCTATTAATTAGTCCAACCGAACTGAATACTAATTTATAAGCTCAATTAAAATTTATCAGATTATTATTGGCCAAACATGGTATTATATAAAAGTACAACTATATAATTGGCCTCAATTATAATTTTCCAAACTGAACGCAACTCTAATGTATTGTTGCAAATTACAATATCTCAAAAAAAATTACTAAAATATTAAGATGCAATGAAATAGAACAATGATACTATCATTTATAGTATTTTAGATAGATCAATAAAAATATCTAATAAAACTATATATTACCATAGTCTCTAGATCAAGTTGATCTTCACCGTCCTTTCGAGAATTTGATTATATAAATAGGGCAAAGCTTCATTTAGATGCAATGAAATAGAACAATGATACTATCATTTATAGTATTTTAGATAGATCAATAAAAATATCTAATAAAACTATATATTACCATAGTCTCTAGATCAAGTTGATCTTCACCGTCCTTTCGAGAATTTGATTATATAAATAGGGCAAAGCTTCATTTAAAAAATATTCAAGTTCGATAAGCAATAAATTATTTTAACCGCATTCTTATTTTATTCTACAATTCGCATACCTAAATTTTAAATTTTGGGGGATCTCGAAACTTGGGGTGCCATTCAACTTTTGGAGAATGGATTTGTTAGTTTAGGTCATTTTTGTTTTTGTCTTTGTAGCTATAATAGTTTTGGACTTTATTAAGCAGTAGTCGTATAATAAAAAAAAGAGGGGAAAAAAGAAAAAAAAAAGGAAGAATAAAAGAGAGAAAAAAGAAAGAAAAAAAATAGTGAAAAATGAAAGAAAAAGATAGAAAAGAGAGAGAAAGAAAGATAAAGAAAGAAAGAAAGAGAAAAGAAATAGAGAGGAAAAAAGAAAAGAAGAAAGAAAAAGAGAGATTTAAACAGAAAGAAAAAATAGTGACAAATGAAAGAAAAAGAAAGAAAAGAGAGAGAGAAAGAGGAAAAAAGAAAGAAAGAAAGAGAGGGAAAAAGAGAAAAAAAGGAAGAAAGAAAAAAGAGAAAAAAATAGTGAAAAATGAAAGAAAAAGAAAGAAAATAGAGAAAAAAAGAAAGAGAAAAAAAGAGGGAAAAAAGGAAGAAAAAAAGAGGAAAAAAAGGAAGAAAAAAAGAAAGAAAGAAAGAAAAAAGTGAAAAATGAAGACGCGAAAAAATAATTCAAAAACCCCGCGATAAAAATGGCTGCTGCATTCTTTGAGAAGGTGCTGGAAGCAAGTGAAGTTGGACCGAAGGGATCAATGAGTGTACCAGTTAGTCACTACATACATATAAATGGAGGCGGCAATGCTCAAAATTTGCTAATAGTGAACAACCAGCCATGGATTGTTAGTAGGGGTGTTCATTAACCCGCCGAACCCGACCCGACCCAACCCGAACCCGACGGGTTATAAACTTAAAAAACTTAAAATGGGTTATAATTTGGCCCACCCGAAAGCCACGGGTCGGGTAGCGGTTTTAAGTGTTAAAAAACACCCCTGACCCGACCCATTAATACATACTCCAAACAATTTCTCTCACCCAGCTTCACTTTCTCTCACCCCGCTTTCAACAAAATAATTAGGGATTCTTTTCATCTCTTCTCAAATTCAATTCATCCTTCATTTTCAACATAAGCCGCCTCTTCTACGGGTGCTCGAACTCACGCCGCCCAGCCGCTGCCCTGCTCGAACTCACGCCGCCCAGCCCGCCGCCCTGCTCGAATTCACGCCGCCCAGCCGCTACCCTGCTCGAACTCACGCCGCCCAACCCACAGATCGAATTTGTGCGACCTTTCAGCCCAATAGGTGATTTATTTCTTCCTTGGTTAATTTCTTGAATTGTTAGGCCTTCTTGATTTGAATTGAGCAGTCTTGGTGTTTAGTACTTTCCTTGTTTTCTTTAATTGCATTTGTTGGACGGGTGGGTTTTTCTCTCTTTGTTCATGAAATCAAAGGAAATACTTGTTATCTCTATGTTTATCTATACATTTGTAGTGAATATTTGGGGATTTAATGGATGAAGATGATGACTGTTGAGTGGGGATTTAGCAAGCTAGAATTAGTGGATATCTGCTTTATTTAGTTGATAAAAAGATTACATATATATGGATCTTGGAGGATCATTTGGACAATTATATGTCAACTTAGTTTTAGTATCCTTTAATGACCCCTTATTAGAACATCTGGAAAATAGGAATGAAGGAAAAACAACAAAATAGTTAAAAGACAAACAAATATGAAGTTGGTTAGGATTGATATTACAGTAGTTCTTATACAAAGAATTACTATTATAATATTATTCAACACTCTGCAGGTGTAGTGAAGTGCCTAAAAAGCATGTTGATGGTGTTGAGGTCGGAGAAAAAATATCACTAGTTTATTATATTTAAGAAATTCAAGACATTTTAGTTTTGTACTAGTTTATTATATTTGAGAAACTTGTGACATTTTAATTTTAGAGTAGTTTATTATGTTTGAGAAACTTGAGACATTTTGGTTTTGTACTAATGATTTTATGAATGAATTTATGTTGTAGACTCGCAGTTTTATGAAATGTCATTGTTTTTGTGTAACCCGCCACCCGCCCGCCAACCCGCCCGCACCCGCCTCACCCGAACCGTGCGGTTGATGAAATTAAAAATGCGGGTGCGGTTTGAAGTTTTGGCAACCCAAATGTGACGGGTCGGGTTGATTTTTTCATCGTCACCCGCCAAAACCCGACCGCGTTCACCCCTAATTGTTAGGCTATATTCTAATGAGACCGGGCGATTCAAGTTTGGCTCTGGCTGGATAAGATTCGTGAGAGAGAATGATTTGAACTTCGGAGATCGCCTTGTTTTTCACCAGGTTCCGGGAGGATACACAGTTCTTATTAACCCTCCTCCTGCTGCTGCTGCCGATGGAGGCCCTCCTGTTGCTGCCGATGGAAGCCCTCCTGCTGCTTAAATAATATTGTTGGACTTCCATTCTTGCACACTTGCACATAGCTTTCTTTTGGAACAACTTTTATATACTGAAGTATTATAACTGCTGCCGATGGAGGCCCTCATGCTGCTTAAATAATATTGTTGGACTTCCATTCTTGCACACTTGCACAGAGCTATGTTTCTTTTGGAACAACTTTTATATACTGAAGTATTATATAAAAAAAAAAGTGAAAAATGAAAGAAAAAGAAAAAAGAAAGAAAGAGAGAGAGAGAGAGAGAGAGAGAGAGAGAGAGAGAGAGAGAAAGAAAGAAAGAAAGAGAAAAGTGAAAAATGAAAGAAAGTCACAGCAAAAAAAGAAAGAGAAAAGAGAAAGGAAAAAAAGATTATTAAAGGAAGAAAAAAACAGAAAATTGAAGATCACTTCCAAGTAGATTCAACTTGTCAATTAGTTTGATTCCCGTTGAATTTAAGTGGGGAAAAAATAGCATGGCCACGCGTGATGTGATTAAATGTTGCCTCGATTCCATCAGACAAGTAAGATCCCCTTTTTCCTTACGAAAAACATTTCATGAACAAACAGAAGTGACCCCTGCCTGCCCATTCCCCGTAACAATTTAACAACTTATGTTATCCGATCGACTTTACAAAGCGACATAATAAGATAATTACAAGTCCCGCAATCTGGAGAATACCCGATTGAATTCATTTTCAGTAAGATACTCGAAACAGAAAATGACCGTTTTCTCCACTCAAGCCATGCATTTGAAAGAAGGAGATGAGTTTGTGGAACAGAAAGACCACCCGAACGAAGAGTACGTTGTAGGATTGCAAACCCGAGGGGAAAAGGATTTAGGCTTTCCAGAACGTAAGAAATGAGATGGGAATAAGCTAGAACCGGTTTAAAATGTGGTCTTATGGGAGTGAAAGACTGTAAGATTTCATCAACTATTTGCACCCAATGGCTTTCAGAAAAAGTTGATAAAAATGTAAAGGGATTTTTTGCATTTTGGCTAGAGGTTTTGAAGGAATTGAGAAGCTCATGTATTTTTTGGTAATTCTTGGCTTCAACTGCTACTAGGATGAATTCTTCCAAGGGGTAAGTTCACAGTTTTAACAAATTTTTTGTGGATACAAAAAATAAGCCAAAATACAAAAATATATTCAAAGTGGTATGTTCATAGCCCTAGACAATGTTTTTCTTATGTTATAAGTTGGTTTTCTGATATTTTGAGCCCGTGAAAAAATTGAAGTCCTCGAAGGGGTAAATTCACTGTTTTGGCCAATTTTTTACGGATACTTAAAATCTTATAAAAACAAAAAAAATGTTTATAGGGGTAAGTACAAAACCCTCGATAAATTTTTCATATGATTAAAGTCATTTTTGTAATATTTCGAGCCATTGGAAAAATTTAAAATTTCTCTAAGAGTTTCAACAAATTTTTTGCAGATATTAAAAATTAGTTTAAATACAAAAATTTACTTAAGTTGGTATGTAAAAAGCCCTGAGCAATGGTTTTTTATGTTATAAGTCGGTTTTCTGATATTTTGAGCCCGTAGAAAAATTGAATTCCTCGGGTAAGTAAAGAACCCTCGACAAAATTTTGCATGATTCAAGACAGTTCTGTAATATTTTGAGCCAATGGAAAAATTAAAATTTTCTTCAAGGTATAAGGTCACATTTTTAACCATTTTTTTACGGATACTAAAAATAGTATAAATACAAAAATATATTCATAGTGGTACGTAAATAACCCTGGTCAATGTCTTTCTTATGTTATAAGTCGGTTTTGTTATATGTTGAGCCAGTGAAAAAATTAAATTACACCAAGGGGTAAGCTCACAGTTTGGCCATTTTTTTACGGATACTAAAAATCTTATAAAAACAAACAAATTATTCATAGGGATAAGTTCAAAACACTTCATGATTTTTCTTATGATTCAACTCAGTTTTGTAATATTTTTCTTATTATTCATAGGGGGTAAGTTCAAAACACTTCATGATTTTTCTTATGATTTGACTCAGTTTTGTAATATTTTCAGCCGGTGGAGAAATTGAAATTTCCTCCAAGGGATAAGTTCACAGTTTTAACCAATTTTTTTGTGGATAAAAAAAAAATAAGTTTAATACAAAAGTATATTCAAAGTGGTAAGTTCATAGCCCTGGACAATGTTTTTCTTATGTTATTAATCGATTTTATGATATTTTGAGCCCGTGGAAAAATTGAAGTCCTCGAAGGGGTAAATTCACAGTTTAAGCCATTTTTTTTACGGATACTTAAAATCTTATATAAAAAAAATTAGGGTAAGTACAAAATCTTCGATAAATTTTTCATATGATTAAAGTCAGTTTTTGGCCAATTGGGTATTTTTCAATTATATGTTATTTTGGGTCTGTTTTTCTACATCAATTCCTTGTCGTGTCTTTAATTCCACTCTTGCTTGAGGAACTCTAATTGCAGAAAATAAAAATTCCTACCCAATTTTGTTTCTGTGTTGCGTGCCAAATACTAATACGCAAACTACGCAAGTATACGGTCGTTACAAGTAATATAAAACGATAAGTACATACCGAGTATCGAATCCCCACGAATGAGTAAAAGGTGGGAATAAACGAATCAATCGACGGCTTATTTCATTTAAGATCGCTTAATACAATAATATCGAACCCAAATATTGATAAGGGTGATTTTATTTAACTAAGAGCGATAAAGTAAATATAACTACGAAAGCAAGTAAATGGGGAGTTAATTACGCAGTAAGGAGGATTCATAAACTATTAGTTAAAGCAGATAAATCATGCGGTTGTTAGGTTAGCTATGCAAACTATCCTAGATTTAGTGTTGTTTGTGAGTTCAAATTAGTTAAGTCTCCCTATCGGTTTGACTTAACTCTACCAATCTACCCAAACTCTCCATCTCCGGATCAATAACGAACATCGATGTCAACCGATGCTCAAAAGAAAGTCCGAACCCAAAAGAGGATTCTAAGGCGTACCGTTGTCACCCGGGACCTAAAACTAACCCGAATCCCCGAATAAAGAGAATCTAAGTTATTTGATGCATTTACGGACGAACCCATTATACAAACACGGACCAAACTAGGTATATGACTATCCTAGGTTGAAATCCACAAATCGTCACTCTCCTAACCTATGTCTAGGTTGCATTAAATGTAGATGGCCAAAAGTGCGATAAAACAATAAACCCAACAAATCAAACATACCTCAACATCAAACATAACTAATCAAATGATAACAATGACTCGACAATTAATATATTATGCTCGTGCTTGCTATTCAAGGATTCACTGATGTTCGTATGTATCTTTCGATAGCATACCAACCTATCGAATTAAACTAATCCAATTTACGTATAAACGGAATAAAATCTAATCGATGTCATTTAAACTCAAACCTTAAACGAATATGAAACGACATAGGTATATGTCTATCCTAAAATCGAATCACAATCCAAATTCATAATCAAATCCTCAAAATCACTAAATATAGCAATCAAGAATCAATAACTTTCTTCTCCAAAGGTTGTCAAACCACAAGACGAACAATAAACACGGAATCGGATTAACGAACACCAATAAGCACCATACTAATCATCAAGACATCATTTAATCAAACAATAACATAAATTTATATAAATCCGGAGAATTCCAATACACAATCATTCATCCAAAAAGGAAATAACAAACTCATCTCCTAATCATAAATAACTAAGAAATGGAAAGAAATCACCTAATCGAAATGGAATCGAGACAAGGATTCTCCTCCCTTTAATCACCACCTAATCACTCCCCAAGGGTGGTGACTAACTCACCCCCTTGGTGGAGTCTTCAATTACAAGAAAAAAGCAAGAAAAATTAAAGAGAGAGTTGAAGGAGGATTGAGAGGAAAAGGGCGGCCAAGATTGAGGGAAAGATTGTGAGATATCTTCAATAAGTGTTCTTTTATGCTGCCCTAATAGCCCCAAATGAGAAAACCCGAAAATACCCCTCGAAAATGTGGAGACTTTGCTGATATTTCGCGCCAGCAGCAGGGCCTCGCCGCGGCGAGGTTTGTGCCGTAGGCTGGCTGCAGATTTTCTGCTCTGCCGCACTTTCTTCCGAGTAACATATCTTTTGACTCCGAACTCCGATTGCAGATCCGTAAAGTCCGTAGCGTAGCTAACTCACTCATCTATGACATATCCAAAATTCAGCTCATTTGGATCATCCATCAAATATTTATGCATGTTCTAGTGAGCAGCTATCTACATTCTTGTACAATTTGCTCCGGGTTCTTCATTCCTTTGAAGCCCTTTTCTACATCTCCCTACAAAAACACACAAAACAACAATAAAACACACAAACAGCAACCAAAACACACAAATGTCCAACAAAGGACCAAAAACGCAAAAGAACGTGAAAATAAACAAAAGCACGCAAAACTCGAATCAAAGCAAGTTGTTTTCGGCTTAAGAAGACACGTAATAATGACTTTTTCACGACGTTATCACACCCCCAAACTTAAACACTTGCTCGTCCTCGAGCAAAGAAAGCAAAAACAAATACTAAACATGCATGCTTAAGATCAAAATGCCAAAGCTTAACACTTTCAAATTATTCTTTAAACAAGCTCCACGTGTGTGCGTGATGACTTCGGCTAGGTTCTATTTTAGGTGAATACGCCCCAATAGATTAAAATCATCGGTTCTACTTGCATGGGCTCCTCACGTTAACTTAGACTATCTCCTAACCTTAGGTTTCAAACCTTATGCTCCAATCACATCATGAAACTAAGTTGTAGGTAATTTAAGAGTATTGTCCCTATTCTTGAACTAATTGGCAATTTTAGTCCCTAGCTCTTTTCTCACCATACTTTGCTTTTCTTTTGATTTACAATGATAACATAGCACTTTGTGCTTTACAATGATATTACAATACAAATCTAGCACTATTGATGGTTTCTTGTGATTCTAAACATTTAACTTTGTGGGCTACTAGCACCATTCCTTTCCTTTGTGAATTACATTTGAATTTTTCACTACAAAACTTGCACAATTTTAATGACATAGAGTTATTACAAAAATCATCCATGAATTTCATCAATGAAGGCTTAGCCTTTCTTTTCTCTCATAGAAGGGCATACATTTTAGCAACTTCTCTACTCATTTATTTTAAGAGCTAGGTGTTCAAAGGTTTTTCATTCTCGAAAAGCGTTCACTCCCCCAAACTTAATTCATTTTGCTCTCTTCACACTTAGTTTTCAAACTAAAGATTGGAGATAAACTAAGTTACGCAAGAGGAGTCCTAGATCCTATTATCACTAAAGTTCTTTATCCACCCCAAATACAACCTAGCCTTAGCCAATGTGCTCAAATTTTGTAGAAGCATACTCAAATAATAACAAGAATCTGAAAAAATTTGGCGGGTCGACCTAGCATGTATGCAAGTACTTGCGACCTCTCTCCCCCAAACTTAAAACGCACAATGTCCCCATTGTGTGAATTGAGAAAAATGGAGGGAGGTCAACACGACAACCACGCAAGCACACAAAGAAAAGAAAAACAAACAAAACAAAGAAAACAACAAGGTAAATGATCGAACACGGCTCTATCCAATTCAAGCAAGCATAGATAATCAAAACCAATCAAGTACGGACATATAGATATAGCATTGTAAGTGCAAAATAAACCAAACGGAATGCAAAAATGTAAAGGTTACGCCCTTTTGTCGATCATGGAGTCCGTGCATCCCGTGGTTAACTTCCGTCTCGGATCCTCAATCATGCTTGCCATTACTTCTTTATAATGCACAATCAACACCTACAACACAACACAAACAAAAACAAAACAAAACAAGACAAGATGATGAAAAAGGGAAATAATGCTTGTTTTAAGTCACGAGCTTGACTTGATACGAGGGATGAATTGATTGTCACCAAAACTACTCCCATCGTCCATGATTCCACAAAACAGGCTCATCAAAATCCTTAAGCTCTTCGCAATAGGCTTATCAAACCTCGTAAAGAAGCAAAAAGATCAAAATTAGCAAAATGTATCAAGCTATCAAACACAAAAAGAAAATAACAATACTCATCTCCTAATCATAAATAACTAGGAAATGGAAAGATATCACCTATTCGAAATGAAATCCAGATATGGATTCTCCTCCCCTTAATCACCACCTAATCACTCCCCAAGGGTGGTGACTAACTCACCCCCTTGGTGGAGTCTTCAATTACGAGATAAAGCAAGAAAAATTAAAGAGAGAGTTGAGGGAGGCTTGGGAGGAAAATGGAGGCAAAGAAAGAGGGAAAAGATTGTGAGATATCTTCAATAAGTGTTCTTTTATGCTGCCCTAATAGCCCCAAATGAGAAAACCCGAAAATACCCCTCGAAAATGTGGAGACTTTGCTGATATTTCGCGCCAGCAACAGGGCCTCGCCGCGGCGAGGTCTGACCTCGCCGCGGCGAGGTTTCTGCCGTAGGCTGGCTGCAGATTTTCTGCTCTGCCGCACTTTCTTCCGAGTAGCATATCTTTTGACTCCGAACTCCGATTGCAGATCCGTAAAGTCCGTAGCGTAGCTAACTCACTCATCTATGACATATCCAAAATTCAGCTCATTTGGATCATCCATCAAATATTTATGCATGTTCTAGTGAGCAGCTATCTACATTCTTGTACAATTTGCTCCGGGTTCTTCATTCCTTTGAAGCCCTTTTCTACATCTCCCTACAAAAACACACAAAACAACAATAAAACATACAAACAACAACCAAAACACACAAATGTCCAACAAAGGACCAAAAACGCAAAAGAACGCGAAAACAAGCAAAAGCACACAAAACTCGAATCAAAGCAAGATATTTTGGGCTTAAAGAGATAGGCAATAACGACGTTCTAACGGTGTTATCAACACCCCCAAACTTAAACACTTGCTCGTCCTCGAGCAAAGAAAACAAAACAAGTACTAAACGTGCATGCTTAAGATCAAAATGCCAAAGCTTAACACTTTCAAATTATTCTTTAAACAAGCTCCACGTGTGTGTGTGATGACTTCGGCTAGGTTCTATTTTAGGTGAATATGCCCCAATAGATTAAAATCATCGGTTCTACTTGCATGGGTGTTGGATGAAGATGAAGATGAAGTGCAAAGAAGACAAGTAATTAAGGGAAGGTTTTGATGATTTCCAAAACATCATAATCAGCTAAGTATGGAAAGCTTAGTTCCCTTAGAAGAATTTTGAACAAGTAAAAGAAGACATCAGAAGAGTTCAAAGTTCAAAGCTCAGAAGACTAGTGATCTCTTGCTGAATCAGCGAACAGAAGGGTAGATCATCAGCCGAGTCAAATCAGATTAGTTCAGTATTTGATCAGCAGAGTATCTATCAGCAGAGTCGTTTTGGTCAGCAGAGTAGAAGAGATCAAGAGATTAGTCCAACGGTAATAAATGCACCTGGTGTAATAAATGCTGTAAGAGAAGGGTAGTAATGGCAAATGATTGAAGCTATTTTCGGATCAGCAGAGTGCATTAAATGCGATGGACAGAAAGGTACTGTACACTGTACGAATTGCTGCAGGGAGCCGTTTCAAAAAGAGCTGAAGGATGGATTTGAAGATGTGATTTCCTTCAACGGTCATAAATTCAAATCCAAGTATAAATAGAGCTAAGTTCGAAGAGAAACACAACACAACAACAATCAGAGATTGAAATTTTGAAGCAGAATTTTTCTAAGTCTCAAAAGCTCGAACAACTCACTCGTCTGGTGGAAGTCATCTGTTGACATAAACCAAGTTGAAGAAATCAGAAAAACATTATCTGAGTGATTTTGTAATAGCTGAGTGTTGTGCGAAGTGAGAATCCATCTTTGTGAGTGATTCTACTTCAGAGGATAGGTTTTCTTTGTGAATTCCTGTTGTGAGCTTACAGCCTTCTCATTAGTTGTTTAGGTGTAAGTGGAGAAATATTGTAATCTAAGTGATTATAGTATAACCCAGAATCTGTGTGATCTGGAAGAGTGGACTAAAGGACTTTTATCCATATAACCACTATAAAAATTCTTTGTGTTATCTTGCATTCAAGTTCTTTCGCATATTTAAAGTTTGCATATTTAAACACTTTGAATTATTCAAAAGAAAGATTTTAAAACAGAAGGAGTTTTGTAAAAACTGGGGATAAAATCTTTTAAGAACTTAGTCTACTTGTGAAAAACACTTTAAAACAATCCGCTGCAAGTATACTCTTTTAAAAACTGTTCTGCTGAAAAACAGCTAAGTTTCTGTAAGAAGAGTGGTCAGTCGTCTGTTCAAGATTTGTTCACGATCAGACTAGTCTGCTTACTGTTCTTCATCAGCTTAGTCTGCTGACAGAAGACTGAAAAGTTTTTAAGTTCAAAAATTTTCAGAGGTCTATTCACCCCCCCTCTAGACCTCATCTGACCACTTGGGACCAACAAGTGGTATCAGAGCAGGTGGTTCACTTGAATCAGCTGCCTGATCAACGAGCTTGATCCGAGTGTTTTTCAAAGGTTTTCATAACTTTTTCAAAAGAGCATCTTTTTGAAAAATCAAAACTTTTTGAAAATGGAATGCATAAACCATGTTCCCCACATTGCTGGCATGTCCTTCGAAGACTGGAAAATCAGGATGGAGATTTTCCTTGCTGCCTACAATGACAACATGTTCACTTGCATTACAAAAGGTCCATTCAAGTTCACCAAGACGATAAAAATCAATGAAGTTGATACCGTGGTGGAAAAAGACTTAAGCGAAATGACAGCTGAAGAAATCAAGCTGTTCAACCTGGACAAGATTGGAAGATTCATCATGACTAAAGCCCTGGATAATGATCGGTTTGATAAGATCAAACATTGCAAATCTGCAAAAGAGATGTGGGACAAAGTCAGAGATATGAGAGAAGGGAACGACGCCATAAAAGAGCATCAGCTGAGTGTTGCTCTAGAAAAGCTGGATAACTTCAAGATGAAGTCCTCTGAAACCATTGATCAGATGGACACAAGATTTACAAGAATATTAAATGAAGTACTGAAGCTTGGAAAAACCTTCACAGACAAGGAGATAACCATCAGAGTACTGAAGGCCTTACCTCCTAAGTTCAACATGAAGGTGACAGCAATGGAAGAATCAAGGGATCTGGGGAAGATCTCTCTTACAGAGCTGTTTTCTGTACTCAAGGCTTATGAGTATAAACTGCCTAGGATGGGTATTGAAGAAACCTCAACTTCAGGACCCACAGCTGCACTAGTTGCTGCTGAAAACACCAGAAGACCAGCACAGAAAAGCAAAGAAGTGGACTCATCTGATGAAGCCACTCTACTCAACAAGAAGGAGTACACTGCTGGAGATGTTGCACTGTTGATGAACAATTTCAAGAAGTTCTACAAAAGAAAAATGAAGAACAAATACAACAATGCTTCTACTTCTAAACCTAACTTTTCTTCTCAAGATAAAGATGATTATAAATCAAAACTAATGTGTTACAACTGCAGGAAATTGGGACACTTCATCAAAGACTGCCCATATCCAAAAGCAGAAAAGTACACTGAAGAGGAGAAGAAAGTAAGAAAAGAAAGAAAGTATCAGAGAGGGAAAGCAATGATGGCTGAAGCAGAAAAGCTTGCTGCTGTCTACTCATCTGATTCAGATTCAGACTCGTCTGATGAAGAATCTTCTGATGAAGAAAAGCCTGCTCTCCTGTGCCTGATGGCAAAAGACTCTGATGACTCTGAGGATGAGGTAACTCCTCAAAATAATGAACTGTTTGATTCTCTAGAGCAAATGATGTTAAATAATACTACTATTGCTGGAGAATTTGTTAAGCTTAAGGAAGAGATGAGCTTGCTAAAAGAGCAAAATAACTCACTGAAACTTAAAGCTGAAAAGCCTAAGGAATCAGCTGAGTATAAACAGCTTGAGCAAGAGCATGAATCTCTGAAAGCTGAATGTGAAGTTTACAAAGGAAAAATCATGGAACTTGAAAAGATTATCGAGTCTCATGAGAAATCATCTGTTGCATCCACGCATACATCTAGTAAACAGAAGATGCCTTTAGAACAGGATAAGCAAAAGTTGAACCATACTGAAAAATTTATATCAGCTGACAATAGTAAGGTCATTCTGTATGTTCAAACTGCTAGACCTACTTCACCTGAGAAAGAATTAAAGGAGAAGAAATCTCCTAAGGCTAAAAAGAGCAAAGAGCCTAGTGTAGGAAATAAGACTGGTAAGACCAAACAGCAGAGTCCTAAGAAGTCTGCTGATAAAGCTAAAGTCAATCAGACTAGTGGTAAAGCTAAGTCTAAACAAGTTGAGCAAGCACCTAGTAAGCCAAAGAAGCATAAGAACAAGAAAAATCAAAATGCTTGGTATGGAAATGAGTCATATTATGTGCAACCTGCTGCATATCATCCTATGTATCATGCACCTCAATTTCCTAGTTACTATCACTACAAGAAAAACATGATTTTCCCACGGATTTTCCCACGGATTTCAGCAAAAATCCGTCGAAAAATGGATTTTCTGACGGATTTTGGCCATCGCAAAATCCGTCGGAAAAAGTGGCGTGGGAAAATTTCCGACGGATTTTCCGACGGATTTTTTCCGATGACCAAATCCGTCGGAAAATGGAAAACTTCCTTCAAACAAAGCTGTCGGAAAATTCGTCGGATATTTCCGACGGAAAACCAAGTTGTCGGAAATTTCAATTTGTTTATTTTTCCGACGGATTTTTTACGTCGGAAATTATTTAGAAATAATATTTTTTTATTTTTTTCCGACGGAATTTTTCCGTCGGAAAATATTTAAAAAATAATTTTCTTTTTTTTTTCCGACGGATTTAATTCCGTCGGAAATGGAAAAAAAAATTAAAAAAAACTTTTTTATTTTTTCTTATTTTCCCCAATAAAAACATGTATATTGCATAAATAATCAAAATATATTGAACTAATAAGGTATGAGCCCTGTGTAGTAAATACATTGAACTAATAAAATTATAAAATTAAATAAAAATGTAATTATATAGGGTATGAGCCCTGTGTAGTAAATACATTGAACTTCTATCATATTTACAAGAATACACTTTTTAACTAATAAGGTCTACACTTCTCCATAATATTCTTTTTCAAGCCCTTCCACAGTCTTCATTGTTTCTCATTCAAGCCTTTTTCACACCATTCCATCCATTAATCTAGACAACAATTAATAGTGTTATCATAAAAAGAAGTTGCAATAATTCATGCACAATCAAATAAAAATGTAAGACTATCTAAGATCATTAATTTTATTTAATTCACCATGAAAGTCTATAAATAGAATCCTAGTTCCTTGACACTCTCATTCCAACTTAACTTCACCATTTCCATTCCAAAATCAGGAGATACATGACTACTATTAAGTTGTAAAACAAGGATCCTAATACCAAAGAATGTACTTCTCTTAAGATGTGAAATGAAGTTTATAATTCAAGAAAAAACAACTTGATAATTTCATTTCAAATAAAATTCCTCAATCTAACGGTGGATCAAATACCAACAACCTTTTCATCAATCAATTTAAATGTTTATCATATATATATATGCATATCATTAAAGTCAGAAAAAGAGAAACTTGACACTGAAAAATTTCACATCATTTTGCACAAGGGAGTAAATATACATGAAACAACTTTGCAAAGCTCAAGCCAGAGGTAAAAATACACAGAAAATCTTACCAATCTTCAAGACATGGAAAAGAGAATTTAATTTGTTGAACTTGTCTCCTCCTGCTCCTTTGATGTTTTGCTCAACAGAGACAACATAAGGTGATCATCACCACCTACAACATAGGTGAATTCAGATTTATTTGATTAGAGCTCTGATTAATATTGATGTATCATACTAAATATATACCTGGGCGGAGATTATATATGGTGCGTGACCACGTTAACTTCTTTTGGGAAAAGAAAATCATGAACAGAAGTAGCTCATGGCATTGACAAATATAACTAAAGGTACAAAGTAGTATTGTTTTCTTGAAAAGCATATGATCAACTGACATTTAAGCACATCTCCATAAAATTTAGTCAGTCAGGCTAGTATACAAATAAAATTAAATTTATAGCTTGTGCATCGGTCAATAATGTAACTCTACCACCATCCACATATTAGACCATTGATAAACTAAACACAGAACAAACTGAAATGTTAGAAAGCCAATAAGCCCAAATGGACATTTGGTGTGTAGGTGGTGTTTAATGTATTTCTTAATCCATAAATGGTCAAGTTTACAGAAGTCAGAACTTTGTGCATTTAATCAGGTCATATGAAATCATTTAGCATAATTATAATAATGTTTAATCATGGTGTAACAATAAATTTTCTTTCAAATCTTGTACAAGAATTTCAACATTTATAATTATACGTGAATACTACTAATAGTCCTAAAATTCCGTCTTGTTCCATTATTGAATGTCACAACTAAAATAATGACAAACTATAGATAACTTAGGCAAAAATAATGCTTAAGCTACTAATTAGAACATTTCAACACATAGCGTTCTATATATTAATTGAGCCTACATGTCTTTCTTTATTGCATTATATCTTTCATCACCCATATACAATACAATTATAACTTTATTGATTGTTGTTATAAATGTTACTCCATAATTTTGCTGTAACAACCTACAATATGAAGTTCTACAAGCAACTACACTATTTTCAACTAACCATCGCCACAGCCATGTATATTTAATTTATCTCCCACCATGAGTGAAGAAATTAGCCACAAATCCCTCCAAGAAAAAGGTATTTTAGTCACTCTTTAATTTCCTCTCTTCTACTCTGCAATATGGAGTATATCATTTTTCTTTTTCATTTTCTATTTCATTTCAATGGAAATAATTTAATTCTTCTTATTGTTGAGAAAAATTGAAAATATCATACAAGAGTTAAGTAACCTTATTACCACATTTTTCATCATTAAACTTTATATTTCTACTACAGATTCAAGGGTTTTTTTATCTCAACTTTAGTATCATAGATACGAAATAGATCTAGGAAAAATGCACAAAGCGAAATACCTCTAAATGTGTTGGATTTCGGGCTGGGCTGGGCAGCGGGTTCGGGCAGCGGTGGAGTGAGCAGGGGAACTCACGCGGATTTGGGCAGTGGCGGCGTGAGCAAGGGTCGTCACTAAGGTCTGGGCAGCGGGGTCTTGGAAACGGATTCGGTCAGCGGAGGCGTGAGCAAGGGAACTCACGCGGGTCTCGACAGCGGCGGCGTGCGGTCACGCGGGTCTGGGCAACGAGGGTCTGGCGGTGGTGGGAGAGATATGGAGGAAGGCAATGGTGGGCTCGTGGGAGTAGCTACTAGTGAGGAAGCGGCGGATGGAAATTTGAAGGAGGTGAATGAAATTAGGGCAATAATACTTCATTTCAATTTTTTGGTCATTTTGTATTTATTTTTATAATCTTAAATCATTAATCATATTTAACTTTTTAAAATTAATTAATCAGATTATTGCACAAAATTATTGAAGTTAGAAAATATTCCCCCTATTATTTTTACTCAATTATCTATAGTATTTGGCCTGATTTTCAATTTTTTAAACAACATATCATGTAAAATTATTCATATTTGTGGTGTATTAAATCTTTTAAATATTAATAGTTATAGTGTCATATGATATTATCAAGTTATTAGTGAAATATATTAATTAAATTATTTATTATAATTTCTATTTAGTCAAGTTGACAAAAAAGTTGACTGGCCAACTTACCAATGAATAAAAAATGAAATGGAGAAATTTGAGTTAAATCAATCAAAAACGGTTTAAATGGAATCAATTTGGTGGAAATTGTTGACAATTGTTTATGCACATTAACGTTATTTGCAATCAGATTGACTGATTCTCGATTTGTAACATTAATTGACTAAGTTAATATTGTTGAAGGTTATATATGTATATGTATATTGATGTTAATTATTCGAAATCAAATCGATATTTAGCTCGGATTTAAATAATCAATCATATCACTAATTCAAAATTGTAAACTATATATATGGTTATGTATATTGAGATTATTCGAAATCAAATCGATATTTGACTCAAAATTGCTCAAGTAGTCATTAATTCAAAATTATTGACTATATGATTATGTACATTGATGTTATTCGCTATTATAAGATCAATTGATCGATTCTCAATTTGTAACATTAATTGGGCAAAGTCAACATTGTTGACCTTATTGTAACGTTAATGGTCAAAGTCAACATTGTTGGTTATGCACATTAAGGTTATTCTAAATCAAACTGATATATGACTCGAAACTATTTACTTAGTCACTAATTCAAAATTGTTGACAATAAGTTATTTCGCAATCAGATCGATCGTTTTGTCAGTTTGTAATGTTAATTGGTCAATTATTGACCTTAAGACTATGTTCATTGATGTTATTCAAAATTAAAATGATACTTGATTCAAAATTACTTAATTAGTCATTTCGAATTTGTTAATTATATGGTTATATATATACGTTGAGTTTATCGCAATTAGATCGATCGATTCTCGATTATTAACGTTAATTGACCAAAGTCAACATTGTTGACCTTAGGGTTAATTAAATTGATGTTATTTGAAATAAGATCGATATATGACTCAAAATTATTAACTCAGTTATTAATTCAAAACTGTTGATTATATGGTTAATTATATACATTGAGATAATTTATATTTTATTTTTTAATCAATTTCCGACGGAATTAATCCGTCGAAAAATAATTATTGTTTTTTTATTCATTTTTAGTTATTTTCAAACGGAAAGAATATGTCGGAAATATCGAAAATAATTATTGTAGTTATACATATTATTGCAAAAAATAGATTAAAGTTGAAAAAAATGGTTAAAATCAATGAAAATGTGTGGATAAAGAAGTTAAATAAATCAGTAAAGGTTTTAAATCGATGAATTTTGTGAAAATATGAGTTAAATTAGGGAAAAAATGGTCTAAATAATCAAATAGGGAAAAAAATAATACGAAAATAATTTATATTTTTTAATTATTTCCGACGGAAAAATTCCGTCGGAAATAATTAATTTCACAATATTTATTTTCTTCAACATTTTCCGACGGATTAAATCCGTCGGAAAAATGTAATATTTTTTTTATTTTAAAATTATTTCCGACGGAATAATTCCGTCGGAAATAATTCATTTTCCATTATTTATTTTCTAGAATATTTTCCGACGGATTTAATCCGTCGAAAAATTATTGCTACTTTTTTTTTTTAATTAATTTTTTCCGACGGATTAAATCCGTCGGAAAATTTTATTTCTAAAATTGTTTGTGAAAATTTAATTCTCTTTCCGATGACTTTTAACCTCCGTCGGAAAATCCGTCGGAAGTTCCGACGGATATTTTTCCATGGGAAAATCCGTCGGAAATTCCGACGAATATTTTTCCGTGGGAAAATCCGTCGGGCTCAGGAGTGCTCTCTCATAACAGATCAGATTGTACCAATATCAATCCGTTTTCTTCCATTTATTCCAAGGCAAGAATTCAACAACCCCTTGATCCCCCCTATCTCTAAAGGGGCTTATGTACTCCACTCGTTACCACTAAACGACGAAGCCAGGAGCGGAAGGAGGGACTTGAACCCTCATTAGTAGTGAGAGAGGGGATCTCTTGTTCCTTGAAAAGTTCTTTGAAAAGATTCATCTATCTGATTGATGAGTCATAATAAAACAATTCACGGTTCATATGCTTAGTGCGAAAAACAAAGGACTATTCGCTCTTTGGGGTGGGCCTTTCGTACTCAAATCCGTACGGGGAAAGGAGAATTCTTCTTTTATTGTTTGTTTAGGTTTGTAACTATGTGACAAATCGAAGTGAAAAGACAATTGCGGAGTCAGTATCGGTATAGTAACAGTCTGATCTGGAAATGTATTTATACATATGAATCCGAGCACAAGCAGTAATAGCAGCGCGCCAATGTTTTTCAGGGGAGTCCATCATACAATCAAAAAATTTTCTCTTATTGAGAAATCAATGTCTTACCCTCATAACTTTGAGGGAACAATAGCCTGACAAAGGGGTCCTTAAGGCGTATTCTCAAAATCCCTATATCTACAGCTGTAGTAACCACTAGTTCTATAATTGGATCAACTGAAACTAGATCGTTGGTCGGAAAATTTCCGTCGGAAAATCGTGCTTTTCTTGTAGTGTATGCACCCTACCCTGCTCATCCAATGCATGCATATCCTACTTATCATGCACCTTACCCTGCTTATGAACATTATTCTTATCATACTGATCACCAACATGACTTATCTGATAATTATGATGAAAATAAAACTGTTCATGCTCCTGTGAAAACTCAGAAACCTAAGAAGCCTAAGACTTCAACATCTTGGGTTGTCAAAGGTGGAACTAATCCTTCAGGACCCTCTCAATAAGGGTACCTAAAACAATTTTATTTTTTTTGTAGGTTAGGATTAGGAGTAGGAGTAAAGTAGAGAAGATTTGGTACTTGGACAGTGGATGTTCAAGACACATGTGTGGAAACATACATGAGCTGACTGATGCAATTGCTGTGGATGGTCCAAAGGTTACCTTTGGAGACAGCAAAGAAGGCAAGATTAAAGCTAAAGGAAGATTAATCAGAGGAAACATAGAGATATCTGACGTCTCATATGTCAAAGGCCTCAAATATAATCTGCTGAGCATAAGTCAATTTTGTGACAAAGGATATTCAGTCATCTTCTCAACAGATAAGTGTTTTGTCGAACAGATTGGTACAAAGAAGGTAATTTTATCTGGAAGACGACAAGGGAATGTCTACATAGTCGACTGGGATTCTGCTGACAAGAATTCAAGTGTTTGTTTGGTTGCATCTGCACCAAGTGAAGTCAGTTGGTTGTGGCACAAAAGGATGAATCATTTAAACTTCAAGACCATAAACAGATTAATCAAGAATGATTTGGTAGAAGGGATTCCAAAAACAGTCATGAGCAAAGACAAGCTCTGTGACGCATGTCAGAAGGGTAAACAAATCAAGTCATCGTTCAAAAGCAAGAAGCACCAATCTTCTGAAAGGATTTTGGAGCTATTACATATGGACTTATTTGGACCCATTGATCCAGTCAGCAACGGTGGAAAGAAATACTGCCTAGCTGTTGTGGATGATTATTCAAGATATACTTGGGTGATTTTCATGAAGAAGAAAAGTGAAACCAAGGAACATCTTACTAATCTGATGGAACTGATCCAGAATGAGAAAAGTATCAAGATATTGAAGATCAGATCAGATAGAGGGACAGAGTTCACAAACTCTACTGTTGAAGAGTATTGTAATATCAAAGGAATACATCATGAGTACTCTGCTGCCAGAACCCCTCAACAGAACGGTGTTGCTGAAAGGAGAAACAGAACACTAAAGGAAGCTGTCAGAACCATGATAGCTGAAGCTAAACTGCCTCAAAGATTTTGGGCAGAAGCAACAAATACAGCATGCTTCACCCAGAACAGATGTATGATCAACAAAAATCAGAACAAGACTCCATATGAAATTTGGAACAACAGAAAACCAAACATTCATTACTTTAAGATTTTTGGTTGTAAATGTTTTGTATTGAATAATGGGAAAAATCACCTTACTGCATTTGCAGAAAAGGCTGATGAAGCTGTTTTTGTAGGATACTCATCTGTTAGTAAAGCCTATAGAGTTTTCAATAAAAGAACATTACTAATAGAAGAATCTATCCATGTAGTATTTGATGAGCCAAGTCAATCTTCTGAAAAGAATCAAAGTGTTAATCAAGATCTGTCTACTGATCTACAGAAGTTAGACATTGGAAGAAATGAAGAATATGTTCCTATCATACTACCTAATCTAAATTCAGCTGATAACTCAAGTGCTGTTCAAAATCACAGTGCTGATTGTCTAACAGACGAGTTGCAAACAGCTGACAGACCAGAGACTGTTCAACAGACGGCAAATGTTCAACAGACTACTACTGTATCTCCAACAGTAGTGTTGCAAGATCAAAACAGAGGACAACATTCAGACCTGCAACCTGATCTCAGATGGCTCAGAAACCATCCACCAGAGTTGGTGATTGGTGATCCATTAGATAGAGTGAAAACAAGAAGAGCTGCTGCACAAGATGCCATGTTTGTCACTTTTCTATCTCAAATAGAGCCTAAGCAAATTGAAGAAGCTCTAAATGATTCCTTCTGGATAGAAGCTATGCAAGAAGAGTTGAATCAATTTGAGAGAAATGAAGTCTGGTACTTAGTTCCTAGACCAAGTCATCAAAGGGTAATTGGCACTAAGTGGGTTTTCAGAAATAAGATGAATGAAGATGGTATTGTTACCAGAAACAAAGCAAGACTAGTGGCCAAGGGTTATTGTCAAGAAGAAGGAATTGACTTTGATGAAACTTTTGCACCAGTAGCAAGACTTGAAGCAATCAGACTGTTTCTAGCCTATGCTGCTTACAAGAACTTCACTGTCTATCAGATGGATGTGAAGTCTGCTTTTCTCAATGGAGAATTGCAAGAAGAAGTGTATGTTGAACAACCTCCTGGATTTGAAGTCTATCAAGAAGAGGACAAAGTATATCGTCTGAAGAAAGCCCTCTATGGACTGAAACAGGCTCCAAGAGCATGGTATGATACCCTGTCTGATTTTCTTTTAATTAAAGGATTTCATAAAGGTAAGGTAGATAAAACCTTGTTCACAATTGAATGGGAGAATCATATATTAATTGTGCAAATATATGTGGACGATATTATTTTTTGTTCAACTAACCAACAGATGTGTGATAAGTTCTCCAAGCTGATGCAGAATAAGTTTGAAATGAGCATGATGGGTGAACTTAATTATTTTCTTGGTTTACAAGTCAAACAGCTACCTGATGGAATCTTTATAAATCAAGCAAAATACACAAGAGATCTGTTCAAGAAGTTTGGTATGGAAACTAGCTCTACTGCTACTATTCCTATGTCTACAAGTCTTCGTTTGGATAAAGATGAAGATGGCAAATCAGTGGACATAACCAAATACAGAGGCATTATTGGTTCATTGTTGTATCTAACAGCAAGCAGACCTGACATAATGTACTCAGTTGGAGTCTGTGCAAGATTTCAATCAAACCCCAAGGAATCTCATCTCTTAGCTGCCAAGAGGATATTGAAATATGTTAAAGGCACTCAAGAATTGGGATTGTGGTATCCTAGAGAATCTGGATTTGAGATGTTGGTCCCAAGTGGTCAGATGAGGTCTAGAGGGGGGGGTGAATAGACCTCTGAAAATTTTTGAACTTAAAAACTTTTCAGTCTTCTGTCAGCAGACTAAGCTGATGAAGAACAGTAAGCAGACTAGTCTGATCGTGAACAAATCTTGAACAGACGACTGACCACTCTTCTTACAATAACTTAGCTGTTTTTCAGCAAAACAGTTTTTCAAAGAGTTTACTTGCAGCGGATAGTTTCAAAGTGTTTTTCACAAGTAGACTAAGTTCTTGAAAAGATTTTATCCCCAGTTTTTAACAAACTTCTTTTTAAAATCTTTTACGATAATTCAAAGTGTTCAAATATGCAAACTTTTAAAATATGCAAGAAAACTTTAAATGCAAGATAACACAAAGAATTTTTATAGTGGTTATATGGATAAAAATCCTTTAGTCCACTCTTCCAGATCACACAGATTCTGGGTTATACTATAATCACTTAGATTACAATATTTCTCCACTTACACCTAAACAACTAATGAGAAGGCTGTAAGCTCACAATAGAAAATCACTTAGAAATTCTACTCTCTGAAGTTTGATCACTCACAAAGATGGATCACAACTCCGCACAACACTCAGCTAAATACAAGATCACTCAGATCGTATTTTTCTATTTTCTTCAACTGGGTTTCTGTCAACAGATGACTTCCACCAGACGAGTGAGCTGTTCGAGCTTTTGAGACTTAGAGAAATTCTGCTTCAAAATTTCGATCTCTGATTTGTTGTTGTGTGTCTCTCTCTTCGAACTTTGCTCTATTTATACTTGGATTTGAATTTATGACCGTTGAAGGAAATCACATCTTCAAATCCATTCTTCAGCTCTTTTTGAAACGGCTCCCTGCAGCAATCGTACAGTGTACAGTACCTTTCTGTCCATCGCATTTAATGCTGCATTTAATGCACTCTGCTGATCCGAGGATATCTTCAATCATTTGCCATTACTATCCTTCTCTTATAGCATTTATTACGCCAGGTGCATTTATTACCGTTGGACTAATCTCTTGATCTCTTCTACTCTGCTGATCAAAACGACTCTGCTGATAGATACTCTGCTGATCAAATACTGAACTCATCTGATTTGACTCGGCTGATAATCTACCCTTCTGTTCGCTGATTCAACAAGAGATCACTAGTCTTCTGAGCTTCGAACTTTGAACTCTTCTGATGTCTTCTTTTACTTGTTCAAAATTCTTCTAAGGGAACTAAGCTTCCATACTTAGCTGATTAAGATGTTTTGGAAATCATCAAAACCTTCCCTTAATTTCTGACTTCTTTGCACTTCATCTTCATCTTCATCCAACAATTTCCCCCTTTTTGATGATGACAAAACCTCAGCTAAGTACCTGTACCTAAACTAAAGTTTTGATCCTCAAAAATTTCTGAGATAGAAATAATCTGTTGGAGTCAAACTTGCAATTTTATAGATTTTGAATTGATTACATTTTACAAGTTTTGAAGAGTAAAAGATGCAAAGCAAAAGATTACAAGGTTTTTAAAGTAAAGAAATCTAGTCTAAACTAGTCTTCTTCTTTCTTTTCTTCTTCAGCTTCCTTGTCTTCTTTTTCTGATTCATCAGCAGGTTTGGAAGTTCCAACTTCCAATTTCTGCTTCAACAGCTCTAGCTTCTTCTTTTTAGTATCAGGATCAAGCTGTTCTTCAGCTGAATCCTTAGCAGCAGCTATTTCCTTATCAGATTTAGCTTTTGCTTCAGCTTCAGTTTCTTCAAATTCTTCAGCTATCTCCTTATCATCTTCTTCTTTTTCTGTGATCTTTTCTTCTGCTGATCTGCTTGTGCCTTCATTTGCTGCTTCATTCCTATCATTTTCATCAGCAGACTCTTCTAAGACTTCTGTTCCTTCAGCATCATCTTCAGCTTCCAATTCAACAGAAGGTCCAACTCTTTTCTGCCCAAATATCCTCTCTTCCCCCTTTTTGTCATCATCAGCAGGGTCGATTTGATAGTTTGGTAAGATTGGAGTGATTAGAAGTGAATCACAGAGAAGCTTGATGTTCTCTTCCATAGCATTTATCTGAGCCTGTTGTTTGAGTTGATTGGCTTTAACAGTCTTGACTTCCTTGAGCAAGTCTTCTCCTTGATCACCCAACTGAATTTGAGATCCCAAAATCCAATTTGATGAAGCAGTGAAGTCTTTCATCATGTTACCCATGACTTCATCTTCTGCTTGGAGAGCCAATTCAACAGTTTGTTCAATCTGCTTCCAACCTTCAGTAGTGCTCTGAGTCCTTCTTCTAAGAATATCCATATCCTGACAGATGGATTTAACATTATAAGCAGTGTCTTCTATCAGATCTGTTGGGACAGCAGCAGCTTTCTGAACTGGTTGTTTAACAGCAGCAATCACTTCTGCAGCTAATTCTTTCTTCATATCCTTCAGAGAATTGGTGATCATTTGCTGGATGGAGTCCAACAGATTTGGTTGAACACCATGAGAGGTTGAAGGCATATCTGAAGTAGCAGCAGGTGTATCTTCCATGAGTTGCTCTGATGGTTGAGTTGTTAAAGCAAGGGATTGATCTGCTGGTTCATCAGCATGGCTTGGAGTGCTTTCCTTCTCCTTAGCTTGATCATCTCCTTCATCAGCAACTTCTTTTTCCTTTAACTGATCTGCTGGAATTTCTACTTCCTTCTTTGATTCATCAGCAGCATCAGACTTATCATCCTGCACTTTGTCTTGATCAGATGGGTCTGAAGTACCCTCAATTTGCTTTGGTTGATCAGAGGACTCTGCTCCTTCTTTCTCAGCAGGTGATATAATCTTCTTGACAGTTTCAACTGTCCTCATCAATCCTTCATTGTCCACTGCAGACCTGTTAGAAATCCAAGTAAAGTTATCAAGAGGAATAAAAGTAGATGTTGGTTCCTCAGGCAACTCTTCATAAGGTTTCAGATTAGGTCCATAGACAATATGTTTGATGTTAGGAAGTGGGACCAGTTCACTTGGTTGTCCTCTTAGCTTCCTTGCTTTCTTTGCCCAAAGCTCCATTGCTTGAGCAATAGCCAACTTTATGGATCTTTCCTTGAGGTCTTCTGAGTAATCAAAATCCTCAGGAACAGATGCAAAGATCTTCTTGGCTTCTTCTTTGACTATGTGACAGATCCTCATCCTTAATCTGTCCAGAAAGAATTCTGAATCAAGTGCTTGAATGAGTGAAGTTGTCTCAAGCCACTTAAGTATCCAATCTTCTGTAGCCTTGAATTCTTTCCATTTGGCCATCTCAGCAGGACTTTTTGTCAATCTGAATTCTCTCCATCTGTTGTATTTAATCTTTTCAGAATGGAAGAGTGTCAGACGGTTGACTCTTTCACTTTCAGCATCCAGTCTTCTGAGAAATTCTTCAAAAATTGCAGGATCTTCCCTGACAATTTCAAGAGATAATCTTATTTCTTCTCTTCTCTTCTCTTTTATCTTGGGTGCAGGCATAGCTGGGATTGGTTTATTTGGATCCCTTGGTTCACCAATAGCTATCCCACCAGTATGCTGATGTCCATGAGCATCCTTGATGCTTGCTTCAATAACAGCAGCCAACTCTGCTGCCTCAATAGCATCCCTCCGCTCTTGAGTCATTTTGCTGGCTTCTTCCTCCAGCCTTTTTAATTCTAGGCTTTTCAGCCTATCCTCTTCTGCTTTCTCTGCAGCAATTCTTTGCTTTTCAGCAGCATCTAACTTCATCTTTTCTGCAACAGTTATATAAGTTGAAAATTTCCCAGGTCTTTGTCTGATTGGATTGGGACTTTCAACTGCTTGAAGAGGAACTGCAGCAACTGGAGTAGGATGCAACAAAGGTGCATCTCCTTCAGGTGTTGAACTAGTCTGCTGTACATTTTGAACTTCAGCAGATAATGCAACAGATGAGTCTTCTGTTTGTACTCCAATTTCAGAGACAACTTTAACTTCAGCAGCAGCAGCTTTAGCAGCTTCAACAGCAGGTTCTTTAATTGTTAATGGCCTTTCTGCTTCTGTAGTTGTTTCTCTTACCATTACAACAGGTTCTTCAGAGAAATTTACCTTTCTCTTTGCTTTGGACTTAGGAATTCTCTTGGCAGGAGGGTTTGCAACAGGAGGTCCCCTTGCCTCACTCCTAGTCCTCAATCTTTTCAACCTTGTAATAGGAACTTCTTCATCAGACTCTGTCTTTTCAGATGAAGATCCTGTCTTCATGTTCTCAACTTCAGCTGTGAAGTCATCTATCACCTTTTCAGGGACTTCACTTTCAGGTTGTGCTGATTCAGCCACAACAGCAGACTGTGCTGTTGGCTCAGCAGATTGACTTGTCTGACCCACCTTCTTGCTCTTCTTAGAAGGGGTCTTCTTGGATTTTGAAGGGGCTTTTCTTTTAGGCTTATCTACTATTTGTCTGACTGGCTCGTAGAGTTTGAACTCTTTACTTCCATGAGTTTGCTTTCCACCACCCATAGGGCAATTTAGTGAGGCAAACAGATTACTCAGTAAAATAGCATGAGAATGCCTTTTATCACTTAACAGCTCATACACGTGAGCAGCCCAGTTAACCTTAAATCCATAATAAATGCAAATCATTGTGCAGTATCTCTTCCTAGGTAATCCATCCAGTGAACCGGTAGCACAATCTATTATCTTTGAAATAATATCAGCAAACTTCTGATATTCTCCTTTCAGCTGAGTCTTCATCAAAGACCCAGTCATCTCTTCTCCAGGTTTAGCACAAATAGCCCAGAACTCTTCTTCCTTTGCTGACCCTAAACTGGTCACATCTCCTCCCTCGTTCGTCAGCTTGTAAATTTCACTTAGAACAGCAGCAGATACAGCAATCTTCTTACCACCTATTTCAGCAGTCATAACAGTCTCATCATCATTGAATTCTCTGGTCATGTAGAAATGGTAAACATCCTCCAAGTAGACTCTATCTTCATGAGCCTCCAAAACAGGAACCAACGATGCTTCTTTGATCTTTTCCAGTAAAGAACGCATCAAATCAGTGCCAGAGAAATGAAATTTGCTGTAGTTGAAGTATCTTCCCTCAATAACCTTGTCCATTTCGGAGATTAGTGAGTAGATTCTGCAAAAGAACAGTGAACTTTCGAAGCAGTAGGGTTTGAGAGTTAGAGAGTTTGAGAATATTTGAGTGCGTAAGACGACTGTACTGTTTCAGATCGGATTTTATAGGTTTCCTTTTGATTTGGTTTCCGTGATTTATCTGAACCGTTGATCTAATCTGACAGTTTTTAATCGTGTGGATAGGAGAGGCGGATTTCAATTTTATTATTTTAATGTCAGATGGGCGGGAAACTCTATCGACACTAATCTGTTACTTATAAAAGCGCGTTTCTTATAATACGATTTATGACCATGCTTATATAAGGTATCAGATGAGTAGAGTTTAACTTATCTGACAGACGAGTGATCTGTTATCTGATATTACTAGAGAATGCCAATAGCTAGTAATCTTCCTCTGCTGTTTGTCAATCCAGCAAGATAAAATAATCTTCAGTCTTCAAGAATTAAGAACAGATCTTCAGATAATATAACTTTCACTAACTGACATTAACAGATTTCATCTTTAGAACAGAAGTACCGCTAGTCTTACACGTTCCCCCTGTCTTTAAGAATCCATAAGCTAACTAGTCTGTTGAAAGTTAATTCTTGAATAGAATAAAGGATAACTAAGCTGTTGAACTCCAGTCTTCTGATGAGTTCACCCTCAGCTTATGCATCCAAATTTAGTAGTCCTAACTCAGCTCTTAGAGTTGAGAACCTTGCTTCACTTAGAGGTTTAGTGAAGATATCAGCAATCTGATTGTCAGTATGAACATACTCTATCATAACATTGCCTTTTTCCACATGATCTCTAATGAAGTGATGCTTAATCTCAATATGTTTAGTCCTTGAATGACTTGTAGTGTTCTGAGTAAGTGAGATTGCACTAGTATTATCACAGTAGATTGGAATTCCACTGATCTTGATGTTATAATCTTCTAGTTGATGCTTCAACCAAAGTATCTGTGCACAACAAGCTCCAGCAGCTATATATTCAGCTTCAGCAGTAGATATAGAAACTGAGGTTTGTTTCTTACTCATCCATGAGATCAGACGACTACCTAAGAACTGACAAGCACCTGTTGTGCTTTTTCTGTCAATCTTGCAGCCAGCAAGGTCTGAATCTGAATAACCAATAAGCTCAAATCCAGATTCTCTAGGATACCACAATCCCAATTCTTGAGTGCCTTTAACATACTTCAATATCCTCTTGGCAGCTAAGAGATGAGATTCCTTGGGGTTTGATTGAAATCTTGCACAGACTCCAACTGAGTACATTATATCAGGTCTGCTTGCTGTTAGATACAACAGTGACCCTATAATGCCTCTATATTTGGTTATGTCCACTGATTTTCCATCTTCATCTTTATCCAAACGAAGACTTGTAGACATAGGAATAGTAGCAGTAGAGCTAGTTTCCATACCAAACTTCTTGAACAGATCTCTTGTGTATTTTGCTTGATTTATAAAGATTCCATCAGGTAGCTGTTTGACTTGTAAACCAAGAAAATAATTAAGTTCACCCATCATGCTCATTTCAAACTTATTCTGCATCAGCTTGGAGAACTTATCACACATCTGTTGGTTAGTTGAACCAAAAATAATATCGTCCACATATATTTGCACAAGTAATATATGGTTTTCCCATTCAATTGTGAACAAGGTTTTATCTACCTTACCTTTATGAAATCCTTTAATTAAAAGAAAATCAGATAGGGTATCATACCATGCTCTTGGAGCCTGTTTCAGTCCATAGAGGGCTTTCTTCAGACGATATACTTTGTCCTCTTCTTGATAGACTTCAAATCCAGGAGGTTGTTCAACATACACTTCTTCTTGCAATTCTCCATTGAGAAAAGCAGACTTCACATCCATCTGATAGACAGTGAAGTTCTTGTAAGCAGCATAGGCTAGAAACAGTCTGATTGCTTCAAGTCTTGCTACTGGTGCAAAAGTTTCATCAAAGTCAATTCCTTCTTCTTGACAATAACCCTTGGCCACTAGTCTTGCTTTATTTCTGGTAACAACACCATCTTCATTCATCTTATTTCTGAATACCCACTTAGTGCCAATTACTCTTTGATGACTTGGTCTAGGAACTAAGTACCAGACTTCATTCCTTTCAAATTGATTCAACTCTTCTTGCATAGCTTCTATCCAGAAGGAATCATTTAGAGCTTCTTCAATTTGTTTAGGCTCTATTTGAGATAAAAAAGTGACAAACATAGCATCTTGTGCAGCAGCTCTTCTTGTTTTCACTCTATCTAATGGATCACCAATCACCAACTCTGGTGGATGGTTTCTGAGCCATCTGAGATCAGGTTGCAGGTCTGAATGTTGTCCTCTGTTTTGATCTTGCAACACTACTGTTGGAGATACAGTAGTAGTCTGTTGAACATTTGCCGTCTGTTGAACAGTCTCTGGTCTGTCAGCTGTTTGCAACTCGTCTGTTAGACAATCAGCACTGTGATTTTGAACAGCACTTGAGTTATCAGCTGAATTTAGATTAGGTAGTATGATGGGAACATATTCTTCATTTCTTCCAATGTCTAACTTCTGTAGATCAGTAGACAGATCTTGATTAGCACTTTGATTTTTCTCAGAAGATTGACTTGGCTCATCAAATACTACATGGATAGATTCTTCTATTAGTAATGTTCTTTTATTGAAAACTCTATAAGCTTTACTAACAGATGAGTATCCTACAAAAACAGCTTCATCAGCCTTTTCTGCAAATGCAGTAAGGTGATTTTTCCCATTATTCAATACAAAACATTTACAACCAAAAATCTTAAAGTAATGAATGTTTGGTTTTCTGTTGTTCCAAACTTCATATGGAGTCTTGTTCTGATTTTTGTTGATCATACATCTGTTCTGGGTATAGCATGCTGTATTTGTTGCTTCTGCCCAAAATCTTTGAGGCAGTTTAGCTTCAGCTATCATGGTTCTGACAGCTTCTTTTAGTGTTCTGTTTCTCCTTTCAGCAACACCATTCTGTTGAGGGGTTCTGGCAGCAGAGTACTCATGATGTATTCCTTTGATATTACAGTACTCTTCAACAGTAGAGTTTGTAAACTCTGTCCCTCTATCTGATCTGATCTTCAAGATTTTGATAGTCTTCTCATTCTGGATCAGTTCCATCAGATTAGTAAGATGTTCCTTGGTTTCACTTTTCTTCTTCATGAAAATCACCCAAGTATATCTTGAATAATCGTCCACAACAGCTAGGCAGTATTTCTTTCCACCATTGCTGACTGGATCAATAGGGCCAAATAAGTCCATATGTAATAGCTCCAAAATTCTTCCAGAAGATTGGTGCTTCTTGCTTTTGAAAGATGACTTGATTTGTTTACCCTTCTGACAGGCATCACAGAGCTTGTCTTTGCTCATGACTGCTTTTGGAATCCCTTCTACCAAATCATTCTTGATTAATCTGTTTATGGTCTTGAAGTTTAAGTGATTCATCCTTTTGTGCCACAGCCAACTAACTTCACTTGGTGCAGATGCAACCAAACAAACACTTGAATTCTTGTCAGCAGAATTCCAGTCGACTATGTAGATATTTCCTTGTCGTCTTCCAGATAAAATTACCTTCTTTGTACCAATTTGTTCGACAAAACACTTATCTGTTGAGATGATGACTGAATATCCCTTGTCACAAAATTGACTTATGCTCAGCAGATTATATTTGAGGCCTTTGACATATGAGACGTCAGATATCTCTATGTTTCCTCTGATTAATCTTCCTTTAGCTTTAATCTTGCCTTCTTTGCTGTCTCCAAAAGTAACCTTTGGACCATCCACAGCAACTGCATCAGTCAGTTCATGTATGTTTCCACACATGTGTCTTGAACATCCACTGTCCAAGTACCAGATCTTCTCTACTTTACTCCTACTCCTAATCCTATCCTACAAAACAAAATTAAAATTGTTTTAGGTACCCTTATTGAGAGGGTCCTGAAGGATTAGTTCCACCCTTGACAACCCGAGATGTTGAAGTCTTAGGCTTCTTAGGCTTTTGAGTTTTCACAGGAGCATGAACAGTTTCATTTTCATCATAATTATCAGATAAGTCATGTTGATGATCAGTATGATATGAATAATGTTCATAAGCAGGGTAAGGTGCATGATATGGAGGATATGCATGCATAGGATGAGCAGGGTAAGGTGCATAGTAACTAGGAAATTGAGGTGCATGATACATAGGATGATATGCAGCAGGTTGCACATAATATGACTCATTTCCATACCAAGCATTTTGATTTTTCTTGTTCTTATGCTTCTTTGGCTTACTAGGTGCTTGCTCAACTTGTTTAGACTTAGCTTTACCACTAGTCTGATTGACTTTAGATTTATCAGCAGACTTCTTAGAACTCTGCTGTTTGGTCTTACTAGTCTTATTTCCTACACTAGGCTCTTTGCTCTTTTTAGCCTTAGGAGATTTCTTCTCCTTTAATTCTTTCTCAGGTGAAGTAGGTCTAGCAGTTTGAACATACAGAATGACCTTACTATTGTCAGCTGATATGAATTTTTCAGTATGGTTCAACTCTTGCTTATCCTGTTCTAAAGGCATCTTCTGTTTACTAGATGTATGCGTGGATGCAACAGATGATTTCTCATGAGACTCGATAATCTTTTCAAGTTCCATGATTTTTCCTTTATAAACTTCACATTCAGCTTTCAGAGATTCATGCTCTTGCTCAAGCTGTTTATACTCTGCTGATTCTTTTGGCTTTTCAGCTTTAAGTTTCAGTGAGTTATTTTGCTCTTTTAGCAAGCTCATCTCTTCCTTAAGCTTAACAAATTCTCCAGCAATAGTGGTATTATTTAACATCATTTGCTCTAGAGAATCAAACAATTCGTTGTTTTGAGGAGTTACCTCATCCTCAGAGTCATCAGAGTCCTTTGCCATCAGGCACAGGAGAGCAGGCTTTTCTTCATCAGAAGATTCTTCATCAGACGAGTCCGAATCTGAATCAGATGAGCAGACAGCAGCAAGCTTTTCTGCTTCAGCCATCATTGCTTTCCCTCTCTGATACTTTCTTTCTTTTCTCACTTTCTTCTCCTCTTCAGTGTACTTTTCTGCTTTTGGATATGGGCAGTCTTTAATGAAGTGTCCCAATTTCCTGCAGTTGTAACACATTAGTTTTGATTTATAATCATCTTTATCTTGAGAAGAAAAGTTAGGTTTAGAAGTAGAAGCATTGTTGTATTTGTTCTTCATTTTTCTTTTGTAGAACTTCTTGAAATTGTTCATCAACAGTGCAACGTCTCCAGCAGTGTACTCCTTTTTGTTGAGTAGAGTGGCTTCATCAGATGAGTCCACTTCCCAATTCTTTGAGCTGGTCTTCTTTGATTTTCAGCAGCAACCAGTGCAGCTGTGGGTCCTGAAGTTGAGGTTTCTTCAATACCCATCCTAGGCAGTTTATACTCATAAGCCTTGAGTACGGAAAACAGCTCTGTAAGAGAGATCTTCCCCAGATCCCTTGATTCTTCCATCGCTGTCACCTTCATGTTGAACTTTGGAGGTAGTGCCTTCAGTACTCTGTTGGTTATCTCTTTGTCTGTGAAGGTCTTTCCCAACTTTAAAACTTCATTCAGAGTTCTGGTGAATCTGGTATCCATCTGATCGATGGTTTCTCCAGTCTTCATTTTGAAGTTGTCAAGTTTTTCCAATGCAACAGTGAGCTGATGCTCCTTGATAGCATCATTGCCTTCGCTCATATCTCTGACTTTGTCCCACATCTCTTTTGCAGATTTGCAATGTTTGATCTTGTCAAACCGATCATTATCCAGGGCTTTAGTCATGATAAATCTTCCAATCTTGTCCA